>CM046836.1:35449992-35922760 GCA_025618425.1 Heliocidaris tuberculata
AAAGCTATAAACAACTTCCACTGAACATATTTCTTTGCCATTTTTCACCTTCATGGATGTGGGAGTACACAAAAAGCTATGTATTTGTTTTACAAATCCTGTCATATTCGCCAGAAAGGTGTTTTAGAACTTTGATTTTAGCACTCAGAGTTTGTCGTGGAATGCTGAAATTTCGAACTATGGTGCTTTGTACATACTTTTCTGTACTCATCACTTTAGAGAACAATACTGTTAAAGCTCACTGCATTATTTCAGCAAGACTATTGTCCCTTTGATGGGCCGTTATTTACAAAAATGGACCTGAATCCTTTTTAATGGAAGCTGTAGTTGCCCGCCGTGTATCATTCATTATACATGAATATCACCAATAAGTTCGGCACATCATGTGCATAAGTTTTGATATGTTCATCAGTGAAATGATTTTAATGCATTTTCAATTGGGCCGTAATGCAGAGATTCAGGGCTCTCATGTCCTTTCAGGTGCCCCAAAAATGATGTAATCTTGATTGATTTGATAAACATTATTTGTAGAACACAATTTCCAGTATCTTTAGAAAGAAAATATATCATGCCACTATAGTTTAATGCTCTATAATCACTTATGTTACATTTGACCCTCTAAAATCAGAATTTGGGCACCTGACACATATTTGGCCACCATAATCTTACCCACAATGTATCATTGTATTCTGATATCAAAATAGCCATTTACTGAACTTCTATTACTTTGAGAAAAGCATTTAAAGCACTCTTTTTTAATTCTAGTGAGTAGTTGGTCCTTTGGGCCCTTTTGGAACAAATGCCGGGCCCATGTGGTCTTTGGTGGATCTTAACCATTACTATATTTCATTTTACTGTTTATAGTGGGTTTTTAACACCAAACGAACGTTTATAGCCCCAAGGTTGGCTCTGAAATGCATAAAAACAATGGCGGGCCACTAAAACATAAAATTTGGGCACTTTGGGAACTTCTTATCAAAAATCGGTCGATGCCATCGTTTTCAGCATTAATTTTTACATAAGAATCCATATTGAAAAAAAAAAGTGAACACTATTTCCCATGAGGAGCCGTCTGTGTACCTAACTATATTTCTTCACGGGCTGGAAACCCGCTCTGAAATCGCCAAGCGCTGGTTTTTGTGACTGCAGTGCGCTCCAGCGCAGCGAAGAAGCCGAGCGACTTGCGCTATAGGCGATCGCTTTTTTCGCTTTTTTAAGATAGTAAACGGGTTCCATTTTCTCTCATACTTTCACATATCCTTAATTATATATGTAGTTAGAGGATTGCACACCATTCACTGGCATTTGAGCTGATTTTTGAATTTTCACAAAGTTAATGAATCCCTTTAATGCATGATTACCTTCAGGATTGATGATGAGTCCATACATTTTAGAAAACGATGACAGGTGAATGATCTCTTCAATCGAGCCAATGACACCGTTCTCATCAAATTGTACCCGATCTATTCCTTCATGTCGGCTCCAGTAAAGATATCTATGAAATATAATAGGATGTTGATATACAATGTCAGTGGCGAAACGGGGGGGGGGCACAATTCTCAAAAAGTGAGACAAGTACAACAACAACAACAACGACAACAAAGTTTTAAAATTTGGTGGGGGTAACGAAAACGCGTTCGTATATTCAAGTAGACTTTGTTGGACCACCAGTGGAGGGGAGGGGGGGGGCGGGGTAGTTCATGCCCCCTTGACCCGGCACTGCATGTGAATGTGTGTTTTATAGGGATTTACGTGTTCAATGATATTAGGCAGTGACTGATCTACATAGGGGGAAAAACCGGCCCGTGCCCCCTCTTTTGAAACCCAACTGGCATACCTTAAGTACACAATGTAAAAAAATGCCTCCTTAATTGTGTTTTCCGGCTCTGTGCCCCCTCTTTTACAAAATCCTGGATCCGCCCCTGATATTAGGTAAGGTCATCTTGAGTGAAGAGGGGCTGTGAGGTAATATTCGTGCAGATATAGCCATCAATCAACATGATAAGGTTTTCAGAGTCTGAAATTTGCAGAATGCCGATTATTATTTTTTTTTATTTATTTATTCTTTAAGTCACTATAGAATCTAAAGATTCGAAACAAGGGAGGGAGTGGGGTCATCGTTTATATCCTTATCCCCTCCCCTTTAATGTTGATTAATACCAGGGTTTTTTTCGAAATTCGTTTAAAAAATACTAAATTTTGTATATAAGCGATTGTGGAAAGTATTTGTAACCATGCCCTTTACATTTATAAGTAACGTCTTTTCTCAGTTTTTGTATCTGGTATGCCTATCTATTAGCAGATATAAATGTAATCAGATTTGATACAGGGGGAATGGTTTGTCTATAATATTATATTATCGATAAAATATTTTATTACAATTAATGTGCCCATAATGATAGAAGATTACATGTGCATGCCTAAAACTCGCAATTCCTCAGTTTAAAAAACGGTTGTCAATACTGCAAACTGTTTCTTCTCTTGTTATAAACAGTCAATGGCAATTCTACAGCTTGATTCAATAACTTTAAAATAAAAATCATAGAGACGTCATTTCGATCAGTGCGTTATTCCCTGCGCCAATCAAGTACCTGCGCCAATAAAGCCCGAGAAGGCAATTAGCCCATAAGCCAATTTTTCAACACAGTGTTTGCAAAGTTTCTTTTGCAATTACTTTTTTTTTTGTAAAACGTCACTCTAACATGGTTCGTCAAAGACTGCGCTAGGAGCTTGTAAGTATTAGGGTCCCGTTTCATAAAACTTGTTATCAGTAACAACTGCCACATTTCTTTGACAAATTTGCTCTCAGCCAATCAGATGCAAGGATTCCATTAGCTTATAACAGCTATCATAACTTTTCATGGATAACAAGTTTTATGAAAGGGGACCCCATGCTGAAGTCTACCATCCATGTGTTAATTAGACAAATGCCTTGCAAGGTCCCTATCATGCCTTGCCAAACAGGAGCAGATGGACAATGGGTGTGTGTGTATACAAAATCCTGACAATATTATTTGACTACTTTTGAGAAAGCAATACAATTTTCGCAATTTAACTCATTATTGAAATGATCATTAAACACCAAATTACACCCCAAAACGTTACAATACTCATAATTGTATGTAAATTTGACCTGAATTGAATGAGACACTTTGGAGTTATTAAGATTGTAATGCCAAAACTGGTTTTCCTTTACATCCAGAGCATTTTGGGCAACAAAGCTTGGTTTAGGGGCACTTTGGTGATTTTTTCTTCTTCAGGGGCGTGTTCAGTGGCGTACCCAGGATTTTTGAAAGGGGGTGTTTTTTTACTCCAAAATTCTCCAACAAGCAAGCCAAAAAAATAAAAATAAAAGAAGAAAAAAAAAAAGGTTATCAGCATTTTTTTGGTGGTTTTTTACTCAAAAATTATCCGACAAGCAAAAAAAAAAAAAAAAAAAAAAAAGAAAAAAAAAAGGTTATCAGCAATTCTAAAGGGGGGGGGGTTGTTTTAACATCAAATAACACTAAAAGGGGGGTGTTTGAACACCCAAAATACCCCCCCCCCCGGTACACGCATGGGCGTATTACACCCCCTTCCCGATGGAATTTTTGTCGGTTTTTATATTTTTGTAATGTACACTCATACTTCTTCCTTCTGACAAAATTTGGTCCATTGGCCTTAAGGGAAAAAATTTGCCCCAATTTTTAAGGGCCGACTGAAAACCCATCCCGACAGAAAATTTTGTCAGTTTCTGTGTTTTGGTAATGTATAAGTCCTAGACCTTCCTTCTGACAAAGTTTGGTGTATTATGTTAAATGGGTTGAAATCGACCCGACTTGGGGGCCCTTTTGGGGGGCTCTGGGGGCCAAACCCGGTGGCATCATTCGGGATGACAAGCTTTTTGTGAATGACATGGCTGGTCTAAGTAACTGTATAAGGGGTCAAATCCCATAAGTAAAATGGGGTGACTATTTCCGGCCAGGCTCCCAGACTATAATAAGCTAATACTGTATGATTGTGTTCATATAGCTTTTAGCCTATATTAATTTGTGAAATATGGTATAAATACCCATTCTGTTCGTCGATGGCCAGGGCTTTTGGCTTGTTGAGACCATCCACAAAACGTTCCTCGGTTTCTGGATACCCAAGTTTGACACGGTTAATCCATCCCTTACTCTCGTACGTACAGTAAAGATAGCGAGCCTGTTCTGCGATGATAATTCCAAGGGGTTCTGTTAAAGAAAGAGGACGACCTTTCATAAGTATTGGGAGGCTGCATCGCTATAAGAAGCAGATGGGTTCCAAGGAATATTTTAAGATTACTACGAGAAGACGAATGATGACGAGAAGTAAGACAGAAGAGAAGGAGAAGAAAAGGAGGAGAAGAACAAAGAAGAACATTATGTCCCATAAAATGTATCTTCCGATTCCAGTCATGTCGATCGACCGAACACACGGACAATAAATGAGGCGTCATTTCGATTGCGTCAGTACTTGCGCTAATCGAGCCTTTGAAGGCAATTATTCCATACGCCAGTTATTAACAGTATTGTTTGCACTCTGATTTGCAGTCACTTTTTAAACTCACTCTCAGACCGCGCATACAATTGCAAGTCACTGACGCGGTCCTGAAGTCAGCAAGTACTAGTATAAGACGGGCTAAAGCCCGGCACACATTAGGCGTTCTTTTACAAGCGTCGATCAAGCCAATTATTTTCCAATTCCATAGGATTCATGCCGCAGTGAGCAGTGAACAATAGGGACCAACGCAACAATGCGCACAGACAATGAGTGCATAATATTAGCGCATACAGAACTGTGTGACAACTTCATGGGCGGGCGTCTTAATTGTACGGGCCTTTTGTTCATTGCTCACTGCGGCATGATTCCTATCGAACAGAACAGTTGATTTGATGGACGCTCAAAGAGCAGCTCGTGCATGTGAGCTCGTTATAAGCACGGAATTCTTATCAATGTTTAATTTAAAATGCAATCTATAACGAGATATATGTATGAGAAAGCGCTGATGCTGATATATTCAAGAGCGTATACGGGAGAATGATATTCAAAGCGAACTAATTATTTTAAAATACATGCACAAGCACCGTCAGCCAATTTGAAAAATGAATTTCTAACTAGACGATATATTCGTCAAAAATTAAGGTAAATCTAAGTTAATCTAATGTACCAGATGAAAACTCACTGTCCATTGTATTTTCAAACGTAACCGCTTCCACTATTTTATAGTACAGATCAGTGCGCCAAATCCTTTTACTGTCAATGTCCGACCAGTACAGCTTTTCTTCTGCGAGATCAAAGGTTACATCCGAAGGTTTTCCCTGAAGACTCAGAAACGTAGAAAACTGCATGCTGTTTGGACCGTGTAGATATGCCCAACGAATGCGTTTGTCCTGGTGGTCTGTGACAAAGACTAATGAAAGAGAGAAAGAGAGAGAGAGAGAGAGAGAGAGAGACTCTAGCAATGGGGAAATGTCGTTTAAAAAAATCAAACGTGTTTTCTCAATTGAAATTCAAAATAATGAATAATACCCAGCCTATATATGACATTGTCACAATAGACTTTTTGGGAATATGGTAAAGCCGGAAGTACACGCCCACCCCCGTTTGAAGACCTGGGAGGAAAATGAGTACAGGTCTAGATCACGTCTCTCATGAAATAGTAGTATGTTAATGTGTTTTGTTACTAATCAATTAAGTAAACTAGTGGAAAAATAAGACGGATGCCGTCCAGTTCCTTAAAGCCAGCAAGACCGAATGTCCAAGAGTTCGAGAAATTTGGTCTCGTCGCACTCGTGAATGTTCACAATAGTTGTCAGTACTGTTCCGAAAGACCGAAACTGAAATCACCAGTTTTATGGATCTTCGGAACATACAGTTCTCAGGAGGTCTGCAAGACCGAGACCAAAACCACTGGACTCGTGGACCTTCGGAACAGTTCTCAGGAGGTCTGCAAGAACGAGACCTAAATCATTGGACGCGTGGACCTTCGGAATAGTTATCAGGAATTCAGCAAGACCGAGAATGAAACCATTGGTCCTGAAGACCTTCTTTCTGATGGGCCTTAGTTTATAGAGCGTCCATGAGACAAAAATATTCAATCTCGTGGACATTCAACACCATGGACATTCAGATTTGTAAACCTTTGGTCAAATGTATAAATTCACCTAAAAATGTGGCAAATGTTTATAACATAGAGATGCGTACCTATACAGTTGTCCTCAACTGTTGCACAATTCATTGTACTGGGAGCAGCTAATGATCTAGTTGTCTGTGTTTGGGTTGTGACAGACGTTGTCGGTCTTTGGGTTGAGATAGGCATTGTTGGTGTTTGTGTTGTGACATACGTTGTTGGTGTTTGAGTTGTGACGGACGTTGTATCTGTTTGTGTTGTGACAGACGTTGGTGTTTGAGATGTGACAGACGTATCTGTTTGAGTTGTGACAGACGTTGTTGGTGTCTGAGTTGTGACAGACGTTGTTGGTGTTTTGGTTGAGACAGACATTGTTGATGTTTGAGTTTTGACAGACGTTGCCTGTGTTTGAGTTGTTACAGACGTAGTCAGTGATTGGGTTGTGACAGGTTTTGTTGGTATTTGGGTTGTGACAGATGCTGCCATTATCGGGATTGTGTCAGACAAGTTCGTTGCTTGGGTTGTGTCAGACATTATTGGTCTTTGTGTTGCGTTAGAAATGTAATTATGTTTGGGGGTATTGACAGACGCTGTTGGTGTTTGGGTTGCGATAGACGTTGTTTCAGTTCGGATTGATAGAGGTGTCGTCGACGGTATAGATAGAGAGTGTGTTGCTTGAGGTTTCGGTTCCAAGGATGATGGTAGAGAAAAGGTAATTTTCGAAGACGCTGTCGCTGCCATGGAATCAGTTTTCAGGTTTGTTTCGAGGACCTTTTTTGTTGGAGTATTTTCTAATGAGGTGGTTAGTTTAGTTGTCTCAAAGAGTGTTGTTTGTGGTGTGGCAGTTTCTGGCGATTTTGTTGCTGGTGTGGTTTCTGCAGAAGTGGACCCAGGTACGGTTGGCATCATGGTCACTGGCCAAATTATTGCTGGAGTTGCGGTCGAAGGAGTAGATGGTTTCGTCGTTGATTCATCGTTTGACATCAGAGTTTGTCTTGCAGTGCTGTGTCGTTTATCTGGAGAAGGCGGAGTAGATGGTCCCGGTCCTGAAAAAAAAAATGCACGATGACATTTTATTCCAAATTAGCAACAACAATTTGATTTCATTTCCTGCCTATCCATTTTTCTCTTCAAGGGTTTAGGGAAATTTAAAATCATTTAATAAATTTATTTTTATCTATAGCTAGAAATTATCTCTTTATACAATCATAAATTATTATTATTATTATCATCATTATTAATTTTTTAAATTTCATTTACTATTTTTAAAAATTTTATTTATTTATTTATTTTTATTTATTTATTTTTTTTAAATTAATTAATTAATTAATTTATTTATTTATTTATTTTTTTTTTTTTTTGGGGGGGGGTTCATACAGAGTCATATATTTCAGTGCTTTTGACTAACATACATTCAGAACAAAACAGCACCCTATACCCCATCCCTTGTGACGTTGAAGCTTCTGTAGGTTCAATGACCTCCAGAAATTATGAAATATTTCACCACTCTCCATTCACTCTACCAGTCTGTAACATTTTTTGTCCCAACTGATGGCGTATCAATAAATTGACCAACGGAGTGGGGGTGTATTTGGACACCCCTGCGTGCCATCGACCCATTGCAGATTGCATTAGATTGTATTAATTTTTTTTCTCTCCAGGCATTTAAACGGGCGGGGGCGTACGCCGGCGCCGCCCAATGCTGGATACGCCGTATAGGATTAAACAAAAAAACACACTTGTAACCATGGCCCAGACTCGTCGCTTTAATCATTCACATTTTAAAATCGATATAATTTTTTTGAAGTATACATGTAAATATGCACTTGAAAACAAAAATATGACCTTCCCTCCGTAACATGCTTTCGTCTGCTGTCAATTTATCGATCATCATTAATACTTCAAAAGGCCAAGATACAAATAAAACTAAAGGTTAAAAGAAAAAAAGGAAAAAAAAAAAAAAAAAAAAAACCTCCATCAACGGAAGCTCTGACGGATTTAAAAAGGCACAACATCCCCGTGAACTTTTTAAAATCCAACAAAATATTTCTGCTTCTTTTATTTTTACTTTTTTCCAGAGATTTTTCGGATTTGTGCCTCTTCCTTTTTTTTTTTCTTTTTCTTTTTACAGAGTCCTGTATCCGCTGCGCCCCTGAACGGACGCTTTTTTTAAATATCCAACAACTTTCGTGAGAGTTCGAGCTTTCTTCGTGATATCATTATTGAACATTCGTATAGGCCGTGAATAAAATATGAATATGAAAAATTGATTTCTAGTTTATATCCGGGGTTTATATAGGCCTATAATGTGATCGTTTCGTTTTGTTTTGTTATATTTTTTAGCTGAAGATGAACTTTACCTAAGGTCTACATTTTAAATCACCATTTATTTGTCTTATCACAGTTTCACCCTCTTTATTTTTATTTCATTCTCTCTCTTTCTCTCTTTCTCTCTTTCTCTCTCTCCTTCCCTTTCTCCACCACTTCCTCTTTTACATTCTCTTTCATGGGATATCTTCTTTTCACTTTTTGTTTTCTTTCTCTGTTTTTATTCGATCTTCCATTTTTCTCTTGTATTCCCCTTGTATCCCTGTGCAATGCATAGGCGTAGCCTTGGGGCATGAGGGGCCATGCCCCCTGTTCATCCGCTAAAAAAAGTCATCCATGGAACTTAGTGATTAACCCTACCCATGTCCCTGTTTGTTGGTGTGGGTGGGTGTGTGCGTGTAAGGTGTAAGCATGTGACTGTGATTTTGTGTGTCACCCCCCCCCTGCCTGAGCCCTTCCCCCTATTCAACAAGTATGACTTCACAGTAGTGTGATACCTTTAACATTAATAAACGCTTACCATTAACTATGCATATTCTGTGCCCCCGCCGAATCCCAAACGTCTTCTTCCTACCGCATCTCTTTTCTATGAAAGAGGAAACTGGGACCAATACAGGAACGGTCTCCACCAAGTCCCCATGTCGGTCCATTTTTTTACGACACGGGTTAAACTCCAGGATCGTCTGATCAAGACCGCAAGTCGTATGCGTCCTATCTGAGACATCAGAGAATGCTGTTCCAGCTGCAAAATAAGACCAAAAAATTAAGTATAGCCTATTTTCATATGAAGGTAACAATCCCTGCCGGAAAGAACACAGTGTCCCACAGTGTGTTCACAGTGTGAAATCATCTTCACGCTGTTAAATTCGAGCGTTTTAACTTTGTGAATCACATCTTCACATTGTGAGCGAGTAAATTCACACTGTGAAATCGAACATCACTATGAGAATACTCTCTTGTGAACCACACTGCGGAGGTGTTCACTGTGTGAAATCATCTTCACACTTAGATTCGAGCGTTTAACATTGTGAATCACATCTTCACAGAGTCGACTGTGAACACACTGTGAACACATTGTGGGACACTGTGTTCATCCCGGCAGGGAAGTACCAGTGCTCATGCACATAATAATTACAGTTGAAAAAACAACAACAGCAAAACAATACAAAACAACAACACAAAACAACACAGAACAAAATTAAACTGATACAAACTCATCCTCCCAAGTTTAGCGATGGATCTTAAAGCCTAGGACACGGTACGATCCGTCTGTAATCCGATTTTTGAAAAAAATTACAATAATTATTATAACATGTAAAAAAGTATAATTCTGATTTAGGATCTGAATATAGCCATAAATATGAATAAAACTGAAACCTACCCATTACAAGGATGATGCAGGCTGTAGACAGAGCCGACATTGTGGTCCTAGTTTCATTCTATGAGAAAAGAAGTAAAGACGGATTAAAAAATATATCATATATATTTAGTCTGAAAGCAATTAACTGTGCACATTTTTAAATCTCCATAACAACGTCTTGCAACGCGTATTGCTATCATAGTAATATTACTCTCTCGAGACAGCCGATTCATTTTTTGAATAGCTGCGCAATTAGTAAACCCGAAACTCGTCAATCTGACTTGAATTCAAGTCACATTTAATATCGTATATTCAAACTATGTAATAGCAATATCTGAATGACTTTGATATTTTTTTCCCTATGCAAGATTCTCGTGAGTATCCTTCATAAGAGACTTTCCTTTCAAATTTGAACAGATTCTATATTTATAGTTGAATAGATATTTTTGACATGTGTCAATTTCGGTTTCGACAGCGCTCAAACAACATTTCGAGTAGTCCCCATGATGGTCATGCGATTCATGCCCGAGCACAATGTGTGCATTATGTCCACTGACTGTAGAGGTGTTGTGGATCAGTGGATAAGTCCCCGGACTTTGAACCACGAGGTCCGGGGTTCAAATCCCACCGCAGCACTAGCGTCCTTTGGCAAGACGTTAATCTACATTTGCCACTCTCCACCCAGGTGTTAAATGGGTACCCGGTAGGATGCGAAAGTTAATGTCGTTTGCTTAGCAATGTGAGCGCCACGGCCCATTGCTGGAATACTCCCCAGGGAGTGGAGAATGTGCATACATTGTGTGCGGGCAAGCCAGAATCCGATGACCGGGGTAATAATATATCTGTAAAGCGCTTAGAGACATCTCCGATGTATTAGGCGCTATATAAAAGCGGAATATTATATTATTCCCACCATGACAGTTGCCGTGAGTGTATTAAAGACACGGGCTTAAATCCGGGCGGGGGTATACCCACAGAACTCCTAAAGACGTAGAAGGCTCGTGTGGGTGCGAAATTGTAGCCATCGCTCTTACGTGATCACGTGGTATCCGCCATCTTAGTTAGTCCTTCGCTCTCCAGATTCATGCAGTTCGCGCGTCAGCGACATTCAGTACAAAATGTTTGATCTTTGGAATGTAACTCTAGGGTGATATAAAATCTTTCTGAAATTGCTGCTTTTGTTAATGCTAGTATTGAAATGAACCAAGAAAAAACGAGAGGGAAATTTCTCTTGTAATACATGAAATATATTGCCAGTGTTATCAAATGTTGCCTCTGCCATTTTCAAGCTTATTTGTTATTATTTTGTGGCTATTAGCTTAAATTGCCCTTGCCGTTCTCATGGTTCTGGCAAATATCTTTATCGAAAGTTGAAATGTATATTATTGTAATCATCTCCTGACTATTCAAGTCTTTTACTTGATATGAGCTGTGCTCATTTCAGTACATTGCAATAGTATAGCCCTCAAGAAAATTCTTGTTTTTACAGATCACTGTTATGATCCAGACATCTGTGTCTTGTTGAAGGTTGATAGGATTTAGATTCCCGCTCTAAATAAGAACATCAAAACATAAAAATACATTGGCAAGTCCAAAGAAGTGTCACAACTGCCAAATTGGAAACAAGATAGCTTCGAGAGGACTACAACTTAAACATTTATTTTTGCCCAGCCGATCAAATTCGAGAGCCATGAATTAACTGCAAACAAGTCAGTACAATTCTAATTTGATGCAAAGAACTCGACCGCAAAGGATTTCGGAAAATCAACTTTATAGGACAATTTCAATACCCTGTTCGGATTACATAATACTTCATTGTAATGTTCGCTCATTTCAATAGGCTATGGACATGGCTATTGAAATTGCCTTAGGATGATTTTTCGACTAATTCTTGGCCAAAAGCCCAAAATGGTACTTGAAATTTGCTGCTATTTTTTTTCTTATTGTAGTATAAAACACTCAAAAATCACAATTTATTGCACAAGCGCTATACTTGTATTCAAAATCAACGGTAGTCCCCAAAATCCTTCATGTATAGAAGTTGAGGTTTTATGAGGATTATGCTTTACTTGCCTTTGCTGCATGTGCCAATGTCCAGTTTTATGCCAAATTTATTTGCACAGTTGCAGATACATTTATCTTTACAAACAGCATCATTTGTCATGGGGATTATTTTTTCCCATGTATAGGCTACTAAATTATAGAAATTACAAACATTGTCAAATGATATTCCATGGATGGTAAGGACCAACTTTAATTTAGATGATCAGGGAGCAGGGAATTCTTACTGTAAACAATAAGCACATCATCATATTCATCTGTTTCTTAAACTCGCTTGGTTTTATCTTGACACTCATAGTCATGAAGAGGCATGACAAAAAAAGATAGAAAATTAAAAAAAAAAATAAAAAATAAATAAAAAGAAAGGAAAATCTTGAGACTGGCTTGAAAATACAAACGTTTCTTAATTCAAAGTAAAAAAAAAAGTTGAATAAAATTGATTCAAGGGCCGCGCTGAGCAATTTTAAAAAGCGGCAGTGAACATGCGAACGAGCATATGATATTACCATGCTGCGATATGAATCTACTCAGAAAGTTGGAGGAGGAGGGCTAATGACTTACCCCCCCCCCCCCGTTCCCCTGCCAATCTGATTAATCATACAATATCAAATAGTTCATCGATAAAGTTCTGACTTGTATAGGATTATCATCAAAGATTTAAAAAAACATGACAGCTAGAAGCATGTTGAACAAACCCTTAAATCAAAACAAATTTGTGGGCTTTTTATGTCAGATGACACTACAAAAAGTATAACGTTATACCAGGGAGGTGACTCTTCGACCTCCCTGGTTATACAAGTCATGTACATGGCACAAAAGAGGACGTATATTTTTTGTTTTTTGACGTGTAGGCCTACATGAAAATGTATTCCCCCCCCCCCCCGAGGGGTGTCAAGAAGGATGACGGTGAACAAATGAACTCAGGCTGCCTTCTTGAAAGAAAACTAAAAATGATAGTGATAGAAAAAAAAACCCAACCTGTTTAATATTATCTTGAACTTGAGAGAATAAACATTAAATGTGTCATGAAAGAGAACCAATTAACGAAATATACATGATATTAGTTGACGTTACTTATGTATGAAAAGCAACTGAACTTCAGTGGAAAAGCCAACTTCAAAATTTCAAATGACGAAAGGCACAAGGCCCTTTATTTTGATAGGGAAGATCCTACATAATTGAGAAGCACAGGGTCTGGTGGATTAGTTGAAAAGATCGAGGACTAAGCAATATGGCGGCGTGTGCACTCGAGCGTATCCTCCAGCGGGTTTGATGGCTATACCGCGATCTGTGCATTGTGAATGGGTATGAGCCTTCTACGTCTTTAGGATTTCTGTGGGTATACCCCTCCCCCCTCCCCCCCCCCCCCCCATTTTTGTAGGGAGGGTGGCTTGTACAAAATATATCTCCGGATTTCAAGGAAAAAATATCGTTTTAAGGTCCATCAGAACAATATTCACAAAATTAATATAAGTGAAAATTCCTCTTTAAAATTGCTGTTGAAATCCTTTTTTTTTAAAGGCTTAGAACGTCCGAAGATGAGTCTGACATCCATCTCCATTACCATGATTATTATTGTGTTTTCCGCGAGTGCGATCATCCCCCCCCCCCCCCCCCCCCCACCACTCTTTGGAACAGATTTACCCCACTGATTAAAGATTCCCTGCATCGGTCTAAGTTCAGGTTCTGCAACTGACTTGCTGTATTATATCATCTGTTGGCCTAATGTATAGTCCAACCAAAATTCTGACTATCATTTCGTTTGCATATAAGCGAAAGGTTATACGTAGACCTATTGATAGAAACTTTAAGCTTCAGTGCAATATAGGGACTATATACATAAAAACCGGTAATCCTGTTTGAAGAAGAAAATCTATTAGAAAAAAGCAATAAACAGATTTCCTCAATTGATTTAACTTACATCGAAAAGGGAAGGCCTTAATGAAATAATTAGCTCCAAACAATACGATTCGGATGATTTGATGTCAATCAGAACCGAGTGATCAAAATGATGCAACACCTCGGGCGACATCTATCGCGCGGGATAACGATCCCCTATATTTCGGAACGGGACTATACTCCGGACATCTACCCCGGAAAATATTGTCATAGAGTGCAGATGTCGGAGTACTCCTGGAGGCTAGTTCAGTGGCGTATTCAGGGGCCACAACCGGCTCATAATCCCTTTTAAAACCCAACTGGCATATCTCTATACACACACACAAAAAAAATGCCCACTTAGTAAAATTTCTGTACAGTGCCCCCTCCCCCTCTGTTTACAAATTCCTGGATCCGCCCCTAGTTGTTTCGATATACGAAAGAAAGGTCTGCTTGCGTTTACGTCTAGATTTTCAATTTACCTTTCTTATGGTGTTTTCTTTCCATTACACCTCCTTCAAAAGTTCCTCTGCCTCATTATGAGTATTTGCAAAGAGGGCATAATAGACCGACTGGCCAAAGGGACCGAAAGTTCCGAAAGACCCATGAGACCGGTAAAAACAAATAAAATTCATGAAAAAATGTAGAAAAATAAAAGATGAAAGAAGGAAAATCAATTAAAGAGATAATGACTAAAGAAAGATAAGGGGTGGGGGGGGGGGGGTGGAATGCCAAGGTATTTCTGAGGTGATGATAAACGATTGAAACATACAAATACAATGAGGAAATATAGAAATAAAAAGTAAAAGAGCAGAAAATAGAAAGATAATTTAATTCTGAGAGATAAATATGAAAATATAATAAAGAACGTGAGAGAAGGATATAAAAAAGGAAACAGAATGGAGATAGAAGAGGATAGAAGGAGATAAAAAGAAGTACACATGAAGAATTATATTTGTTTTTAAAGGAAAGAAAATGAATTAAGGGGTAAGACAATGATTACAAATATGATATAAGGATAGAAAGAAAGAAAGGATGATATAAATATAAATACATATAAATACGTAAGGAAAGAAAGAAAAGAAGACAAAGACGGAAAGGCAAAGACGGAAAACAAAGAAATTTATGATAGGAAAAGTTGACAGTGTCGGTCTCTTGGGTCTTCTTTCTCCAGGGCTTTAAGCTCTTGTTAATCCTCTGAAAAGTGAAAAGAAGATCCATGAGAGCGACAACCCACGAGATCAACATATAGTCAGTCTGCCTCATGAACACTCAAAAATTTGAAGGACCACAGGACCGATATGGTTGCCATCTTGGGCCGAGGGTCTCGTGGCCGGGCTGTACATAGCCAATGACAATGAAGCAGAAGTAGTTCTTAACGTGATTACGATTGATTATAACAATACAAGAAACAAAGCCATACTAATTATATACTCACAATTCAAATAGTAAGCCCGAAACATCCACAAAACATTAACTCTGTTAAACTACATTCACAGCGGCTGTCACCCAGAAGAGTTCCGAAATGTGACCACAGAGTCACCTTTTTGCGGCAGCACCAAATTTATAATAGCGCACGAAGAATAAAATCAATACCCATATGTATATTTTCTTGCGTTTTTCGGCAAAAGGAGCACGTAATATACTTTCCGATTTCATTAACAATTAAACGGCTGAAATTGATGATAATGAACGCGAGAAATCAATTTTCACTTTGTTCACTCTTACTGTAATATCTGGGAATATATAGAGAACAAAGTGAAAATAGGAAAACACTAATTGATTATTTTGTATTCGCTTCGATAGGAAAGGGTGTCATCAATGAGCTCGCGATAACAAGACAATTTTGTAATGATTTCCACCACTGCTAATGGTTGATTCAATACAGTTGTCATGGCAACGCTTAAATAACGCTGAATATTTCATCACTTGAAACCAGGTCGAAACGGAAATAGAATCCCTAAAATGTTAATTTGATTTGATCAGTTTTCCTTGAATGCAATGTGAAAACTTATGTATTGCCTACCGGTATTGATCAAGCCCTTTATGTGAGGAACATGAATTATTATACATTTATGTACATGTCTATTAAAAATTAATACTTTTACAATAAATACAGTATAGCTCAAGTTCTCATGAGCCCTGAACCATGGTTCCGCGGCATAGTATTACATCCATCCTTTCCTTGTGGACTTATAAGGATTGCTTCAGTTCAGTTAAATATTGTCCCCCTGATCATGATAGCATAGATATATCAGCGGACTCAATACAGGCGCACGAGGGGGCTAAGGGACTTCACCCCCCCCCCCCCCTCTTTCCCGAGAATTTTCAAAGTTGACCGATATTCGCGCAAAAGTCACCTCATGTTCTGGCAGTATATTTTTTGATGATAAAATCAGTACTTTTTCATTACAATCATTTCAATCCAAAAAAAGTGTCAAAATTGTATATTCGGACAAGAAATATCAACCCCGATGCGAAATTTTGCCCGTATGTCGCCTGTGATACTAAATTATATATCATCTGAATCAGAAAGCAGCCGGCGCATTTTTGAAAGCATTTTTTATTGACATCTAAATATATGGTAAAGGATATTAAGCGTTCAGTGCATATATAGCAAATAGAATAATGTAATGAATTCCTTATGGATAATTTTGATCCATAAAAGACCATAATAATAATTTTAGGAACAACTTATTAGCATGAAAATAAAGAGAATGGATTCTGTAAATGAGGGGGGGGGGGTCTACAAAAAAAGTTTTACAGACAAAAATTCTATATAATGTATTTAAGTGTATATTTAATGAAATTCATATTTTGGTGTCCAATCTGGAATTTATTTTAAAAATATATGTGCCTTTAAAAATGACTTATTATTATTATTGAAAACGTGATTTCATCATTTAAAAAAATATAAGATAGTGAAAGATTCAGATAGACCATCTCGCTGCATGCCCGAACATGAAGTGACAGTTGCCGGAATATTGGTAAAGGTCAAAATTCTCGGGGGGGGGGGGGGTGTCATACAGTTCCCTTAGCCCCGCCACCTGTCTTGTATGTATCTCTGAACTGCATGCTGCATCTCTCCTCTTTTCATACTCTCTCAACAACTAACGAGAATGCTACCTCTGGTATAGCGCCATCTATATAGGCCTCGATCGTAACTGCGCTTTTTGGGGCATGTTTGGGTTTGATTTTTAAATGCACGGAGCAAGAAGTAATATCTTTTGACTTATAGCCCAGGCCTGAGGCCTCCAGTTACGCGTTTCATTTCAGATTTCAGATTTCAGATTTAGATTTATTTCATTACATTTTCATTTTTCAAAGTATATAACAATAAGTATTGTGAAATTAACAATATACAAAAATAATTGACAACACAACTTAGTGCAGAAACATTTTCGATCATTACAAGCAAAACAAAGTGCATTAAAGTTTGAGTTGTAAGAAGAAAAAAAAAGTAACATCAGTGAAAACTACATTAGATTAATTTTATGAAAATGAGAATGAAAACAGAGACCAGCTTAGAAGCAGAGCTTGTAGAAGTGCTGGTCCCTGGCATAAGATAAAACATGAATACAGTACATTATTACACATGGCACTGTGGAAAAGGGGACGGATAGTGAGTTTTGTCTGCTCTGACAAGCAAAACTTATGACATAAATAAGATAGTAATATATTTTGAAAAGGGGTTATCTCATTTTCAGGTGCCATTTTGGGTGTAAAATTACTGCTGCGGAGGTGGGGAACATTTTTATATTTGTACTTGATGTGTATTCAAGACTATACCATATTGGGTTTTGCCAGGCACGGTGCTCCATCACCCCCCCCCCCCCCCCCGGCCCCCTGAAATTATCGCTATCATGAGAATACCACGCCATTATTCATTAGCCGTTAACCAACTGGATTCTAGTATAAGTATCCCGGCCCCTGGACAACTACCCCCCTCCCCTTTGAACAACTACCCCCCAGGATCCGGGGGGGGGGGGGGGTAGTTGTTCGGGGGTACTTGTCATGCAGGGGGTAGTTGTCCTAGGGGGTAGATGTCCTGGGGGTAATTGTCCTGGGGGTACTTGTCCAGGGAGTACTTGTCCTGGGGGGTACTTGTTCTGGGGTTAAGTTGTCGGGGGGGGGGGGGGGGGGTAATTGTCCAGTGTACGGTCTGGATACGACCAATTGAAATACTATATCTTTCGGACATAAGTTCTGTTTGCTTCCTGACTGCCCATCTTTATATTTGTCTCCGACTCTTTGGCATATCCCCCCCCCCCCCCCCCCCCTTTACAATAACACATGTACACATAAAAAAAAATCCGATAAGCCTATTTAGTTACATCAATTGGAATTAAATTAATGCTTGGTTTTGTAAAATGAGAATCACGAGCAAACTGGAGAATAGACAACACAAAATTAGCTTTATAAAGATAATTTATGAATTCATATCTTATCTTCTATTCACTGAAAAAAAATGCATTAAATTATTTTTAAAAGAGCAACACTGAGAAAATTTCATGGATGCATCCCGGGGATGCATCGCGGGAACATCAACAGTATAATGCAAAAATAATTTATTCCAGGAAACGAATTGTTGAAAGACTAGATGTGCATCCATTTCGCGATTTGTGATGTTTTGCGACCACCACGACTTTTGATGCACACATTTGCCTTCAGGATTGCCTTAGGAAAAGGACTTACATGTGGAAATATTCTTGGATATAATTCACCAAACTGCGTTTTTGTCACATTTACTATTCTACACTATTCTTTTGGTTCAAAGTGATTTGCAAGCAGGAGATATTTATGCTGGTTGTGATTACATGAAAACGTGTGCAGTCTCCGCGGACTGATTAGGCAAGCCAAGGATATGATGATCGCATTGATCGTTCGTAACTCGCCCAAACTCCATTGAAAGACGTGTAATTTTGTATGCCTGGAGCGGCTACGTGCCTATACTGTGTCACTGTGTTGTGAGAGAGGGGAATTGATCAAAACTGACGGAGAAGCTAGATCTTTCCGTTGTTCATCTCTTTTGAGTGCAGACTTTTGTAGTTTAGGACTCCATAATGGTGGAATGCAAAGCAGTGTATGCTTTCAAACCCAAAGAACCAGATGAATTGGAATTTAATCAGGGAGATATATTGTTTGTGAAGGTAGATTTTATTGCTGACTGTGCACCTACAGTCATTCTTTTGTTATTGTCTTAAATGAGAATGCATGAAAATGGGGTGGGGGGGGGGGGGGTTCAGAATGTTAAATTCTAGTGTTTATCTTGTTTTATTATGACACATTAATCACAGATTATTTTAAATCTTATCAAGAGAAGTTGTTGTAAGGCTTAATGAAATATTTTGTTCCTAGATCTGTCCATATTTCTCATAATTTTTTTCTTCATGCACCTCAAGCTACATGTTTACCAAGACGTTGTGTGTCCGGACAGGTTGGTTATCCGGACAGGTCATTTCTAAATAGTCAATCGAACAATTTTTCCTGCAAATTGTCACAAATCTTTCACAGGATAGGTTGAAAATCATGTGAATTGCAAATATTCACTGATTTTAGTGTTACTTGATGCATATTCTTTGTAAAATCTGAAGGCAAAATTGACAGGCTAATCTTTGTTAAGTGTCTGGACACACAACCCCCCCCCCCCCCCCATTCTACATGTAAATTTAATGTTTTTTTTCTTCATATTTTTTGTTGTTCTGTTCAAATATTACCTATTTTCTGAGTTAAATTATGTTCACTTTATTTTCAGGAGCATTGAAGGTAATCCTTGTTTAGTAATACATGTAAATTCTTTACTTAAAATATGTAGTTTTTCAGTGACCATTTTTAATTTAGCATACATGTATGGTCATATATCCATGTAATGCACATACATGTATTTAAGTTTCTTACTGGAATAAAACAGTTATAAAACCAAATACTAGTAGACCTGCGGTATGTTGAATGAAAATGAGATTATTTCCATTTGATACATGTAGGTAATTTAAGCTGCTGATCATTGAGCAGATATGATTCATATAATGATTACTAATATGATTTAATATAAATCACATACGGACATAGATTACTATATCAATTCTTTTTATTATTTGCACACTTAATGTAGGCTTACCATTGACATTTCTGAATTAAAGAATCTCTATATTCCTAAGCAAATATACATGTACATGTATGTACATGTATGTACATTTGCACGTGTATAGCAGTATGTACATGTATATGTACATGTACATGTAGATACATGTAAGTACATGCACATGCAATGACAAAGCTACAGGGGGCAGGAGGGCACTGCCCCCCCCCCCCCATAGAATGGCGAGAAAAAGAGAAAGAGAATAAAAGGTGGGGGAATAGAACATAGAAGGATGATGATAGGAGTTGAAGACCCCTCCCAATCCCACATCTAATTCCCCCTAATCAGTGGCCATTTAGTTCGATTTCATCCATAAAATAAGACCAGTGTCCCCCTGCCCGTCCCCCCCCCCCACTATGATCCCTGTGGCCCCTCATTGTCTGCAACCATGTTGTGCTACTGTCTCAGATGTACTTGTACATGTGTGTATGTTGTAGTTTCATGTAAAAAATTCTTTCTCCTATTTTTTACTTTGACACCAAACCTTCTGCAGGGTCCTGAGCAAGATGGCGCTGGTACAGGATGGCTAAGAGCTAAGCTACATGGCAGAGAAGGTCTCGTACCTGCAAATTATCTCACAAAGCTACCGTAAGTCCATCTTATCTACATGTACATGGGGGGGGGGGGGCTGGGGGAGATGACCATCTATAGTAAACGATGATAATGGCCTGTATTCTCGAAAGTTACATGTAAGCCTGGCTTAACTTATGGCACTGATTTATGGAAGGCCATTTGTCAACCCCTAAGTCCCGTATAAATTACTATATTTATGTAACAAAATAGAGAAACAAATTCGTTTTCTGGCATGAAATGATCATTAGAAATCAATTTTATTGTGTCAGTTTTTTAATTTGTATTTAGTCCCAGAACTATCTTGTATGATCTTGTATGAATTAAAAGAGGGTGATGTTTGGCTTTCCATAATTTGGTGGCCTAAATCTACTCACTTAGGCGGGGGCTTAAGTTAGGCGCCTTTCGAGAATACAGGCCAATAACTCTGTTTATGTAAAGCACTTACCACATGATGTAAACTTCCTATGCACTTCCAAAGATCTTTGGAAATCATTTGGCAGCACAAAGGCACAAACTTTTTTTTTTTTTTTTGGGGGGGGGGGGGTGGGGGGGGGGGGGAATGGGGAAGGGATGGGAGGATAATTTTTAGGGTTTAGTCCCTATGCAGCATGTGCTACTATAGCACTTCTTTTTCAAAACTTTCATGTTTTGTCTTTTTTTGTAAGGTACTCCTTTTCTGTAAAAAAAAAAAAAAGCATCTGTAGAATGAATTTACTGGTACTACACATTAAGTTTCATTTGTCTACTGTACAAAGTGAAAGATCTGTTTTCTTGGAAAAATGCTTTTGTTTCAGTGAGGACTACAGTGTATATCTAGGCAAATTTTCAACATTCAGTTTCATTTCAGCCCTCATGAATTTTATTATTGGAAGGGAGGGGGAGGGAATTAAATTACATGTACAGCTAGTTTACCTACTTTTACTAGGCAAATCTCCCAACAACTTTTTTTCTTTTTCTCTCTCCCTCATGACTGTTGTTGTGGGTGTTGTGTGGGCACCAAGTGGATAAAAAGCCATCTGGATGTAAACAATCAAATTTGAGGGTATAATTCAAAACCAGTAATGCATACCAGTATGTTATTTAGGTTGAAAATGATCTACCTTTTATTTCTAGCCACCAAGCAAGAGAAATACATTGCAGATGTGTACCTGTAGATCTCCTGTTACATGAAGTGTATCTCCTGATTATGTACTGTAATCACATTATTTAATTATAAGGAACCAATTTCACTTTATTTTAAGTTAGCCAACATTACTGTACAGACAAAGAAATTGAAGATTATCTTCAGGAAATTTCTACTTACTTAGTCAATATCAGGGCTCTGCACTAGCTACATGTGTTTTACTGGGGATTCAAGGGCAACAAGCCCCTGTTTATATTTTCATATTTTCTGATTCTTTGGTAGAAGTGTGGGGCTCCATATGTTTTGGATTGCCCCAGTTAAAATGTAGATGCCTGAACTACATATATGTACATACACTGTATATCTATACAGAGATTGGAGTATTACTCCAAATATTACTGAGATCTATATAAGTTGACAGCTTGACATAAAAATGTACTTGAATGGAAAAACAAGAACGATGAATTGAAGTGGAAACCATCTCCCCCACAAAAAAAACAACAAAAATGATTGGATAATTGTAATATTGTTCCTTTATTATTTTTTATATTTGGGTTTAATATTCCCCTACGCTGCTCTTTCTCTACACGCATATCCCACACAGAGCGCGACTCTCCACTAATCGCGCGATCCCCAATATTTCACCCGTCAAAAAGTGGGTGGAGATCGGTGGGGCAAAGGACTGGTTATTGTGTTAGCTTTGAGGGTGTAATATCGGATCGAGATTGCACGATGCGGAGAGTCCAGGCAGTGGACTAGTATGTATGATGATAATTGGTACAATCTGTAGGCCCTAAAATTGTGCCTACACTGAGAATTAAGAGTATACATGTAGCCTACATCATTAAAAAGCATCCATGTAATTTGAATGTGTACACATGTATATTGAAAGCTTCCCATGCAGTGATCAAGTAAATTATTCACCCCCGTGATCGAGTCTGACCCCCATGACCTTTCAGTCTGAATCTAGTAGAAGAATACTGAATGTAATCATGATAGCTCATTTAGGACCTTCTTCGATCATCATGTGTACATTATGTACTCTCCTGTACGCCGCCGTGACATTTGCCAGTGGCAGCTGCATTTGTGCAGTATTGCTTGTGTAAGTACATGTGCAGTGCTTTCTTTCGGCCTGCCTGTCACATAATGTAGATTGATGTAGTCTGTGTTTTACAGACCCATTTCTCTTGTACCACATAGTCACAAGTATATTGTGTTGCTTTCTTACATCTACTCATGTTTCAACTACGTACATGTAGCACATGGGGGAAGGGTATTTGGGGGGGTTGTCTTCTATACATGTGGATGATAATAAGGACAGTTACATTTGTATAGCAGATACCGGTAATCAGGTCATTGGATTCAACTGCTATTTTCCCCCTTATGTGCACCATCTCCACTCCACTCTAGAGCATTCCAGCTGCTTGCCCTTTACAAGCACCCACATGCTAGGCGAACAAAAATAATGCTTTTATCCTGTCGGTTACCCAGTTATACACCTGAGTGAGGAGAAGCCATGATGATAAAATGCCTTGCTCCGGGACATAATGTACATGTAAGTGCTGGCCGAAGATTGCTACCACAACCTTTGTATCTCCAGTCAAGTGTTTAAACCACTAGATTTTGACACCTAGGTATTGTTTGTACAAATACCGTATAATTCATAACTTACAGGAGGAAAATCAAAACTTGCAATTATGTTTGATACAAGGGTAGACTTTTTTTTTTTTTTTTAAAGATTCCCCATATCACTTACTTCCAGGCTGTTCCAGCAATTAATAATGTTTAGATTTTTATGATTACATTTCGTCTGATTTTTTTTTTATCTGTGCTTATCCATTTCCATCATAAATTGCCTTTATTCAAACTGAGTTTATGTCAAGGTCGACTTTCCCTTTAAGTAGGAAAAAGTATGCAAAAAGAGTTCTGAGCATGTAGACTAATGTATCTTGACTTTAAATGTACTTCCTATTGAGGTTTTGAGAAGGAAGTGACAGGAGGCTAACCATCACTGCCAATGACTCATTATTTACAACCTGTGTGCTGGTCTTACAAGCTTATAAATGGAGCTTTACATTCACATGTACAGGTACATAATGTAGCCTATGTGGGCCTGCATGTATATTGTAAATGTACATGTAATTCAAATCCCAAATTATGAAAAGATTGCTACAGTACATACATGAAGGCATATATACATGTATGTAGTATTGGTGTCGTGATCTAGTGGATACATCACCGGACTGTGGATCACGTCGTCGAGTCCCACCGCGACGCTTAATGTCCTTTGGCAAGACATTAATCTACATTAGCCACCCTCCACCCAGGTACGGGTACCTGGTAGGAATTTATTCCTTGAATGCTGTCAGCACCTGAGGGCAGCTTGGCTACATGTATATTCAGGGTAATAATAAGTAGTCCTTTGTAGACCTGTACATGTACATGTACCTTCAACACCCCTAGCTGGAATGGATACTGGTGCATGTATGTCCACATGTATTAAGCCTATTATTATTCTGTAGTCCAACCCTCAGGCCTATAAAGTCTACTCAAGGCATGCAAGAAATGTGATGCATTACGTGTGTGGAGTTTTAATAGGCCTATAGGTCTACAGGTGTCAGTGAAAACACCAAGAAACATACACTGTACATACCTATGTAGGAGTCTACAATGCAGTGAAAAAAATAAGCGGGGGCTAAGGGCGATTAGCCCCCAAAACTCTTGAAAAAGCCACAGTAAATGCAAAAAGAGCCACCGTCAAATAATATTTCTGCCCATGGGTTGTAGTGCATTAAAATCTCTGAACACAGCAGGTGGACTTCGAAGTAGCCCTCGCGAAAGAAATTTTAATTTTTACACTGCTACAATGTATATTGACAGGTGGTCTTAAAAGCAGTTGCTCACTTTATATTAGTCTACCATATTACATGTACATGTATATATACAGGTTTAATTGTACAGACATCCTAGAGCCTATTTTGTAAACTTGTAGACCCATTAATTTACTTGATGTACATTTAAAGTAGTCTACAGAAATGTGCCGGCCAGTATGAAAGCATACAGGAATTGAACAGGTGATTTAATGATTTTGAGTGTCACTGTCAGTCTTCATTATAGGCCATTGTGTGGGCACATGTAGCCTAAATGTAAGTCTTTAAGGCCACCGCACTCCTTACAAGACCTGCGATCCAATTTGTGAAATAAATCGCTATGGCATTAAATATTGGCATTTTAACAAATGAAATCTCCCCTATTCAGGTTTGGAAAAGTAATATGAATACTAAACATAGGGTTTTGGTGAATTTTCAACTTTCTACAGGGAATAAGGGCAAAATCTGTTTCAAATCGTAGGCAGTCATATGATTTTTGTGATGTCACTACGACTCAGAGCCGATTTGGCCATTACCGACCAGAAAACTCGGCAAAGGCCGTATTATCGATTTTACTATCCGTATGACTATTCAGACCCTCAGTCAAAAATATTTTTCCTTTTTAAAATGATTTGTCAAATGATATTACATTTTCTTCTGAAATCGGATCGCAGACCGATCGTAAGGTGGCCTTAAATAGCCTGTATGTCATACTCCTGTGTGCTGTCTACATTAATGAGATGCCATTTGAGTACATGTACATTGTAGGTAGAGAAGATACAGTAGTCCTACATGTACACTTGTACATGTATACTGTCATTAAGCCTTTACTGAATTTATATCTTTAACTCTTTCAGTGCTGACGTCACATACATGTGACAGATAGACTTGTCATTTTCATCCATCAATTGCTCGACCACAGGAAAGGTACATGGTGGTCAATATTTTGAGCATATATAAATCAAGCATTCTAAATATATGATTATATGCTACCATAGAAATTTTCAGAGAAAATTGCAGATTTTTAAAAAGATATTACCTTATTTCAACATTAAACAATAGTTGACAAATGAGAAACCAAAAAATAATGGACAGAAAAGGAAACTCCAATTTAATTTTTAATAATTGTTATGCATAGAGTTGGGTAAAATAATAATGTTTGGTATCATAAGAAATGGTAATAAATATCCTACAAGTTCTGTGTAATATATTTTGTGAAATGATAGATGGTTAATGAAGTGCAGACATTTGAAATGTAAGCATTCATCACATTCTGGTAAAATTTTGAAGAGAGCTAAACCCCTTGGCACAGTAAGAGTGAACATGCATGCTATATATTTTTTCTACAATCTTCTTTGAAAACTTCAAAACTCTCCATCATATGGCATAAATTATTTGCTTCACATTGCCTTGATGATGTGCTAGTCCCCATGTTTTGCCTCTCCAGGCACGCCAAGTCTGAAATTCTCTCACTTGTGCGATTCTCTGTGCTTTAAATGCCATCGTTAGAGACCTGGAGGGGTTGTCACTTTTCTGATCTATCACGCTCTTCTAGAAGATGGAGAACTTTGTATGAGGCTATGATGCTGAACAGAAGCAAAGTGATAGGAGCACAATCTTGAGTCTTGAATCTTTCATTCCATAATGAATGGGTTCAGCCTTTCGAAGCCTCAAAGCTGATAAGTTATTTCATGTGATACATGTACATGATGTGTAGATTCTTACAGTAAAAACCTGATCCAAGACTGTGCTTCAATTTGAATTATTTTTTTTTTAACTACCAGTAGTGTTGGGGCAAAGAAAATGTCATCAAAAAGGAAAAAGGAAAATATGAGGCTGCTTGAATTGCTGTACAAGTATGTGTATAGTGATATAATGATCATACTAATGATAATGATAATAGCTTTTATTATGATCATGGTAGCAATTAAAATAATTGCAGTGATATTCATAATGGGCGTGGTATTGATCATGAAAAACAGCAGTGGGACTGTGATAATGAAATTGAAAACAGAAATAACTGGATTTCCATAGTGCATCTTTCAGGGACACAAGATGTTGAAAAAGATCACCAATTTTATTCAAACTTGCCTCTGCTTTGATGCACACTTAATACATATTGGGTGATTTCAAGTTTGATGTTGATGTTGGTGTTGATGTTGAGAGTGTGAATTGGACTGCTGATTCTAGCCCCAACACCGAATTCAGGTTTATAAAAATAATAACAATCACATTATTGATAGCTCAACACTGAGTGAAGTCAATCCCAGCACCAGCTTCATTTCAGGTTCGGTGTTGTGGCTGGTGCTAGTTTTGCCCCAACACCAACACCAGCTTTCAACACCGAACTTGAATGCACCCATTGTCCATATCCAAATCCAATATCTCTTGCTCGTATTTGTAAAAGAAAATGAATACATGTATGCACAAGTTGTAATCATTATTCTTTTATGTTCAGGAAGTTGTAGAGCAAAGTAAAACAAAATTTGGCACATGTACATGTACTTGAACTGTAAATGACATTCTGATCTTGGATATATACCATTGTCCAGAACAATACTTTGGATGTTTAATTAGCCTTGCAAAGAAGGATTAGTTTCTAGTTTAGAAACTACAGATGTTATTGTATGTTTTCTTGTTCATAATATACATGTACATATTCATATCAATGAATGAGGTAACTGGATGATTTTTTTTTTTGTTACTCCGAAATCTAGACTTTGAATCACCTTGATAATAATGATGAATTTTGATGTTTGGTTTTTTCTGTGAAACTATTTACAGTACATGTACATGATGCTTCTTTTTCTGTATTCAGTTAAATTCAGTTTAAATTCAAGGTACCTATTAAACACTAATATAATCTAATCTTCCAGTGATGTCATGAAAGACAAAAGTATCTATACAGAGTATTGAATAGAAATGAAAATACGGGGAAGAAGATCACTTGAAATAAGGAGCTTGTGTTAGGCACGCCTGTATGTACAATGCGTGTAGGCCTACCCAATGTACATGTACATGTACATGTACACACATAACGTGTACAGGACTTGTAGACCTGAGTGTATATATGCACATTCTGGAAGGTCATGAGCAATTTGGGGAATGAATAATTTACCCATGACACGCCCCTCCCTTAAAACACCAAGTTGGTCAGTAATTAAACTCCTTGTACAGCGAAGGTCCCCCAGAAGAAGGGCCCCCTCATCTTCATTACAATTTGATTATCTCATTGAGTGACTGAATGCAACCTTTATCGATTTGTAAGCAACTGAGGTGTACTGCCATACAGTGGCAAAAGGAAGCAAGTAACGTCGTAAGATATTCTAGAATCAGTTGGAAAATGGCCAGTATAGAATAAAAGAAAAATAACAGAATATGAAAACAAGTTTGTATTAGTTTTGTCATTTGTGTAATATTGTAATAAAAAAATCAAGTCCCTTTTTTCTTAATATCATGAATGTACATTTTGCTAAATGAATTTACTTTGTGTCGGGATCGTTTGAAGAAAATTGTAAACTGATTGCAATTTGTCACTTAAATCCTTATAAGGAGTATACATATACATCTACCTGTAGGTCTACTCTAGTATGTGCAAGGCTACATACATGTATGTACATGTATGTATACATGCGTGATGGAATGTCGTTCATGTAGGGGATGTAAGCTACTTGGTAATACCTGGAATACCACTGCAAGAAATCATTTTGAATATACATGTAGCAGGTGGCATCGCTTGCAATTAAAGGTACATGTACTCCATGGTTTGACTTTAGAAATTACATGTTGAAAATCACCTCAAATGGTTGTACATGTACAAATTGTACGTACATGTATGTGGTGACAATGAGATTGAAATTTCCTTTGAAATTTAATGTGTCAGTGCACTGTATGATAATTTTAGAGTTACATATATACATGTATATTTAACATAATTCTGCTTATTCTTATTGAAAATTCAACATTGTTATTGATCATTTTCTACACTTCTCTCACAGAGCATGGTTCTTTCCAACAATCACAAGAAAAAACGCAGAACTCCTCCTAATGCAGGAGATCAACGGTGCATTCCTTGTACGAAAGAGCGAATCTTCAGAAGGCCTATATTCATTATCAGTAAAGTAAGTACCCTTTTATCCCTTTCTAGACAATAAACAACATTTTGTGGTTTGGCTCAATAACTTTTAATTCAGAGCCCTAAAAAATATACCAGATACATGAGTAGAAAGAGCAAAAATTTCTGCACACACTCTGTCCATATGTTGCATGACCATATTGCGTTTGATGCCAGGAATTTTAAAAACAAGAATAAGTTATAAAATCCTTAAAATTGACAACACATTGAGAGGTTCAAAATCATTAATTTTTATCAAAATTGGCAATTTTCCGAACTTTTCGACAAAAATTCCTAACCATGTATAATGTTTTCAAAGACATTACACCTTATTAGAAGCATGTACATGTAACACTAAAAGAAAAATATTATTGTTGCCTATTTGAAGAACAAAATGGGATCAATTTAGTCCTTAAATAATTCCTGTCCTGAAAGGGTTAACTCTTTGTTCTCCATGAATCAAAAGCCTAGACTGCCACATTGTTTGATATACATGTATACTGTACGTGCACCAAAAGTTGACTGTGGCAGGCCCCTGTTTGTTCCATTGGTCAACCAAAGCCAGTAAAGAGTTAAAGATAACATCTAGTTCTGTAGCGAAATAGAAAGTGAGAAGAAATTTGCTGGATAACTCCTCACATTGTTTCACTTCTCATTTAATGTGTCAACACCACTGGTTGAAAGGAAATATACAAGTTGAAGAACTGAAATATAAGCTCCTTGTTTTCTTTCTACGAATAGTTAGTGAACTGTCATTGGCCATTTCTTAAAAGAGTTCTAAACTCTTGACATGTTATTTACCTATAACAACTGGGAAATGATTCCAATGGAAAGATACTTCCAATACACATTTGCTCAGTTGAGAAATGCTTGAAGTTCAGGTAGTACATTTCATAGCTGCTAATAGCCAGAAGGGTGTTAAATCTATGTAAAACTACAAGTAGTAAAAGTATATGAGCCCTTATGGCTCTTAGCAGAAGATTTATTGTAATAGATGTTCATGTATTTTGTTTTATTAAAAATATGTATTTAAAAACTGAAGATTGTCATAAATCTCTTCTCACTTCCGAATGAAATGCAACTCGGCTCTTGTCCTTGACCTTGTGATTTATAGACCTGCTGCCCCCACAAATTTTATGATGGCATAGGTCTTGATTAGAGCTTGTCTTCATGGTCACTGATATAATTTATTACTGATATACATACATGTATATAATGTACTACCACTTTTACATTTGTACATTACACTCAAAATTTAGGGCAGTTTTGAGCACTCTAACTTTATACATGGAGAGGAGACATGCCTAATAAAGTGATTTTCTATTATGCCCAAATTTTAAATTGTTTCAGAAACATAGTTTCGGTAGACCAACCTAAGTTTAAATGATAATATACATGTAGCAATGAATGATGATAATGATAATAGCAATTAATGATAATGATGATTATAAAGGCTCATTCAAATATATGCTGCGGTAACGAATGGAGGTTTTTTTAAAATAATAATGTATTAAAGTGTAACATGCTTCACATTTCTGTATCTTACTATCACAGAGCTACATGTACGTGAATACATGTACATGTACATGTAGAACCTTTGTTGGTCATGTTAATAATTTAAATGTTAATAAAAACAATGCAGTTTACCACGGCATATATATATATATAATATATATATATACATGTATGTGTGTGTTTGTGTTTGTGAGAAGGAGGCTTAATGATAATAATAATAAAAAAATAACATTTACAACGATAATGGTAATGAAAAAAAATATAATAGCAGTAGTAGTAGCAGTGATAATAGTAGTAGTAGTAGTATGTAGTGGATCCTATTTCCAAACACTTTTCAGAAAATCAACGATAGCAAATAAGATATCAAATGATATCTGTCAAACTTACATAATGAATGCTTAAAGTCCTACAGAAAAAGAAGTTGGTGGAATTTGAAAAAGGCAACGTAGATTTAATACGATGTTCCCTTCCGAGCGAACCCCTTCCCAACGACGCGGCGTTTTGGTCCCTTTAAAAACGTATTGTATTACCAAACATGTGTCACCTATAGGAAAAGAAGACACAACCTACCCCAATTTGGGGCCAACGGGATGAAGACTGGGGGGTGAGGAGAGAGCAGGTTATAAGATATTACTTATGTTTTTTGCCTCATTTTATGATCTTCTGCCCTGTGTTCTGTGTGTCAAAGAGTGTGGAGAACATACGCGTAGTCCCACGCGTATGAAAGCCATTTTAGGCGCTTAACTGTACGCATTCGGTAATACAGTGCTGTTCGGTAATACAATCCATGACTATAGTAGTAGGAGTAGTATTACATGTATTAGTAGTAGTAGTAGTAGTTAGTAGTAGTAGTAGTAGTAGTAGTAGTATTAGTAGTAGTAGTAGTTAGTAGTAATAGTAGCAGTAGTAGTAGTAGTAGTAGCAACAAAAGTGTTAGAAGTAGTAGCTCATTAGTAGTAGTTAGTAGTTGTTATTATTTTTATTTATCATGATATACATGTGTACATTGTTTGACTCAATATCTTGGCAGGTACAATGAAAGTGTGCAGCATTTCAGGATCCTGCAGGACACGGCGGGTAAATTCCATCTATGGATAGTCAAGTTTCCTTCTCTCGATGCCTTAGTAGATTACTACAGAACAACGTCCGTCACAAGAGAAAACCAAGTAAGAAGAAGAATTCTTTGGTTAATGTTGTTGATAACCCCCTTCTAGGCCACAACATATTCAGGCAATTGTCATAAATTAACTTTCAAGCACAAATTTTAACCCTACAATCCTTCCAAAAGGCTGTGTTGATAGAGGTAAATGTTTCTGTTCCTGTAAAAAATGTAAACATTCTTATAATAGTCACACTACCAAACTGACCTCTCCTTGGCCGTTTGATGCAACAAAATTTTTAGTTTAGTCTGTAGATTGTCAGTCTGGTGTCTGTCTTTTTAGTGTGACTGAGGTGTGAGTCCAAACAAATTGTTCAGCTCTAAAATTTGGGCCGTGGGATTTGCCACCTACAACACGGAAGGGGATAAACATGTGGATGAAAACTTATCAGTTCACTTTCATAGCGAAATCATTACACTGTGAGATATGTTTTTTGTAAATGTTTGTTTCTGGATAGACAGTGCAGAGTAGAGAACTAATTTGGAGATTATCTGTTATATAGATCAGTTTGAAATTTTGAAAATTTGTTTGGCCTGTCTGTCTCTCTCACAAAACACACATTGATGTACATGTATATGCTGCCTAAGATTGTAACAGTGTATACCTGATTTAAAGAGGAGGTTGAAATAATTTGTGAGATTTCTCATTCTTTTTACAGTGTATATCAGTTTGGAAGAACATCATAGTAGAAATGTCCCCTGAAAAGGATTGCTTTTCAAATGCCCTCATATTCGAAATAGGACGAGAAATAGCTGAAGTGTTCGGGCCGATCATTCACGCCACCTGTGTGTGCAGTCCCATATACCCATATCAGCCTTTTCCAACTGCTTTCAGACAGTTTCTTTCACAATGTAGTCACATGACCAGAACTCAACTTAATCTTTAAAACCTAATCAAATGTCAAAGTTTCAATGCAGTTTCACTATATCAACTTACTTCTTTTGATGATACGGATAATGATGTGAGCTATTTGATTGTATTGTTTCCTGGAAAAACTTAAGAAGTTTGTAGTTTTAATTCAATTGAGATCAGTGCCTTCTTACAATGCAGCTGAGTTGAGTTTCTTTACCATTCATGTTTTGACCTAGCTTATTTCTTTTTTGGTTTAATAGGTTCGATTGGTTTTTATCTGAGCTATATATCAGCAAATCCGTAAAACCTTCCACAATTGCCAAAGGAAGGATGGGTTGTATGACACATGCAACAATCACTCTCTGGTCAATATCCTCACTAAACTGAATTCTTAACTTTAACCAAACACTACACCTAATCCTAATCCTAACCCTCAACCTAACCCAAGACCCAATTGCAACCTTAACCCTTTCGAGACAATTGACCACATTTTGTGGTTTGGCTCAGTAACTTTGGATTAAAAGCTCTAAAAGTTATACCAGAGAGCAAAATTTCTGCCTACACTATGTCCATTTTTGTTGCATGACCATATTGCTTTTGATGCCATGAATTTTAAAAACGAGAATAAGATTTAAAATCCTTAAATTGGCAACACATTGAGAGGTTCAAAATCACCGTTTTTTTATCGATTTGGCAATTTTTTCAACTTTTCAACTAAGTTTCTAATGATATGTATATTGTTTTCAAAGACATTACACCTGATTAAAACCATGTAGCACAAAAAGAAGAATATTATTGTTGCCAATTTGAAGAACAAATCTGATCAATTCAGCCCTTAAAAAATTCCTGTCCTGAAAGGGTTAACCCTAACCTTATCTCTTTGATGAAATAACGGCAGGAGCAAATGTCTGATCACCATGTTGTATTCCGACAAGCCACCGTTCATTTCTACAGTCAAACCTGCTTTAGACACTAAATGTATAGAAAGACCAAATGCCTGTAAATGCCACTTCTCTTGTCTCCCTCGATCGAGTGGTTTTTATATACTGGTTTCACTGTGTACTCATACAATTTTGATTTTACTTTCTCTCCCTTTTATAGACACCTGGGGTGAAGACGGGTAACGTGATCACCCTGGTCGACATGCAGCGTATAGAGCAGACCATGCAGAAGTTTCCGCACCTCAAGGCACTCCGATCGGACGGGGGTGGAGAACCCATGGACAACGGCTACGCCCAGAAGACACCTGGCTTCATCGGCAGCAACGGACAGAGCGGGAGACACTTCAACAACGGCGGCATGAATCCCTCGCAGCCCGTACCGAACAGCTGGGATGTCAACACGAGGCATTCCCAAAATAATGTGATGGTAAGATGGGATGAACGTGACACAACAAGTATCCGCAAGTGACTTTGTGCTCTGGGTTCCCAAAATGTGCTTTTTGAGAAAGTAAAATTATTATTGAATATCTCATGTTATGAAACCACATTATTCAATGAAATATACTTCATTTGAAAATATGGATTATGAAGTAAAATTCATCTTTTGGACAAGTGTCGCATAGACCCTGTTGCCTCAACAGATATGCGTGCATACTTGCAGTTCTGTAGCACCTTGATGTACATTGTAGCATATAGAGTGTGAAAGTACCTAACCATGCCACTCCTTTCAAACTACGGTAGGTCCCCTTCCCAGACAAGGAGGGTATAGACTGATGTATATGATATGTACAATTGATGTTCCACATGCAAGTTTGGTTCCAAGAGTGAGCAGTGTACCGACTTCGTCCAGACTTGGCAAACCCGTATTTCTTGCTTTGAAACGGAAATTATGGTAGTGTGATACCCACTCCCATGTACTGTGTATTGAAAATCAGATGATGAAGATATTTGAATTTGTTGTTAATAATATTGAATTCCTGCAATTGTTTTGTTGTTGCTCATTTCCTCAGCAATCTTCACCAAATGGATGGGATTCCAGAAGAAAACAACCTGCAGGATGTGTAACGGTGAGGAAATCATTTTTATCTTCTCTCTCTCTCTCGTTCTCTTCCTCTCTCCTCTCTCTCCTCTCTTTTTCGTACTCTCACTTTCTCTTATTTCTGTATTTTTCTCACTTTCTTTCTCTTCCCTCCTTCTCTTTCTTTTGATCTCTACCAACGTTCTCTTAGTCTCTTTCTTGCCCTATCCCCCCCTCTCTCTCTCTTCCTTTCTTCTGTCCATCTCTTTCCCTCTCTCTTTCTCTCTCTTTCTTTCTCTCTCTCTTTCTTTCTCTCTCTTTCTCTCTCCTTTTTTTCTCATCTACATGTACACAAGTTGTAAACTCTCGTCGAAAAAAAAAAAATTATTGATGTGTACATACAATATAACATTCAATCTTTGTTGTAATACTCTGCCACCCATAATTTTATCTTTCTCTCTTTTCTATCTCTTCCCGACAGTTAAAAAAAAAAAAATTATGTGTGGCTGTATGAATGTTGATAGCAAAGAAAGTTTTGTTAAAATTTGTTTGTTTATATTGAATACATGTATATCAATCAATACAGGGTACTACAGTTTTCTCCATCAATCATTCGCATACATCTATACTATCTGTCTATCTACATGTATTTATCGATCTATCTATCTATTTTCCATAGCTTGGGGTGGTTGGGGCAACAATGGGATGGATCTTGAAATACAGGTTGACCATAATTGTCTGTAACATGTTTACGTTATGCCAAGCAAGTATTATTAAATCTAATAGAAATACAATTACACCAGATAATCTGTTATTCTGTTTCCGAAAGTGACCCTTGCTAATGATTTCATCACATTAACTGGACATGTTTTTCTCCATTTATTTATATCTTAACAGGATCATTCTAGGCAGCAGAGACTACAAGCTCTTTACGACTTCGACCCCGAAGAGGAAGGCGAACTCTGCTTCCGCAAAGGCGACATCATCACTCTCATCGACAAGCCCACCAAGGACTGGTGGCGCGGCACGGTGGACGGACGTACCGGCATGCTCCCGGCGCCGTACGTCAAGGTCTTATAATAACAACTATCCACTTTTTCTCGAGATCGTCAATCCCTCGATGAAGGTTTTTGGGGAAGCAAAGGACACATATGACTGTGATGATCATTGTCACTGATGGATGACTTCATACTGATTGATTATTATGCGGCGGAGTGAACACAGATTTGGTATGTTTGAACGCATCTCTACCAGAGAACAATGGATCTGGCTGTGGATTTGTTTTAACCCTGTCATTACAGATGGTCGCATTGCCACGTGTGAAGTCAGCAACATTTTTGGCTTGCAGAAACGGGAGGGTTTAATAGGTGTGTTTCCATTTTTTAATGTTGAATCGTTTGAATTGCGATGGTGTCAGAATATTGCACTTATAACTCTGTTCAATATATGCTGATGTGGATTGTTCATATAAGTGCTACATATATTTAATTTGTTCACTTTTTACATGTATTATTACATATTGTTGAAGTATAAAGCTTTATTATGCCTTTTTTTGTTTCCATCCAATTACTTGAAAAAAACTGAAAGGATCATGTAGGCACGATTCTATGTTTGATAAACAGGTAGTTAAAGTGGGTTTGAGGGAGGACAGAAGCCTGATTTAAGCCAAATGTGAGTAGAAAGTGTAGTTCTCCCTGTGATGAGCTCAGTGCAGAAATGGCACTTACATGTAGAATGCATGTGTACATTCTCATGCTCCCCTAATGATACGTGATAAAAAACTATATCTAACAATAAAACAACCTACAACTTTATGTAGCCTTTTGAAAATGTGTATTTCCATGTAAGTTTGCATATTTGAATGCATTTAAATACGCAGAAAATTACTTAATCCTACAGCACTTAATCTTAACAATGAAAACCACAAAGTCAACAACATGCAAAACTGGTTTTTCCTTCTCTTTTTAAAAACAGAACAGCAAAACTGTTCACAAGAAGTCAATAAAAAATGAAATGAAATTCCTTCAGTATTTTAAGAGACGTGTGGAATATTAACTCTTGACAAAGGACTTTCAAAACAACAACCAAATTGCCAATTTCCAGGAACAGAGACTCACTTTTCAGTGGGAAGAGGAATACTTTGATGTCAAAATAGAAAGGATACAACCTTAATAACAGGAAATTTGGGGAGGGGAGGGGAGTACGATTCATGCCAAACAAATTTGAAGTCAGTTCTAATAGAAATTGGGGTCCAATATCAAGACAGGAAAATGGCCAAGCTAGTAACCTTCCAAGGAAATAAACATCAAGCCCTTTTAAAGTTCCTCATTTGCTTATAAATAAAATTGTGGGGGGTTTTTCAGGGTTGGCTTGCAAATGTACATTTGTGCGATACAGTTGGGCAGGCTTTGGAAATGTTTGTGTACTTTGCACTTGTTGCTTGTTTGTCTGATCTTGGATACAACGGTTATCGGGAGCATCTATTTCAGACTTTGAAAAGTCAAGGAAGACTTGATATTTCTTCTGCCTAGTTGAACAGGAACTCTGTATGTTTGTTGTGGGCTTTCAGCCAAAAGCTGGTTTAGTGAAAGGAAGCAAGAAGGTTGGCCATTTCTTTAAATGGTGAGGCTCTAGGGAGGGATAGCTAAGTCTACTTTAAACACCCATGCTGCCTGTTCACAGCCTTTATGGGCGGAGAGCCAAATTTTGATTACTACATGTACATAAACCTACCCTGCAAATCCTTGGAAAACACCCTTGTGCATTTTGCTTAGTCAGTTCTGTTGCCCAGTTGGACAGATTTAATGCACATTAGATTTTCATGCATATTAGAATTTTTTTTACTGCAGACTAGTAAAAAATAGGAGGAAGGAAGAATTCATGTGAAAGTTTCTGTATCACTAACCCAGTGCTTTTAAGATATATATTTAAATAAAGTATTAAAGACCAGGTTACTTTCTTAAACTGGCATTGTTAGCAATCATTGGTGAAGAGCTTCTACTACAGTATACTGTCATTTTTCTAATATTTAAGTATAAATAAGAAATGTTATTCTAGTGGTAAATGCCAAGAATGCTGATTTTATGGAAATGTTTTGTAAGGCCAGAAATTATGTCTTTGACAAATCCTTATTGTTGATTTGGAGAGTCATAAATGCTTAATCTCAGTATTATTTCCTCTTTTGAAATTGCTATCTTGATGCATTGTGGTATAGTGTTTCATTCAATTGACTCTTAATCAAAAGGTGGAGGATTCAAATCTTTGAAATTAGACAAGGTATTTTATCTACTGTGGTCTCTCTCCACCCAGGTGTTCAATGGGTACCTGACAGGATTTATTCTTTTAACACACACCATGAGCTGATTATGCCCTGCTGGAGGTAAAGCTTGTGTGATAATATCCAAACCATTTTAACCGTGTAGGGAAGTTACATTTTAATGTGATATACAAAATAGTTCACTATGTCAAGATCAGGTATTAGAGGAGAGTCTAGAATGCGAGGACTACATGTAGCTGATTCTTTGGAAGGTGGCCAGGTACATAGTTGTTATTTTTCAAGTAGAACAGGAGGAGGAGGAGCAGGAAGCTCTGATGTGTAGAGTCTTCTTATTTACTCTCAAAGGAAGTTATGTGCCAGATACTGCCTTGTATAGGATTCACGCTCCCAGCCTGCCCATGCAGGGCTGAAGTGAAACCGTGATGTGCCAGCAACAAGTATATTACAGTTGGACTTGCCCAGTGGGGTGATTGAAACATTTCACTTAATTTTCATGGATTTCTTTAGAAGAAGATATGTCTGTGGTTAGTTTCATGAAATCAAACTTCTTGCAGGTCCAGGGTAGAATCGATTTAGCAGCCTTCTCACTAACAAAAAGGAAATATTTACGCTGGATGATGTAAACTCATTCCAAGAATTCATGTTTCGCTTCCAGTATTATGTTCTGCTCCCGGTCCAATTGAATTTATAAAGCCTGTTTTAACAGGATAAAGGCCTTGTCCCTTTTTATCAACAGTTATCGTGTATGAAAAGTAAACAGGTACTGTACAGTAATGTTGTCATCAGATGAAATGCTTCATTTTAATTTTAATAAATGCAGGAAATCTGCGCTAGAGGCATACATACACGTATGTAGGACAACAGTTGGCGTTGCAATAGAATGTTTTTATGAAAATAAGAAAACATGGACACAATTTGACAATATATAAAACTGTTCCTTCCAGTAAAAAGATATTGTACTTGTCAGGGTGAATGTGATATTATCCTTAACCCTCCCAGATTCATCATAGTGGCATGAGTCAAGGAAAATTGCACTTGTGTGTCCCATCTAAATATTTCACTTGGCTCATACTGTATGGTTTAACTCGTGTTCATTGTAGTTAAAATGTGAATGCACATCAATTTTTCACCACATATTTTGTTATGCACAGATGGCATTAATTAACAAATTGTATGTACATGTAGGTTCTGACTGTGCAAATGAACTATTCAACTTGTGCGAATGTTATATTGAATATATTGTAAATACAAATTGTAATATGGTCATGGTACAAATTCATTTTATATTCACTGTAAATGACACAAATACAAGGTGCAAAGGCTCATTTCTCTTTTTTTTTTCCCATAAATATTTAGTCTGTATACATGTTTATCTTTGAATGTAAATAGACATGCATAGCCACTGTCCATGCAGGCATGTGCACGTAATTTCCTTTCATAAATAATGAAAGGTGCACATTAGCAAAATGTAAAATTTCACAGGGACTCAAAGAGATTTAGCTCTGGAAAGTTAGAAGAGAGCTCAAGGAAAACTAAATTGTAAAGACGCCCCGAATCCGAGAAGAGTTCCTATTTCTATTTAACAAAAATGAAATTAGTTTCTACACTGTTTATAGTGTATGTGTATCTCTTTTATAGCTGCCTCCGATAAGTTTTAAATGAATATTGAATAGTAACAGACTAAACAATAACATTATCTCAAAATCAATGTCGGGGCTTAGAAAACAACTTTTGAATATTTTCATTTTGTGAATCGTCCAAACGATGGTCATGCAAATGCAATTACATTGATACACACAATATTTCAGTAGTTTTGGCTTTCCATGATATTGCAGTTTTAAGAGGTCATATGGATATATGTATAAATTGTCATAAAGGCGTATTAAACGGAAAATCGGATGATTGTGTGAAGTTGATAGCCTTACAAGACTGAGCTGCAATCAGACACGTCATTTTATGTAAATTTCTGTTAAGAATTCCATAATTCTTTGTAATTTATTGGACACGAAAATTCCAAGTACCTTGGACTTGCCCCCCAAAATAAATAGAATGAACATATCGTCTGTTGAGAGCCAGAAGGGCGTTAACTCCTTGTTAAAGCCTTTTGGCTCCAAACAGATGATATACATGTACACATAGAACCATTATTGCTTTTGTTTTCATAGGCTTTCATAAGAGCTGGGCTTTTACTAAGTTGAACTTGTATCGGTGATATATGTATAAAAGATTTGTTTATATATACGTGAGCACAGTTCATCTCAAAAGCGTTTGGCAATTAGGCAGGTAATCAATCATGTGTTGCAAACGATAATGGAAAAATGCCAAATGTAATTTGTTATTTGATCCTCTGCATACTGTTATCTATACCAACCTTTATATTGATCTGTTTTGTTTTGTTTCTTGCCATTTCATTTCAGGTACAACACAGTTAGAATTGTTAATTTAATTTATTTTTATATGTTTACTTTTACATACCTGTATCTACAATGTATACCACCTTAGGTACACCAATCTGTATTATTTGTTTCTTGCCATTTTTGTATCAGGTTCAACTCAGTTCTGACCTGTTAATTTATTTTTCTATGTTTTCTTTTCCATATGGTATTACCACATGTCTAGTTCTTGCCAAATTTTTATTTCTCTCAAAATTTATCATTTTTGTTTACATTAAGTTTGTCTTTTTTTTTTTTTTTTTTTCAATTTCTCTACTGCTATTTGGTATTGATATTAGAATGTCTGTGGTATTTCAGGCCATGTACATCTCATCTCTTGAGAACCAGAAAGGTGTTAACTCTGTGTTCAAAGTATGAGTTAACGCCCTTCTGGCTCCGAACAGACCATATGGAACTATAGCATGGTTGTGGTCATATTTTCGAATAGACTAAATCGAAAAAATTGTTTCCTATACATGTGCTGTATGTATCTATATCGTCGGTGGGGCGATGAAGCCTTTTAACTAAAAAACATTAGATTTTCAGGAGAGCAAAAAAACTTTTGTGATTAACATAGTAAGTGCATCGACGACCTTCCTTTGCAGATCATTAGTGGCATTAATTTTTTTCAGATATGCACTCCATGGGTTTTATAAGAACATCAAATTTGTCCTTAGCTACAAAATTATGACAGAAAATTTTTTTTGCCAGAAAATGAGTTCAGAAGTTTTATCGTCCCGCCAACGATATGACAAGAAATGCAGAAAATTGTAAAAAAAAAAAAAAAAAAAGAGGAAATTAATTTAGATCATGATCTGGGATCTGATTTGTTTTTCACCTCTTATTACTTCACTTCAGGGGAAAATATTTTGCAGCAGCTTGCAGTTTTCAATATCTTGTGTATCAATTATCAAATAAATGGTTTGAATTTGGGGGGGGGGGGTGGCCAAACTGTACATTGGATTTAAGTATGAGATGAATTCACATATACACGATTCTGTAGCCTACTCATTCTTGTATAGTTTGTCAGTCATGATGTTATATATCTGTTTCTTTTTAAATGATAATACACTTTAAACACTTTGTGGACATGCTTTTTATGATGCCTTTGTTGTTCATACACGTTTGGAAACAACATACGAATAGGGCATTGTTTACATGGATCACTCTGTAAACAAACTGTCAAGAAAAATTAATTGGTCAAGAAAGCGAATGTGTTAATTTGAGCTTTTAAAAAAATGCCCTTTGAAGTGTCATCATGTTTTTAGTAGATGTATCCTGTTTCATGCTGTTTTAAAAATCTTCTTTTTTCACCAAGTCATCAAAAACAACATTGTGCTTTAACTTTCTGAATACATTCTGTTTCTCCCCCAAGTGCTGCTAATTTAGAAGAATCCAAGACTGCAGGTAGAGAGAAGGTTGAGTTCTGGGCTTGAAAGGTGAAAAATAATTTGTTAGCTTTCTCATTCCTTTTATGTCAGTTTGGAAGAACATCATAGTAGAAATGTCCCCTGAAAAGGATTGCTCTTCAAATGCTCTCATATTTGAAATATGATGAGAAATACATGTAGCAGAAGCATTCAGGCTGAACATTCATTTTACATGTGTGTGTAGTCCCATACCCATTTCTGTGTGTATTGCATGTGCTTTTTGGTGATTCCAAAACCTCACAGTATACACCAATTCTTATGTACACATGATCAATCTTTCCTAATTGCTTTGAGATGTTTCCTTTCACGATATAATTGCATGACCAGGGGCCCGTTGCACAAAGAGTTGCGCAACTCTTAAAATCAAACGCAAGTCCTGAATGCGCACTTCTGATTGGCTGAAAATAAAGTTGCGTTTGATTTTCCTGAGTTGCGTTCAAACGCAAGTTTTGTGCAACGGGCCCCAGAACTCAACTTTATTTTTAATTTGAATGTGTGTGTAAATTTCAATATGTTCATAAATTTGGCTCCAGAGTTAGACCACTTATAGGCCCATGCCAATGTGGGACTATGTCAAACATTCACTGTTGCAGTAGTGAAAAACAGACAACAAAATTGCCCTAAGCAAGATTTAATTTACTTAAATTTTCTAGATTACCTGATTCAGGGACTCTTCAACTCAAGTCTATGCTACAAATTTAAAGGTTTCAGAGTTGACCATGTTGAAAGTGAAATTTTAAATAATTATTTTCCTCTCATGTAAGAATGATCTCGAATGGACTAATTCCTGCTAATACACACAAAACCTATTGAAGCCTATTAAAGTTATTGTGGAGTCCAAGCTTATCTGTGGAGTTAGACATACATGTACACTTGCAGTGTTCATTTTGGAAAAGATGATTGCTGGCCCTCAACTGACTTGCCATTGAGTAATACCCTAGTTTGTAAAGCTAATGTATACACAAGGGCCTGTTTCATAAATTTTTTAATCAATGACAATTTACAATAACTGTTATAAGCTACTGAAATGCATGCGATTGGCTGTCAGCAAATTTGTCATTGAAATATGGCACTTGTTATCGATAAATAGTTTTATGAAACGGGGCCCGGAATACAAATCATTTTGCACTATTTTCTTCAAGTAGAAACACAGATGTCAATCACAATATTCAGAGCTTTCTTATAATTTGCTTCCTTGTTTCTTTATAAAAAATTGCCAAATTTAGAATATTTGTGGTGCTGTCTTCTAACTATACTCAATGAAATTTTATTATTTTTCTTTTCATTTGCCAGCAATAGATAATCCCTACATTTCCTGCAACCATGCTTGATTCGGCCAATCTTTTGACATCTTTAATAGATATTACTGTGGATTATATATTAATTCAAACTACATGCACAAGTAGATTCTGCAAGAATGTTTAAAATTGCTGTTGTATAAATGTAAACTGTATGCAAATATTTCTACCAACCCACCATCACAGTTAGACCCTACATGGAGATGTTGTCTGACTAATCATCATGTGTTAGCTAAGGTTTTTACCCAATTTTTTCTTTTTTGCTTACCCCAGTTTTTCATAACCCATAGTAGGCATAGCTAATAAGCGAAGGTCATAATTATGAATCACAGTACATGTAGATGTGATCAATTTGGGATAACACTTGATTTCTGTTCGTCTTTGCTGTTATATGTGCAAAGTTGAACAGTCTATGCTGCCAAAAGGCAAAGTTTTCCTATTTCTTGATTACTGAACTAATACATTGGCATTGAGTAGCAACATAATTTTGTTTATACTTCTTGTGTCAATGCATTTTATGTAGAGAGAGAGTGAGAGAGAGATAGATTTCTTTGTATATGTTTTTGTCTCTATGCATTTTCTTGTAATTGATGGGCATTAACATTAAGCATTAGTGTGTCCTGAGATGGTATATAATGAAGAATCATAATCATATATTCTAAATCATCGAGCGAAGCGAAATCATTAAACTTTCATGATTTATGAGATATATACATGTAATATAGAGTGATGAGTAAATACCAAGAATTTATTATTTAGTTATGTATTATTATCTTAAATTTCTTATTTTGTTTTATTCATATATTTATAAATTTTTTACTTTTTATTTATTTATTTTGGGGGCGGGGGTGGGGCTTTTTGTGTATTTTATATGTAAATTTCTTTGAAATTTATTACTTGATTGAATTGACGAAAGACTAGAGACTAAATACTGAATTAAATTGAAATGGCATAGGTACAACTTTGTAATCAAATTCTGTTAATTTGTCCATGGTTAATGAAACACTGGTAATTTGTGAGAAATTAGTGTTCTGTGTAAACTTTGTTGTGGTTTTGATAATTACAGAATACTACTTCAGTAATTTCTACATTGCTAATAATGTTTTTCTTTGTAGTTTACATTTTATCACATAACCATGCAGGGGAAGGTATATGTGTGCTCATATTTCAAATATTTCAGGCCAATGCTTTTTAGTATGTAGGCTGTACTCTGTAGCACTTTCCATTAATTTTTTAAAAATCCTTATTATGCTAGAAAAATGATAACAGGCTTTTAGCAACTTTTTTCTTCAGAAGACTGACAAGGTACATGTACTTTCAAAACGTTTCTTTGTAATGCATTTTACTCTATTGAATTCTACATTTTATTAATATACATATGACATAAGTAGATATAATGCCTTCAATGTTTATTATACGATGGAACTCCATCAAGTTTATGGGATGTATTTCTGTCAAGAAACTACAAATCATGTCTTTTAACAATTATCTATAAATGAATTGAGCTTTTCACAATGTGTGTCTAACAATGCCAGCAATATGATACTAATTCAAGAATTATTCTACATGCATTGTAAACTTTCCACTCTTTGTTATGAAGCAATGAAAGAAAACTCTTTATCAAATGAAGAAAAGTGCATGCCTGCATGAATTTATTCAACAAGTATACATCAATTATTCGACTTTAAATATGGTCTGTTTTTTCCATTATCACAATCAATATTTTGTAAAGATATTTTACTTTCCAAGCTGTGGATATTGTGTCAGTTATGTACCTTGTAAACTGTATAAATTTGTATTACATGTGCAACTCATGTTTTATTTAAAAAGAAATAAAATGTTATAAACAATGCTCAACAAGACCTTGTGTTATTGCATGTGTCTTTTTATCGTACAAAATTACCTGCCTTTACCCTTTCAAAAAAAAAGTTTCTGTTTCATCCGTCAATTCTTTTCTTCTTTCTCATCTAAAATTAATCATTCATTTTCTTTATAACTTGTCCATGAATATTTGCTTTTTCATTTTGACATATTTTCTATATACTGTCCTGCTTTCTTGCTGGTTTGCAATGAACTGCTAAATCTCAAAGGAATGGATAGTAATGTACATGCATCCAGAACTTTCTACTTTCTCAAGTATTCATGATACATGTTATAACCGTCTTTAGAAGTGCTGAAGTGTCTTCTCAAGAAGACATAAAACAACTCCAATCAAATACTTTTTAGTTCCTTGTGAACCATTCCCTTTACTTTTATCTCCGGTATCCTCTTTCATTTTTATATAAAAAGAAACTGAACGACTCCAAAAACCACAAAGTTTTGTAACACTAAGCAATAAATTATCTCTTGTATCCAATGTGCCTTACATGAAATATCCTCATCACAGCTCATGAACAGGAATTTTAATACGGTACTGTAAAGCCGGACACTCTCGCAACATGAAACTTGTTCGACGGCTGTTTTTGCATGATGAAACTATTGCACACTGCAAAAATTCACTGTTCTGCATCTATTATTTTGCAAATGCGGACCACTCGTGACATTTTGGAAGGTTTTCTGCATGCAAAAAAATTCTGGTTTCCCCATAAATATAGACCCTCATAAATAATCTGACAAGCAGAATCTAGGCATTGACCTGTTAATACAGTGGAACCTTGTTATAACAGACTCCTTGGGACCAAGGAAAGTACTTCTTCTATCAAAACCTTGTTATATCAGGGCCAAAAAACAAAAGAATCCAAAGCGGTGGGACCAGAAAAATTACCTTGTAATAACAAGAGTTTGTTCTAGCTGCTCTTTATAACAAGGTTCCGGCACTAGTACTAAATTGGCCCGTGATAATTTAGGCTGGGGTTTATGAAAAATACTTGTATGCATTGTACCGAAATCATATCGTGTTTAAAGGGGAAGTCCACCCTGATATTTAGTTGATTTTATTAAAAGCAGAAAAATTAGAAAAACCGATTAGTGAAAGTGTGAGCAAAATCTGACAAGAAATAAGAAAGTTATACATTTTTGAAGTTGTAATCTGTCAAACACAAATTGGCAACTCCATGACGTATCTTGCGAGCTCCTCTCCCATTTGCTCAGTACAGAAAACCTCATAAAATTTTATTTTTTTAGGACTATGAAGGATTAGATTTGTTTCATACAGGTTTTGTGTAAAGACATGAGCAATGATTATATCTAAGGTGCATATATGTATTATTGAATATTTTCTTTAGAGAAAGTGGAAATTAGTGATTTATATGGGTACAGGGTAAATGGGAGAGAAACTTGCAAACGTCACAGAGTTGCCAATTTGTGTTTGATTGATTACAAATTAAAACATAACTTTCTGATTTCTTAACATATTTTCTCTATTCTCCGTTTCTCTATTCTTTCTGCTTCTTTTTAAATCAACTTGTAATCAGGGTGGACTTTCGCTTTAGAGGGTTAAAAAGGAGAAAAGGTGAATTAAATGCTTCCAGTCAGTGGCAGATTTGGCCTGTGCCATATCCCCCTTTTTAAACTCAATTGGTATAACATAAATAATAAATAGATTAATTAATTTTAAAATATAAAACTAAGCCTCCTTATAGGCTTGTTCAAATATGAAGCAGTAAACCGCTTCAAGAAAACCGCGGGGTTTTTTTTAAGCGCGTTCACATTCCTGCTCCCTATAATCCTAACACACAGGTATTAAAGTGTGTATGTAGACCTTTGTTGTATCATTGCCATTCATTCAGTACACAAAAAAAATCACATTCTTTGCGGCGGTTTGCCGCTTCATGTGCGTATGTGAACAAGCCTTAATTATGTAATATTTTTAAGTTTCAGGATTACGGCACCATCGCCCTCCCCTTCACAAAATTCTGGATCTGCTCTTATTATTCAACATATGATGGATCCTCTTTAAAAAAGGTTCAAATTTGATTCTGAATAAGCACGAGGATGATACATCTTGGTGGTTTGCTTATTATAATGAATGAATCAGGATGTGGTCCAGGATCTCAGACCGAGTGCAATAATTTAGTGAAGGTTTCCACAGCATTCTGCAAGAAGTTTTAGTTTAAAACCATGTTGATTCAGTTCTCATGAAGTTCCCATTTCCTTGAGAGAAAAAAAATATCACACATCGGATGAAATTCTCATAAGTGATAAAACCGCAGATGAGTGACTTAATCACATTTCTTGCCTCATAGTTTATCATGTACTTCTTTCAGTTTAAATGAATGCTGTGAAAATATGTTTATCTGCACACTGCCCAATTTCAAGGTTCCCTCCTCCCACAACCCTAATTGCACTACATGAAATGTCAAGTTTCTTAAAACAATTGGTGCCCTATATAAACTGAAAAATATCAGGCAACCTGTCTCAAATTCCATTTGAAATCTAATGGTCGATTATTCTGCAAAAAGTAACTTTCCAGTTCCAGTATATGGAGGGGAATTTTTAAACTGTGTTTCTTCCATATACCTTCATATTCATACAATTCTACACTTTTGTCCTGCATAAGGGAAATACATTATACGTTTAGGCACCTTTATTAAAAGCCTGGTCATCAGCCAACACTGTGTCAAGTCTAAACAGGCGTTTTCAGAGAAAATGTCGAAATTCAATTAGTCTGCAGAATTATGTTGCAGCAGTAGTGATCAGCTCTTGGTGACAAGTGAACAAGCCAACAATACAGGGTGTAGGCCTAGCACTTTTCCAATCAGTTATTAACTTGCTGATGAATTTTAAGATATACTGCAAGCACATGACAAATATACCTACAGAACTTAGCAAACAATGTTAAGATCTGAAACGGCATCACTTGAATAGGGAGAATTATATATCATCTTAGTAATATGAGTAATAGCAGAAAGAGAAAGAAAATCAGATGCAGAAAATTACAGAGCTTTTTGATCGTGTGCCTGATATTCAAAGGCAATTGGAAAATTTATGGTAGTTATAACACGACCTGAAATCAGTTTTATTTTACACGTATACAAGCACAAAAACACAATTCCATTCTTTTTATCATTTCCTTTTTATTGATATCAAGTTTTTCAATTAGAAAACTTTAACCAACTGTCTGGAATAGACATCACAAAATAGAGTTTCAGCAGTGACACACACATTCCATAAGTAGGTACGTCGACTGCCAAACTGAGATATAAAATGAATATGCCTGCACATGGAGCTACAAAGTTCATCCACATACCCTTGCATTTCATGTGTAATTCATAAAATACTAAACCTGGATTGAATACTTCCAACATCTACAAAGTGTATCCGATTTGTGCCACTTACACTGTACATCTTGCAATCTGTCTGATTATGTAATAGCATCGTAAAGCAATTTTTAAGTAAACACCTTATGTAAATCTTCATATCTGCTACATTCATACTATCATTTAAAAAAATAACACTGAGATACATAACTGGGTCCTGTTTCATAAAACTTGTCATCAATAACAACTGGCAATGTTCTATTTTAAAAAAATTGCTATCAGCCAATCAGATGCAAGGATTTCAGTAGCTTATATCAGTTATTGTGAATTGTTATTGGTAACAAGTTTTATGAAACAGGGCCCTGGAAGTGAAGGATGAAATTGCAAATAATTCATCACCAAGATACTGAACAGGGAAACATAATAGGAAGAACAAAATTGACAAGAAGAAGAAGGCAAATAGCATTTCCATATAAATATATATCAAACAAATTTCTGTGTACATTGTACTCTAGAAGAACAAGTATATATCCTTTCTCAAGTAATTCCTTATTGAGATGCTGGAGAGGGAAACGTAGGAAGAACAAAATGGACACGAAGAACCTAAAAGGAAAATAGTGTTTCCATATTATAAATACATCTTTCAAACAAATCACTTCAACATGTAATTCATCCAATGTAACAAATTGACCTTTTGACATTTGTATAAAATTTTGAAATTCAATCATGCTCAGCATGTGATGTAAATCAAATTGTTCCTGAGAGCTAATGTCTTCTGCATAATTGTGCTGAATGTTTGAAACATCACTGACATCCCTGAAACACAACAAGCAGATGTTATTCCATAACAAATAGAATAAATAGGATGTACTTCGGGACTCCATCAAATACTGATAATAAATAAATGAATAATTAATGAAGCTACCGGTACCCATTCTCTATTCATCGCTGATATGGATATATGTATCTACTGGCTAATTTGCAGGTTGAATCATCTGTATATACATGTATGCATGCAAACTGGGAAACACTTCATTGAGTTGTCCATGCATACATTTTAGACAAGCTTTCATCATTATTCTGGAGCATATTTAAGATCAGTTTCCAAATAAATGCGGAAGATTCCAAGAATGCACTCTCTTTCACTGTGGTATATAAGCAAGTCCAATTTATTTTGTCCCGATACGTTACCGACCACTTCTCATAAGATGAGATAGCCCTACTGGAGCTTTCATCAGAAGAAATATGAAGTGAAGCGACAGGTTTGATGTCAAGTCAGGATCAGAACTAAACAATACCTTCGCAACATTTGGGACAACAGATTCCAAAATACCTCGGACTTGCCCATATTTCTTAGGATAATTAATGGATATCTGACAAATTAATATATTTTATATAGTCTTTCAAACAAAGAATAACATATAATTAACTTCCCCACATTGTGGAGTGCAAAGTGTAATTCAAATTTAACTATCATACACAAAATTATGACTGATCCTACCACTTAGTGAAGGCTGATTCAATAATTGTTCATTTGTGTCACTGCCAAAAAACACAAGGAACAAATTTACTTTGGCAAAGGAGAAATGACAAAATATATTCCACTATGGAATGCATAAAATCCATCCAAGTATAAATCAAATAACAATATTGCTTTAGCTCCCAATTCTCCATCCTAATAATGCCCTTTACAACACTGAAAAATGCTTCTCAATATTAGCCTTTACTCAACTTTCCAATATCAAAATTACAAAATCATCCTTGCATATAAATATGTAGCTCATGTACGAACAATTCCTTTATTAAACGATAATCCTACAACATGACAATCCCGAACACAAACTTTCATGTAGCATTCAACATTACTTTGTAATTCTTGGATTCCACAACCAAGTCAAAGATAAATTCCACTGATCCATTCCAGACCTGTAATGCCCTTTCAGTACAATATCTAGATAAATGCAATCTGCAACAGACTCAACAAGTTGCCAGCAACTCCTTTTACAACATGTTGCTGCAATACCCTTCAATACAATATCTAGATAAATACAATCTCCAACAGACTCAACAAGTTGCCATCAGCTCTTTTTATAACATGTTGCTGCAATGACCTTCAATACAATAAAGTAGATAAATACAATCTGCAACAGATTCAACAAGTTGCCATCAGCTCTTTTTACAACATGTTGCTACAATGTCCCTTCAATACAATATCTAGATAAATACAATCTGCAACAGACCCTGTTTCACAAAACTGGCTATGATGAACAACTGCCACAGTTAAATAACTCACTCACACACAGCCAATCAAATTCAAAGATTTCAGTAGTTTAAATCAATCACTGGAACTTTACCATTCGGTAGAGGTATGAATCATACTCAAAAGTTTATTGACCCCACCAAAAACAGGTTCTCACACTTCCTTATGAAACTGAAATGACATACAGTCTGCCGAGAGCCAGAAGGGTGTTAACTCTAGTAAAGTGATTATTTTATTAATATGTACATGTATCTGGCGTCACCTGTGCCTGGGAGGGCCTAGGGAAAAGCGAACTGAATCACTATACCCCCGCGGGCTCTCCTGGTAGAACTACCATATACCGATTGGGAGGTGTGCAGGTGGACCACTACAGCGGGATTCCCCCTAACTCTTTCACAAACAGTGCACTGGATTTTTTTTTGTAATGTGCATTGGTGGTGATTTCTCCTACACACAGGACCTCCTTTAACCCTTTCAAGACAACTGACCATATTTTGTGGTTTGGCTCAATAACTTTTGATTCATAGCTCTATAAAATATATACCAGGGGCCCGTTGCACAAAACTTGCGTTTAATCGCAACTCCGAAAAATCAAACGCAAGTCCTTAATGCGCACTTCTGATTGGCTGAAAATAAAGTTGCGTTTGATTTTCCTGAGTTGTGTTCAAACGCAAGTTTTAAGTAACGTACCCAGATGCATGAGTAGAAAGAGCAAAAATTTTTGCACACATTAATCATGTCCAATTTTGTTGCATGACCATATTGAGTTTGATGGCAGGAATTTTTAAAACAAGAATAATCTTTAAAATCCTTAAATTGGCAACACAATGAGAGCTTCACAATCATTGTTTTTTATCGAAATTGGCAATTTTTTTCAACTTTTTGACAAAATTCATAGCCATGTACATTGTTTTCAAAGACATTACACCTTATTAGAACCATGTAGCACTAAAAGAAAAGTTATATTGTTGCCAATTTGAAGAACAAAACATGATCAATTTAGCCCTTAAATAATTCCTGTCCTGAAAGGGTTAACCCATTGACTACTGAATTCTCTCACTCCCATAGGCTCAATACAGGAACCACCCGGTTGATGTAGGCAATGAGTTACATGTATAAATTAAATACCCTCTACACCGTACCAAAATACATATGTACTGTACTTCCATGAATGACAACATCATGATAACGTAGAGTTCATCTACAAGTTTAATAAGGGTTGGTCTATCTTGAAACTAAACCATGACAATTAATCTGTTTTGACGCCAAGCACATTTGTAGGTTCTACACGTACACTGCGTATCTTCCATATTTCTACTGATTTCAAGTACCACAGCTACTCCCAAGTGTTTACAGGCCACTGCCCAACGAACAGATGTCATATTACACATCTCCTCTTTCTCTTAAAGGCAAACACTTGTAAAGTATCTTCACTTTACAATGCGGATCTAGTTCAGTCCCCCAGTTTCACTCTTCGGAGGGTGTCACCATCGCCAAATGCTCTTACTCTCTACATACAGTCCTTCTTACGGCTCTCTTTTTTTTGTTTCACTTTAATTAATAGATGACACTCCCTCTTCCCACATCAGTCCCACATGCTTAAAGGTAACAGATAGTTTTGGGAAGCCCTCAAAAACTTTTTGTGAGATTTCTTTGATTGTACTGAATAAACATAACTAAGATGCTGTGAAGTTTTTTCCTCCTCAAGTAAAATATTTATCGAATGAGAGGTGAAAAGTAATTAAAATCCCTGTTCCAAAAAAGAGGGGATGTAAATTGATGTAAATAACATAGTGCGAAGCATTGGGTTTATTGTGCGGGGAACCTTTGGGTGGATATGGTCTTAGTGTGAGGCAGTGAAAAGCTGTTACCAAGCGTTTCTTACAGATATTTACACTAAAATTTGTTTGAAATCGTGAATGGAATGCTAAATAATCTCGTGCATGTGTCTCATGATAAAAGGAGAATAGTATGTGACTATGTCAGATAAGTTTCTTGCCAGTATGATTTTTGCTACCGAGACTGTCTTTGAGCTTTAAATTGGTGTTATCCTCTTAATAACATTTTCTACAAGCAAATTGGAGTAGATGTGTTACGGATTCAACTTCATCAAATGAATGACTTTCAAACATATTCCACCACGACCTGATACAAGTATCCTATTGTATAAAGTTTTAACTTTGATAATAAAAGTCAAATAATTTCCAACACAAATCTCATTTCTGCTCTGAGTGCTGCAACTCATTTAGTCTCACACCTTACTTTTTTTATGTATAGCTTGCCGAGAACATGTTTGACCCACTCCTTCGCTTACATGCATTGTCCTCCACATAACAACCCTGTCCTACATATTCTTTTTGATGTCAAGCTTTGCATGAAGTCTTGAAGGTTGTACAAAGTCCCATACGTATATATATATATATATATATATATATATATATATATATATAAATGGTGCATGGTCTATCATGCACTATACTGGATTATGTGCACGACAAATACTAAATTATCCCGAGTGCAGTTTTGTTTCACCGAGGCCGCAGGCCGAGGTGAAATAGACCTGCACGAGGGATAATTTAGTATTTGGAGTTCATATAGTCCAGTAATGGTGCATAAATAGAACAATATAGTAAATACATGTAGACCCCTAGATTAGATTTGTAACTAGCAACCTCCATCGCATATAGTGCAAATTCGTAAATTCATTGTTACGTCACACAGCCAGTCCAAAATAATACGCAATAAAGGCGTCGCATTACACACACGTTGATGTAATTTACTTCTTGCGCGCCTTGGCCCTATGGGATTTCGTACACAAATAAGCGTGCAGAAAAATTTGTGCACGTCACGTGATGCGACTCTAACCAATCACAGCGCGTATTATACATACACTATTTACTACAGTGTGTATATATATATATATATATATATATATATATGTATGTGTGTGTGTGTGTGTGTGAAGAGAGAATGATGGAACAGAATGAAGCAGGTCACTCGGTGTATTTACAAGCTTTCGGCTCCTGGCCTTCTTCAAGTTTATTTGCTAAATCAAACAGAATGAAACAATAATAATAAGCAACTTAACAAAACTAAAGACAACAGAACAGAATTATCATAAAGCTGGCAACATAAATCAACAGGAGTAAGTGAAATTGAAAAGATGTTACTCGCCAAAACAAAACTAAAGACAACAGAACAGAATTGTTATAAAGCTGGCAACATAAATCAACAGGAGTATTAAAGTAAAATTGAAAAGATGTTACTCGGCAGGAGTAAGTGAAATAACGAAAATGGAACTCAATAAAAACAAAAGTAAGCAAAGCAAACAATTATCTGACTTTTAAGGTCCAAGCAAATGTACACACACAAGAATACATATACATTTGCTTCGACCTTAAAAGTCAGGTAATTGTTTACTTTGCTTACTTTTGTTTTTTTTTAGTTCCATTTTCGTTATTTCACTTACTCCTGCCGAGTAACATCTTTTTCAATTTCACTTACTCCTGTTGATTTATGTTGCCAGCTTTATGATAATTCTGTTCTGTTGTCTTTAGTTTTGTTAACCCTTTCGAGACCATTGACCACATTTTGTGGTTTGGCTCAATAACTTTTGATTCAGAGCTCTAAAGAATATACCAGATGCATGAGTAGAAAGAGCAAACATTTCTACTCATACTATATCCACTTTTGTTGCATGACCATATTGCGTTTGATGCTAGAAAATTTGAAAAGGAAAATAAGCTTTAAAATCCTTTAAATTGGCAACTCATTGAGAGGATGAAAATCATTGTTTTTTATGGAAATTGGCATTTTTTTCAACTTTTCAACAAAGTTCCTAACCATGTCTTTTTTTTTTCAAGACATTACATCTTGTGAAAGCATGTAGCACTAACAGAAAAATATTATTGGTGCCAATTTGAAGAATGAAATGTGATCAATTTAGCCCTCAAATAATTCCTGTCCTGAAAGAATTAAGTTGCTTATCATTATTATTTGTTTCATTCTGTTTGATTTAGCAAATAAACTTTAAGGCCAGGAGCCGAAAGCTTGTAAATACACCGAGTGACCTGCTTCATTCTGTTCCATCATTCTCTGTTCACATATCTAAATTTAACATGGTTCAACCGAACAGTACACTCATCCACACCTCTCTCGCTATATATATATATATTAATATATATATATTCACCTTGATGTCAAGCTTTGCATGAAGTCTTCAAGGTTTTACTCAGTGCCACATATTCATCTTGATGTTAGGCCTTGTATAAAGTCTTCAAGGTCGTACTCAGTGCCACACATTCAGTTTGATGTTAGGCTTTGCATGAAGTCTTCAAGGTTTTCCTCAGTGCCGGCCACACATTCATCTCGGTGTTAAGCTTTGCATAAAGTCTTCAAGGTTATATATCAGTCCCGCAAATTTATCTTGATGTTAGGATTTGCAAAGATGGCTTCAACATTTTACTCAGTCCCACGCAATCATCTTGATGTTAGGCTTTGCATAAAGTCTTCAAGGTTGTACTCAGTTTCATACTGACTTTCATCCCACAGATCGCCAAGATTGGCAAGGATGGAGTTCATTGTGTTTGGACCTTGCTTGCCCTTGCCGCCATTCCCCTCAATCGTTGCCTCCCCTGGTCCAATGGGGCCACTCTGTAGAGGACGAACAAAAATATATGTAACATTATTAAAGCGCAAGTAAATCACTTGTCCTACAGTAACTTTAATAGGAGCAACTAATTTTTCTGTTCAATATTTTTTTTTTTAATTGTTCTGTGTCCGAGGAAATACTCATAGTGTAGTACATTAAGAATTCTCCTATTATGCAAATTGCATGTCCAAAAGGTGACAAGTAAGACTTTATTTAGTTATAACTCGTCCAAAATATGCCTTGTTTGTACTCTTTCTCCAGAAAAAAAAGGAAAATATTTGTAAAGTTACTGCTAGTATTGCCATCTCCAAATTAGTAAATATGCTTATAATGCCAATACATTCTAGCAAAAACTGAAGAGCTACATATACGTACATGTATGAGCCATTATGTTTTTTAAAAATACATTTTTTTTTTTTATTATTCCCCATATAGTTGTTAGATTCGTAATTGTTTATACATGTAAAAGCACTAAAAACATGTTAAGCAATGTTATAAATATAAATTTATTGGTGACTTGAAATCTTTGCTGCAATTTGTTTTTATTTTTCAAATTTATTTTCAGCTACAATGCATATCACTATATTAACCCTTTCGAGACAATTGACCACATTTTGTGGTTGGGCTCAATAACTTTTGATCCAGAGCTCTAAAAAAAATATACCAGATGCACAAGTAGAAAGAGCAAAATTTTCTGCACACACTATGTCCATTTTTATTGCACGACCATATTGCGTTTGATGCCAGGAATTTTGAAAACAAGAATAAGCTTTGAGATCCTTAAATTGGCAACACATTGAGAGGTTTAAAATCATTGTTTTTCATCAAAATTGGCAATTTCTTTCAACTATTCAACAAATTTCTAACCATGTATATTGTTTTCAAAGACATTACACCTTATTTGAACCATGTAGCACTAAAAGAAAAATATTATTGTTGCCAATTTGAAGAACAAAATGTGATCAATTTAGCCCTTAAATAATTCCTGTCCTGAAAGGGTTAAGAATGAAACCTACATGTACATGTAAGATCAAGGACAAACAATAGTTGAACACAATTAAAATAAGGTAAGGGCCCTTTAAAACACAAACAAGTTAGCAATTGATTGCTATTTTTCAATTATAGCTATGTCATTGTACATGTAAGTGATCTCAAAATATCAATCATACAATTGACCGATTGATCAGTTGCTGAGCTTTGAGTTACAATGGCCCAGGAAGCTTGCATAAAATTGATCAAACAATCACAGGCTGGCTAAACCACCACATCAAATTCACAAACTATATGTCATAAACATTAGATAATAATTTCATTTCCATCACCCATTTTTAATGCATGTTTCACTTTGGAATGCATTCATTAAAGCCACTTTTTAACGGTAATAAAACCACAATCACATCTGCTGTTGTAATATATACAGGAAGTAGGCCAAATCATCTCAGTCATAAATTAGTTTTGAGCTCGTTTCAGGAAATTTGCTGAAGTGCTCTTTAAACGATTTAAAAGTGCCTAGTGACACAAGGTTTTATTTTTTTTAAATTCTATGATTCCAACAAAAGCTTCTGCAGTAGACTATCTAGTGTCTTATAAGCTGTAAACCATATCGTTTGTTTGGATCCAGAAGGCGTTAACTCCTATGCTTTAACACAGAGTTAACGTCTTTTCTGAGAAATTGGAAAATTCTGGGAACAGAAACTTACAGGTACAGTGTATTTCCTTTCTTTGTTCAGATTTACTATACTGAATCACAACAGGAAAGGAATGTGCAGGGGCGTATCCCCTGGCAAAAAAAGAAGACACCCAGAAACGCTGAAAAGACACCCCAAAATACTGATGACCTTTTCTTTCTTTTTTTTTTTCGCTTGTCAGAAAATTTTCAGAATATTGGGCCACCTCCTTCACAAAATCCTGGATCCGGCACTGCGAATGTGTACCATAGCTGAAATAGATCTGGGAATTCTTAGAAAGTCGAGAATTCTGGGAATAGCAAAGAGATTAATTGTTTTCTTTCACTGTGCGACAAACATTTATTAATATCAAATCATAACATGTATTCTGTTTACAGCATAGAATAGAATAGAATAGACCCAGGACTTGCTTTTTTTATGTGACACCAAATACTATCAAAATCATACATTGTAATTATAGCTAGCTATCCAATATGAAAGGAACATACCATATCTAAGTTGAATAGATCCAGAAGCTGCTCTGTTCCCATGGACTGCAAACTGGAGTTATCTTGGGTGATCACCGTGTTGGCAATGTTCAGCTTAAACTTCTGCAGTCTGTACGAAAATACAACAAAAAATGGATTCTAGACATTGCAAATCAGAAATATTATACTGTTAATGCAGAAATATTCGCCGTGCATTAATTTTTGTGGATTTCGCGCTATTTTTCGGCGGGCGCGAATTCTAGAACTCATGCAAATATTAGCCTGATTATATGCGGGTTGAATTGCGGGCTTCAGCACATTAATATGTGTGTGTGTGTCCAATTCAATTTTGAGCGCGTGTGTGTAGTTGCGCATGCCGTTTGTATTTGAATGGACTGCCTGTGTGTAAATTAATAAATGGAGTGAGTGTACACACAAGCGTGTAATTGTGCAGCGCGAATTTAAGGACTTGCGAATATGTTTTGGGGTCGCTCAGTGTAAAAATTTAATCGCGCGAAAATAAAGTGTTAACAGTAGTTCAAAAGCATGTACAGGGTAGTAAGCCACATATGGTAAGATACAAGACAATAAGATGACAAATATAATTTGGCAAAAGAATGATTAAAAATTCCATTTGAGGTAGGACCAAATCAAAATGTGTCACAGCATATGACGTTCAAATTTAAGAATTTTTATTTTCAGGTATTAGCAGATCATCCTTTCCCACACATACATGTATGGAGGGATGTTGAACCATGGGAGGGGTGTATTATCTTATGGAAAGTTTGTCTCCCTGCCTCAGTCCTCAAGATGCTGCCTCTGAACAAAAGCTAGATAAACTAGAATATCACTGAAGGTGATTTATACCCCAGCCCCAATGTGTGTGCCAAATTTCCTGAGCATTGCTCCAAAAATGAGGAAGTGGTTTGATTTGCAATATTTTGCCATTTCATTCCCATATGTCTTTACCATGGCAACGCTATTTCCAACACATTCAAAAAATATGTCTTGCACATCTCCATCCCAAGACAAATGTGTGCGCCAAATTTCATGAGCATTGCTCAAAAAATGAGGAAGTAGTTCGATGCACAAGATTCAACCTGATTTATTGCCATAATATGCCATTACCATGGCAACACAGATTCCGACACATTCACAAAATATGTCTTGCACATCTTTATTCCAAGACAAATGTGTGCGCCAAATTTCACAAGCATTGCTCGAAAATGAGGAAGTACAGTAGTTCGATGCGCAAGATTTGCAACGGACCAACCGACCGACCGCCCGACCGTACGCTGATTCCTATATACCCCCTTCAAACTTCGTTTGGCGGGGATATAATGAGACGATCTGTATCTCACTAACCACCTCTGTCGTTAGGACTACAAAATTACTTTCGAATTGAATTATTTGTTCTGAGCTTTGTCTCGATTAGCCAAAGGAAAGATGAAGGACCTGAACACATCTTACGTCTACATGTAAAGCATCATATCTGTGCAATCTATCAACAGTATTGTAACAAATTTTGACTCTGACCTAGAAATAATCACATACATTGTAATCTATTCTTTAACCCTTTCAGGACATGAATTATTTAAGGGCTAAATTGATCACATTTTGTTCTTCAAATTGGCAACAATAATATTTTTCTTTTAGTGCTACAAGATTGTAATAAGGGGTAATGTCTTTGAAAATAATATACATGGTTAAAAGAATTGTCGAAAAGTTGAAAAAGTTACCAATTTTGATAAAAAAACAATGATTTTGAACCTCTCAATGTGTTGCCAATTTAAGGATTTTAAAGCTTATTCTCCTTTTTAAAATTCCTGGGATCAAACGCAGTATGGTCATGTAACAGAAATGGACATAGTGCGTGCAGAAATTTTTGCTCTTTCTACTCATGTATCTGGTATATTTTTCAGGGCTCTGAATCAAAAGTTATTGAGCCAAACCACAAAATGTGGTCAGTTGTCTCGAAAGGGTTAAAGGAGAATGAAACCCTGGGAGGAAAATCAAGAGAGAAAAGAGAGGATAGAGAGAAGCATTTTTGAAAAAAGTTCCATCAAAATTGGTTACGAAATGAGAAAGTTATGAACGTTTGAAAAGTCTCAATTTACTTTCTTTGGCAATCCTCAAATTGGCAATGTTGCTTCAATGTGACAGGTTTAGTGGTACAACTCTCCATATATTTTGTACACAAAATTTCATATTTTCCCCCATTATCTATCAAGGTGCAGCTTGTCTCCTTAGCTCAAAATATATCATGGGAAAATGTATTTGACACAACATGTTGAGTTCACAAAAAGACAAGCAGCATCTTTAGAGAAAATGGAGAAAATATGAAATATTGTGTATTAAACCTGCCATTTTGAAGCAACATTGCCAATTTGAGGATCGCCATAGAAAGTAAATTGAGACTTTTCAAACTTTCATAACTTTCTCATTTTGTAACCGATTTTGATGGAACTTTTCAAAAATTGCTTCTCTCTATCCTCTCTTTTCATTAAAATGAATATTTCCCAAGGGTTTCTTTCTCCTTTAACGAAAACCCTCATCCATAATCTGAAGGAAAAAAATGGAGCATGCATTCTAGAGACATTTATGTTTTGTACATAAATGAAAGCATAGATAACCATTAACCCTTTTCGTGCCTAGGGTAGGCTTAACATGTCGTATGTTTAGGCTGAAAATAGGAATGTCTTTCTTTTTTGAACAGAAACAAGTGCGAGCTGTAGTTTGTTCGCATAGCAGATCATGCTTCGTGCCAACTGAACGTAGCAAATTGAGAATGAAAAGTAAACATTAGAAGATGCTCTCTTACCAATTTGAACCACTAACAAAAGAATGAAAACAAAACATTTGACAATCAGTTTGATCATAGCCCAAGTGCATGTAAACATAGATTCAAAAACAAAACTCCAACATTTTAATATGTAATACTATACATATAGTGCAAGTATGTCTTCTCTTTAACCAAGGTCAGTCATATACTGGCATCACCTTAAACTTTTTCTTTCTATGCAGTACTGTAGTCTTAAAAACTATGATCACAGGACTACATGCATGCTTGTGTAAAATCAAATGTCATCTTCAAGGCCAAAAAATTAGGCCCGCTTCCGGATAAAGACAATCTTCTTTCCTCGTTGATATTGTAGTCATAGTAGTAGGGTCGCATCACAATAGGCTTTGCCAACCATTCAGCAATAATTCTATATATAGATAGAGCACTTGATGAAATACTTGTAGTACGTTCCTGAAGCACTTAGTTTACAAACATTATTATCCTGGCCATTACATTCCTGTCTTAAAGCAATAGGTGCATCAACTTCACTTTCTGGGAGTGGGTAAAATGTACATGAATACAAACCATATATGGTTTTTCTGAGGGCATATGGAAAATACAATAATTCCATACAATCTCATGATTATATTACATTATTATTTTCTATATTCATACGCTTACTCATGTGCTAAACAGATTTAAGTTGCTTAAAAATAAAGCAAGCAAGTAGATTTTGACACCCCCCCACATGCTACTCTACTGACATGAATATTTTAAAAATTTGAAGTATTCTCATACAAGTACATGTAAGACAAAAATATAGTAAAATAGTAGTACACAAGTACAGAGCAAATTTCTACTCCTATCATACATAGATTTGAATGAGCTCCCAGCTCCAGAAAGAAAGAAAAAAATTATATAAATGGAAAAAATCAAAGTACATGGGAATTGTAAGCTAAGAAACAGGGATACATATCGCTATCCCATGTCAATAAACACGGCAGTGTCAAGGGAAGTTGGATATTGTTTCTGCCTTGTCTGCAGAGGAAGGGTTGAGCTTGTTAAAAGATCAACAGAGCAAACCATGAGAGAAAGAGAGACCACACCCCGATGACCTCCAAGTCAACTTCAAACATGTTGCTCCCATTCAAGGGAAAGTTTACCGTCTGTTCATATCTGTGGAGTTTGATTGTTTGTGTTTGAAGAAAGAAAGATGTTGCACTTTAAGACAAAATTCAGAGTTTATACAAAGGTTCTCTGTCTACTCATACCTACATGTATTACGATGTTCAGACTGCAAATTTAATTACATTATTGTATAGCTATATGATTCTCGTATGCGATGAATATAGGTAGTTTGAAAAGGGGGTAAGTTACACCCTGAGTACTTGTCCGGTGATAACCTTGACACACCTAGCATTTAAATAAAACTTCATGTCCATCAGGTTAAGGGTTGCCTTGATATGAGAGTTATGTTTTTGTTTTTTAAGTCTTCCTGAAAGACTGTTACAAAATGTACAATGTCGACCTATCATAAACTAAGACAATTTTTCTACAAGTACAAAAATAACTGTATTAAGAAACAAAACAGGATCATCACTGATGACAGTCAAATACATCATTGTTGAATTCACGAAGTGGCAAGAACGCCAAAAATAGCGCAAAATATAAAAGTTAATTTTTTTCAATTTTTAGCATTTATTTTCCATCATTTATCACATAACAATTTTAAAGGGAAAGTTCACCCCGAAGATTACTTGAGTTTAAAAAATGCAGAAAAAAATAAAGAAAAATATTGGCAAAAGTTTGGACAAAATCCGTTAAAGAATAACGGAGTTATGGACTTTTGAAGTTTTTATTTTGTGATGTCACATGTGAGCAGCTCCTCCATTATGTAATGTGATAAATATTCCATAAAATACAGTTTTCTCAGAAAATTTAGAATATTTTCGTCTGTGCATTTGATATATTGTCAGAAATGTTATTCAATACTAGATTCTTAAAAGAAACAATATTAATTTATCGTGGAACGTAAAAAAAATGTGAATATATGGAATATTTATTACATGACCAATGGGCAGCTGCTCGCATGTGACGTCACGAATCCAAAACTTTAAATACTCATAACTCTTTTATTATTTGACCGATTTTCATCAAATCTTCGCCAACATTTTTCTTTATTTTTTCTGCATTTTCTAAACTCAAGTAATCTTCAGGGTGAACTTCCCCTTTAAAGTATCAATTTTTATTTATTCTGCAAAAAAACTGCATGATCAAAATGACACGAACCTCAAAATGGCCAACCATTTAATTCACGAAGTGACAAACGTTTTTTATGTTAGGGTGAATGGAGCGCACGTATGGATAAATAGCCTGCACGGTACACACGCGCATCCAGTGTGTCACTTCGTGAAAAAAGTGAAAAGCGAATTAATGTGTAGTGCACAGCCGGACAATCGTGTCACTTCGCGAATACAAAAACACATACGGTGCATACCAGACTACATGTAACCTACATGTGAGTTTCAAGCATCTACCGACATCAGAGTTTTAATCACACAACTAATAAAAATTCTCTATAAAGCCTCTGAGTTATAAAAATTGCAAAATGGTACCAGATCGAAATATCAAAGTTTATTATACAGTTATTATACAGGGTTCAAATGATAATACCGATATTCTAAATTTTCAACCCATTATGACAATGTACATGTACATCACTGCTCTACCTTAAATTCTTTCTTAATAAGGCAGGAATACTGCAAAGTGATGATTCAAGAGGTCTTGCGGAAACATGCAACAAGTGTCTTCGGCTTAATGAGTGGATCAGCTGTGTGAGAATGAGACGGCAGACAATTTGGGATTTCCTCCCCTGCCGGAGTGGGGAAACAGACCCGCTTGCCCTGCTTCCTGTTTCCCCCAGCAACCAGGAAACAGTCGTATTTATTCAAACCCATCACCAGCGACAGTTGCTTTAGGGTTCACCATCAATGACTGTCGCTAGTTGTTACACTCTAACTACATGGTGGAATTGTACATGGATGCCACCATTCACATTCTACACATTCTGCTCATTGTTCTGGTTGGTTGGATACAATATAAAGAAAATTATATTTTGCAAGTTATGTTGATGATGACAATTCAATACTTAGTGAATGAAAACAAATTCACACCATGATAAAAGCTACATACTATACATCAAAAGATTTGGTCCTGGTATATACAGAGCGTCCCCCCAAAAAGTTAACAGTTGGAAAAAGTCTCCCAAAATAAATATTTCAAAATATTTGTAGGAAATTTTCATACCCGTGGATAGATTAGGGTCTCTTCCATCAAATGACACCAAAATATGTGGCAACATTTTCAGCTCGAGTGAGCAAAAGCGACTTTTGCGAAAGGGTGCAAAATCCAGACTTGACAAGAATTGGTACTTTGTGCTGACTAGTGTTAACAAATTTGAGAACTGTATAAAGTTGACAATTGGAAAAAGTCTCCCCAAATGAACATTTCAAAATATGTTCATGAAATTGTCATACATGTACCTATGGATAGCTTAGGGTTTCTCCTATCAAATGATACCAAAACATCTAACAATATGTTACGCTTGAGTGAGCAAAAGCCATCATTATGAAATGGTGCAAAATCTATGGTTGACAAAACTTTGTATTGGTTCTGTCTGGTATCAGCAAAGTTTAGAGTTTTGAAAAGGCTTAGAAACTTTCATATTCTGTTCATTAAAAGGCAATTTACATGTATGAAAGAATAGGCTTTGTTTTCTGTATGTCTTGACATTTAAGGTTGACTGAGAAAACCAGCTTGAATTATAACCTTGCCAAAACTAATATTTCAAAACACTCAGTAAAATGCAGTTAATTGCTCAATGAAACATGAAAATATTGATGAGATACGTAAGGACATACAGAGAACAGAACCTCTTCTTTGATAAATTGTCTATTATTGATAAAATATGAATATTTATAAGCCTTTTCATGACACTCAACATTGCTGATACCAGCCAGAAGAAATACCAATTCTTGTCAAGTCTGGATTTTGCACCTTTTCACAAGAGTGGTCTTTGCTCACTCGAGCGTACATGTAAAATATTGCCACATATTTTGGTGTCATTTGATAGAAGAGATCCTATTCGCTATCCATAGGTATGAAATTTTGCTTCAAATATTTTGAAATATTTATTTGGGGAGCCTTTTTCTGACTGTTAACTTTTTAGGGGGACTGTAGATAGAATAGAAATATTAATTTGACCCAGTGCATACAAGAACTAGGTGTTTTCTATATGTAGAACCAATCCACATGAGTGAGAGCATGCAGTAGTAAACCAGTTACCTTACTCTGAATTAAATACAAAAAATGGGTTGAAATGACCTATTCAAGAAAATTCTTACTTTAGCTACATGCATATAAAGTATTCTATGACTCAGTGCGGGTTATTGCAGATGAGCGATGAGTCATATATATATCCTATATGACTAAGTCTATATAATTATGCTGAAGTTTGAGAAGTACGGAAAGTGCAACCATACAAAGAGACCAAAGGAAGTTTAACTGGTGTCAATGGGTTCATTGCTTGAAAAGTGAGTAAAGCACAAATGCGGTAAATCCCACTGTTCTACCGACGTTCTTCCTGCAATTCCTCATTTGGTGATTTCAACTTTCAAATCAAAAATGTTTGCTTATCCAAGTTCTACCAACACTAATAGCAAACAATCCTTATTTGAGTGACATCTATAAAATCAAAGATTTCCACAACAAAGACTTTGACTTTTACCAGGAAAATCAGTTAAAGATGGATATTTCCATATATAGAAAATTTAGAAGTAGCACTCAATGCTGCTGAAAGAAGACTACTCATGCAACGGTAATAATTTATGACCAAAGAAAGAGAAATCACATTAAAATCTACCTAGATCCTTAGACAATGGATTTTTTTAAATCAATTTTGTAGAAACTAGGCCTTATAACACTTTTTTGTCCATGTTTTGGCTGCTTGTACATGTATGAAGAACACTTTTCATGTACGTTCTCCACATTTATTTTTTTTGGGTTCAAATCCATGACATTAATTGAGATAAAACAAGAAATGACAACAATCTGCCTATGTACATGTACAAACATGTTATGCACCTTCTGTTTGGACACTGGAGGGGTCATAAAAAAACTCACAAGAATAAAGAACAAAATCCTGCTTTAACCCGTTGACTACTGAATTCTGAATAACTCTCATAGGCTTAATACAGGAGCCACCCAGTTCCCGTAGTGTATGGGTTAAGCATTGTATGTTTAACAAAGATTCATGTACTCAAAAGCCCACTGTCAAATGACATAACTGTCAGGTGGTACATGTATGTCACATGGTATGAGGCTAGAATGAGGTTGCATTATGATTCAACCAGCACGCAAATAAGGTTATGTCCCTGATTGGTATAAAGGATAGTAAGAGTGGAAAAAAGGGCCTTTTTGTGGAGGGGGGGGGGGGGGGTTACTTAATTGTCGACATGATATCAGTCAATAAAAACAACAAACTTCCTCCTTCTTCTTCTTCTTGTAATCTTCAAAGGGTTATATGCAGCCTATTACGAAGACGAGCTCAAGAATGCCATTGGTGTATTATTTAAGAAGAAAAGCTATTGATTCAGAGCCCTTTCCATAGAAATACGAGTCAAAATTACATTTCACCTCATTCCAGAAATGAGCTAAGCTACACGTGCACAATGTACTTTCCTACCCTGAAGCACTTTTTGATAGACTTGGTTTCTAGTTTTGTCTACATATCTAAACAAAGGATGTACGCGTAAATCAACACCACTTCGAAAACATTAAAACATGAGACGTGTTTTTGTAAGAGATCTTCTAGTTTGCATCGCAACTGTAAACAAACATTCCTTGACGTCAAAGTCCTCTTTGCATGTAGCTACACGAATACAAAGCACATGATTCTAAATGATTCTCACTTTCACTTCTGATGCTTCTCGGAAGAAAAAAAATACAAGTAATTACACGACTGTAAGAACTTGAGAAATGAGGGCTTTCCTGTGGACATGCGAGGGATAGCGTCGTCGCCATCGCAGGGTCAATTCCTAAACACTGTTATGTTTTTAGTGCCTCTCAAAACAGGGAAGTGTTCAATGGGGGGGAAATCAGGGGGTTTCCCAGAGAATGTTCTTGCGGCGTGGAGAAGAACAGGGTTAGATAAAATCAGGTAACCTGAATTAAACAGGGACAGCATAGAAATAGCAAGAATAGAACATTCTATGTACAGGCTACTCGGCAGAAAATAGTTCACGCTTGGTTTCAAAATGACAGAAATATGGCTTTACCGAATCCCATGGGGGTGATCTGAGAGGGCCACAGCAATTTTGCAGGTTGAAAGTATGCACTGACACATTCACCGGTCCATATTGAGTGAAACAAGACCGTATGATGGGAGGTGGTTTGGGAGGACAAAATAAACATTTGGAGATAAGTAGGCATTGACGGATTATTACCCTTGTTGGTACCCTTGTTTGGAGAATCTACACATGGTTTTGATTTTCTGAAATTGTTCACCCGAGGTACCAGCACCAAGGGTATTCTGTACTGGCAAGAGCCCTGCATATGTAAGCAAATTTCTTCTTCTGTAATCTTGGACAATAAATTCTATTGGATCCACCATTGAGTAGTAGATCATTTAAACATTTTAAAATTTGCAAGAGAATTGAATATTCTTATAAAACTTTACTATCACACAAGGTAAAGTACATGTATCCACAAAAAGTTATATGTCCTCTTAACCTGTTGACTTCTGAATTTTCTCATACCAATAGGCTTTAATACTGGAGCCACTCGGTTCCTGTAGAACAGGGGCGGATCCAGAATTTTGTATAAGGGGGGGGGGGGCACACAAATGCAGGATTGTCAACTTTGGGAAACTGCTTTATAGAGGGAGATCCATATTTTTGGGGTCTTGCCAGCCCTCCAAAAGTCGCTCAGTGGGGGTGGGGGTGGGGGGGGGTGTGGGGGGAAGGGGGGTGGGGGACCAAAAAAAATTTCGCCAGCCCTCCACAAGTCGCTCAGTGGGGGGGGGGGGGGGGGGTTATGGGGTCCAGTTTCCCTCCATAATTCTCTGACAAGCAAAACAAAAACAAAAACAAAAAAAAATTTCGTTCTAAAGGGGGGGGGGGCACAATGCATAGTTTTTGTTCAAAAGGGGGGCACGGGCTGGGATTGCCCCCCCCCCCTCCTAAACCCGCCACTGCTGTAGAAAATGGGTTAAATGACCAAAACTATAACAGAACTTGTAATTTCTATTGTTTCTCTATCTAAGCCATGATATTTTTTTGAAATGTTCATTTTTTATACATATGAGAGCCATACACTTCCTTCCAAATTCATATGATTGCGAGTAATATTCAAATCACAAAACTAATACATGCATTTTTATTCTAACTGTGAGATTTCATAAATCAACAAATATCTCACGATGTGAATTAAAAATCCCTATTGTGCTTTAAAAATCAAAGGAGAACCAAATAACCCAGTTTGTACTGAGTACAAGTGACCTTGATACGCTTTCGAAAGTGCACGCACCAGTGCATAATTTTACTTGTTAACCCTTTCAAGACAATTGACCACATTTTGTGGTTTGGCTCAATAACTTTTGATTCAGAGCTCTAAAAAATAACCAGATACAGGAGTAGAAAAAGCAAAAATTTCTACACACATTGTGTCCATTTTTGTTGCATGACCATATTGCGTTTGATGCCAGGAATTTCAAAAAGGAGAATAAGCTTCATAATCCTTAAATTGGCAGCACATTGAGAGGTTCAAAATCACTATTTTTTATCAAAATTGGCAATTTTTTTCCAACTTTTCGACTAAGTTTCTAATGATGTATATTATTTTCAAAGACATTGCATTTTGTTAGAACCATGTAGCACTAAAAGAAAAATATTATTGTTGCCAATTTGAAGAACAAAACGTGATCAATTTAGCCCTTAAATAATTCCTGTCCTGAAAGGGTTAAACAAGTAGCGCATCCGCCAAAGTACAAATTGGGGTCATTTCAGGGTCATTTGTAACATGTACTAATTTCGAACTGGCTTATGGGCAATGTTGAAGATCACTTTAATACAAGGAACTTCTTACTAATGTTTCAAAGTTAAATAAAAAGATCCTGTGTGTCCTGCAAAATGAAAATATGGGTATCATGAAAAGGAAGTGAACCTTTTAAAACATGACTGTGGAGAAACACTCTAAAAGTTTGAAGAATTTCTCACTGTAAAGAAAGTTATAAACCTTCTGAAGATCAATGAATTAACATTTGAAGTCAGTCATGTTACAGTTAATATTCAAGCATTTTTCTCCATTTGTTTCATACATCAAATAACCTACATTAGTCCTTTCCTTCAGCATTTGACGGAAAGTTAAGTATGCAGTAAATGTGAAAATGACATTATTTCACTTTTCTCAATTCATCTTATGCTATAATGGCAGAAATAATTCCTAAAATGTCAGGCTAGAATGCAGGGGATGGTTGTAAAATATTCTTATTTCTTCTGCAGACAGGACATGCTATTTATATCTCCATATGTTGTTTGAATTCAGATCAATGACACTTCCTTTCATTGAGGATGTCCAGGTCAAGTTTAGATACTTAAATTTTCTTAAAGGAGTGTATCCACACATTATATCCATAAGTCCAAATATCTAAATACTTTTCATGTTTTGAGCTTCAATTAGGAGTTCTATGTTTGAGCAAGACAAGATTGAAAGGGAAAATAATACCAGTATGGGCAACCTATCCCTCATTTTGCTGTCCATACAAACCACTTCTCCTGATTGAATTGGGAAATATAAGCTTTCCTAATATAATCAGAAAACGAAAAATGTTGTAAGAATACACTCTTTTAAAAAGCATATCAGTTGACAGGGTTATCAACCTCGTTCCTTTAACAGATGACTTTATAAACTGGGTTCAAGAATTTAGCCATCCTGATTGGTCAAATAACACCACGTGACCGTGCAAAACAAAAGTACCAATCTACAGCCAGGGGACTAACGCACAGCTAATCTGGATCAAACCGGATCTGTAAACATGTAAACATGTAGCGCAGACGGTACGACTCGATTTGGCTATATGTTGTAAAGAGAACTGAAGAGGTCTACTTTATGAGTTTTGCTGCTTTCAAGGATTCACGCATGGAGCATGACAATTTGAAGTGAAAACACTAAGATTGTAGACCTGTTTTATAAAACTACTAATACATGGTTGTGAGTTCATGCGTTAGTGCGATCCGGCAACACGCAGGTCTTTATTGTGGCATCTAACACACTCGGCTACGCATCGTGCGTTAGTACACCACGATAAAAAACACCACAATAAAAACCTTTGTGTTGCCGGATCACACTAACGCACTCCCAACCATGTATTAATAGTATAATAACCATTTCTCCAGATTCAGATGGAAAACAGAAACTTTCAAACTTTAATCAGGAAAATAAAATATTGTATGGATAACACTCTTAAAAAATTGCATCAGTGACAGGGTTTTTAGCCTGACCTTATTGAACCAATGTTGAACCATTGCGTGACACACAATAAGCCTCACAGACACTAGTGAAGAGCTTACAGTCACCTGTTGTACAAACCTTGGGAACTAAAATAGACCATAAAGTGATTCACCTCACATCTAGTCTTTCTCACAACTCTGTTTGATATATCTACTCCATCAAATCGACACTTTTCCTGAAGTTTCATTTTCTGTAAGGCACAACATGTATTTAGACCCTCTAAAATCCAGTCCAAGAAGTTAAACAGTTAACAATATTATGGGTAAGAATAGTTTTCCTGAAGATCACAAGTAAAACACTTTACTTGTGCCAAAATAAATCATGAAGAAACAGAAAACAAAGCCTGATACTAGTTTGAACACTGGGTGCCATGGCACAGCATGGGTAAAATGCCATAGTAGCTCCTACTATTACAAATATCATGAACAAATTACAAGATAAAATTATCTGCATAAAAGTGCTAATATCATTCAACATGATGGCTTTATTCATAAAAATACAGTCAAATAAATCATCATGCTATAGTCTTGTAAAAATAGTCCAGGCTGATTTAAGAATGCAGCACTAAACACAAATAGTAGGCTTGCCATTAATCAATATGAAGGAAAAACATGCATACATACATACACAGACACATATATATATATATTATGGAAGAATAAATACATGCAGTGGTAGGATGGAGGGGAGGGAGGGATACACAAAAGGGATTGGAGGATTGTTTGACTTACCCCATGATCTTCTCCTCTAGAGTACCTCTGGTGATAAGACGATAAACGTTCACAACCTTCTTCTGTCCTATCCTGTGAGCTCTGTCCATAGCCTGTCGAGAAAAGGAAAACAGTTACGGATGTCTAACAGGAAACCTTGTCACTGTCATCATGATCATTATCATAAGCTTTCATTATCATCACCTTTCATTTTCAGGGTAACTAAATGCTCATCTTCATTAAGGTAATTATAACAGAAAAAAAAAAACATTGATAATGTTCCAAATCACTGTCATCAACACCATAATCATCTTTGTTTTCATTGAAGAGTTCATCTTTCTCCACCTCATCATTATCATCATCATTATCAATGTTGTCATCATCATCATCACCATCATTATTATCAACATCAGCAACATCATCATCACCATCATTATCATCATCATCATCATCTTCATCATTATTATTATGATCATCATCATCATCATCTTCATCATCATTATTATCATCATCATCAACACCGTCATCATCATCACCATCCTCCTCCTCCTTATTATTTATTTCATCATCTTTGTAGTTTTCATCACAGTTATTCAATAAATTATTATCCTACTTATCTTCTAAGTTTTGCTCCTAACACTGTTTTGAGGCAGTTGACTTCATAGAAACATGGCGATGTGACATGAAATTATCTGGGGTTCTGTGTTGTTGTTGTTATTTTTTTTTTAAAACAAAACTTGGCTTCTGTAATCCTTACCTGTAAGTCCTTTGTGGGGTTCCAGTCATGTTCTACAAAGATGACTGTGTCTGCCCCAGTCAAGTTCAGTCCCAGACCACCAACATGAGTGGTCAATAGCAGAATGTCGATGGACGGATCATTGTTGAATCTGGAACAAAAAAACAACTAGCACATCAATGATGTGGCGCTCATCCGGCATGCAGCAAAGAAATTGATGCAATTTGTACTTTGAACACAGTAGACATTGTAATGAATCGATGAAATGTACATGTATTGGTTACATGCATGTACAGATGATGAAGTGCCTATTGCAGATCTGGCTAAATGTGGTTTTGGAAGGAGACAGTGACTATTTTCTAGACAAAATTTTAAAATTCCGAGTAGAAGTTTAATAAACCTCATGAAAGTCTTTCAAATGGAACAACAAAAAAAATCGAAATCGGTCAATAAATGAGGAAGAAGAAGCCATTTTTGTGATCTTTTTAATAAATTTCGCATAAATTAGCATAAATAATTTTCTAGACAAAATTTCAAATTTCTGAGTAGAAGTTCAATGAACCTCATGAAAGTCTTTCAGATGGAAAAAAAAAATCGAAATCGGTCAATAAATGAGGAAGAAGAAGCAATTTTTGTGATTTTTGAATAAATATCACATAAATTAGCATAATTAATTTTGTAGACAAAATTTCAAAATTCTGTGTAGAAGTTCAATGAACCTCATGAAAGTCTTTCAGATGGAACAAAGAAAATCGAAATCGGTCAATAAATGAGGAAGGAGAAGCAATTTTTGTGATTTTTGAGAAATGCGCATAAATTAGCATATTTAATGAGTTTCAAAATTCTGTGTAGAAGTTTCGAATCCCCCACCTAGTGCTATCATATAAAGCAAACGGAATTAAAATCAGATAAGAAATGGCGAAGAAGAAGCATTTTGAAATTGTGGACGGACGACAGACGAAGGACGGACGGACGGACGGATGGACAACGGACGACGGACGCCTCGCCACGGCATAAGCTCATCTGGCCCATTCGGGCCGGATGAGCTAAAAATAATAATAGTTTAAAGGGTACCAATCACCAAAAATTATTTTACTCAGTATGTTAGAGGTTCCATGTCATTCTATTATATTCCAAATATGGGCTTTGATTATCACTTCTATAAAGAGATATTACAAGTTTAATTATACTCTCTATAAGCATAAAAGGGACTCGTGAGTAGACAACTCAACGCACCCGTACAGGCTCGCCAAGATGAGGGCTCGCGCGGAACCCAACTCTGTGCGAGCACCTTCATGTTATCCTTTATTTCCTTCATACTCCTAAACTGTTGACCTACAGAATTTCAGATAAATTTTTTTGAGGTTAATTTTATACTTCCTAGCAGTATACAAATTTTTTTTCAGGTGGTTGGTACACTTTACGTGGCCCAGACATGTGGAGTGAAGTGTGCAGTGCTTTGTATCTTGAAAGAAAGGTGACAGATACATACATTTGTAAAATACCAGTTGGATTGGAAAAGGTTTGGAGAATGTAATAAACCACTAACCTGTGAACTAGATCATGCCTCTGACCAGCAGGCACACTACCATCCAGTCTGAGGTATGCTACAGATGGCATCTGAGATCTGAAAGAAAATCAAAGAAGTCCAATTTAATCCAATGAAGTGAGGTCGATATCACTGGCAAAGTCTGTATCAAAGAGTTTTGAAGCAAGTAAACTCTTTATTTGCTTAGGACCAAAACCACACTGCTCGGCATATATGATACATAAACAGTGTACGTGTGACAAAAGTTGACTGCGGCAGTCCACTGTTTGTTTCATTAGATGATCAAAGCCATTAAAGAGTTAACCCATTCATGATGGTAGTGGGGATATTTTGGGCTTGGGTCTATGAAAAATGTGTGTTACACAAAAATTCAACCTGTAATGAACAGGTTAATTAACTTTAATTCCCTTCAGGCACCAACAAAAACAAATGTCAAACATAATCACTGCTTCCCCTTCAGTACATTGAAAATTTAAAACAGTATATAAACAACAGAATAAACACACACACAAAAAAGAAGGTATACCTAAGGAGGTCTTTCTCCACAATGTCCAGCATGCCTTTGAGCTGACAGAAGAGCAGTACACGATGCTGACCGACCACAGACTGAGTCAACTCAGACCCTGGACTGGATCCGAGAGCATCCACACCAATTCCACAGTCTAACAAGAGTTGTCTAGTAACATAAGAACAAAAATCAAATCAAATCAAATCATTTGTTTCTCATTTCAATAACAAAAAAGTACTGGTACAAGCAATAATTATTTTCATATACAGTCTTTGTATAATGCATGAAAATTAAAAGAAGCTTCAGAAAAGCCTATAAAGCTTTGTGGGTATGAGTTCCCTCAACATAAGAGACCTTTTTAAAATGTTTAAATTGTAATCCATTCTTTATGAAAAAAGAATAGTAGTCCTTCTGTATGAAAAAAAAAAGAATTTCTTCCCAGTTTAAAACACAAAGATGATATAAGGAGGATAAATATTATTATCACTGTGGCAAAGTATTGGTGCCACAAGTGGTTTTCCAGAGAGAGAAAATGAGATAGGGAGAGAAAGAGAGAGAAATAAAAGATAAAACTTAAATCTCTACAGAGGCAACAAGAAGTGAATAAGACAAAATGGCAAAGTATTGGTGCCACAAGTGGTTTTCCAGAGAGAGAAAATGAGATAGGGAGAGAAAGAGAGAGAAATAAAAGATAAAACTTAAATCTCTATAGAGGCAACAAGAAGTGAATAAGACAAAATGGCAAAGTACTGGTGCCACAAGTGGTTTTCCAGAGAGAGAAAATGAGATAGGGAGAGAAAGAGAGAGAAATAAAAGATAAAACTTAAATCTCTATAGAGGCAACAAGAAGTGAATAAGACAAAATGGCAAAGTATTGGTGCCACAAGTGGTTTTCCAGAGAGAGAAAATGAGATACGGAGAGAAAGAGAGAGAAATAAAAGATAAAACTTAAATCTCTATAGAGGCAACAAGAAGTGAATAAGACAAAATGGCAAAGAACTGGTGCCACAAGTGGTTTTCCAGAGAGAGAAAATGAGATAGGGAGAGAAAGAGAGAGAAATAAAAGATAAAACTTAAATCTCTATAGAGGCAACAAGAAGTGAATAAGACAAAATGGCAAAGTATTGGTGCCACAAGTGGTTTTCCAGAGAGAGAAAATGAGATAGGGAGAGAAAGAGAGAGAAATAAAAGATAAAACTTAAATCTCTATAGAGGCAACAAGAAGTGAATAAGACAAAATGGGGGAAGATGGAGAGGCTAAGGAAAAAGACAAGGAAGAGTGAGAGAGAGAGAGAGGGGGGGGAGTGAGAATAAAAATGAGAGGGAGGAGATAGTGAATGTGAGGGAGAGAAAGAGAGAGAGAGAGAGAGAGAAAGAGAGGAGGAGGAGGAGGCCTCCCCGCCTCCCCCAAGATAGACATATATGCACAAGGGGGAAAAAAAATCAGAAACACTTTGGACTAAAACTTACTTGAGAGCAGTAAGTTTTGGTGCATGGTTGATATCATGTAGGGATGAATTCTGATCTTTCAGTTGCTTGGTAACTGCCTCATACTGGGGATGCTTGTTGTTAAGGACGAGTAACGGATGGTTGCAGACCTTACGCAGATACTGCAAAGCCTGGGTAGGAAAACAACAATAATAAGTATAGCAGGGATTCAATGATGATCATAAATTTGGATTGGTAAGAACAGTGACACTTTATAAACATTATATAGTCTGTTTGGAGCCAGAAGGGCTTTAACTCGTATACTTTTACAGAGTTAATGCCCTTCTGGCTCTCAACAAATGATGTATGCATAGATCTACAATTATAATGCAACATCCACTCCTAAACCTTCTTTTACAATTTGATCTACATAGTTTTCTATTATTTTCCTCTCCATTTCTTGTCGTTTTCTGTTTCTACATATAATCGATAATATCATGCACTTATTTAGGACATCTACATTACTTATTTGGCACAAAATTCACAATTCTAAACTGAACACTTCAGCCATTTCTCATCATAGTTCTAATATGAGGACATTTGAAGAGCAATTTTTTTTTAGGGGACATTTCTACTATGATGTTCTTCGAAACTGACTTAAAAGAAAGGAGAAAGCACACAAATTATTTTTCACATTTCCCATATCTCAACATTCTCTTTAATCATAACAAACCTGGAATATATGCCCTGTAGCAGCCGCAGGTGCTTGAGGTTTCTTCTCCTCGGCTTCTGATGAGATTGTTTCCACCACTCCCATCTTAGCTCTAGACCTGGCAAAGTCCTCATACAGTTGAACCTACAAGAAATGATCACCAGTCATGAGACAACTGTAGATAAAAGCTTCCATGATTACTTACACAATACACAGGTACATGTACAAAGTATCAGTACTGAGCACCTTTATGGTTGAAAAGAATGAGGCTTAGAGTAACTTTTGCTCTCATAAATGAAAAAAAAAACCTTTGCTATAAACATAAGCACTATCTATGGGCTGTAAATTTGCTACATCCATTTTTCCATTAACAGAGCAATCAAAAAATCTTTTTTGCCGGAGAAATTATTCAAGATATTTATAGATCTCTTTATATTTCTTGCTCTTTTGCTTTGGCCCAGTACATGCCTTTTGATTGAAACCTTGCAAAGGAACCACCTTTGGAGAATATCAAATTGTCAATGACACCATTTCTGTAATAAATGACTTCCTATTTTCGTATGCTGAGAGTAAATTATACCTGTAGTGGACTGAGCTCACAGTAGTAATCCTGGATGATCTTAGGTGGTAGGTCATCAAGGACATCTTCCTTGAGTCTCCTCAAGAGAAACGGTAGCACCTGTCTGTGGAGAGCTTCCATGGCTAGAGCTCCTGTAATTAGTAGATAATGTTAATAAGCATAAACAAGATAAAAGTAAAGAGGAGTTGAGGAATACATCAGGCATGCATCAGTAGAAAAAAAAACAGGGCAGCAGGGAATCAAACAGTGACCACAATCAACCCCATCCCCCATCCACATATCCCTGAAACTTCCTTCTTAGTATCTTTATCTCACTTGCCTCTTGTTCTTTGGATGAGCTCTTGGCCCCTCTACTCTGTAGGATGGGTTTGGTAAACTTGGCTATGAACTGTTTATCTGTCCCTAAGAAACCAGGCAGCAGGAAATCAAATGGAACACAGCCCTCCTCCCCCTCCTTCCAACCCTAACAATTGTATCTCCAATGTACATCATGCGACGTAACCAACCTACTTCTTGTTCTTTTGATGAGCTCTTGGCAACTCTACTCTGTAGAATGGGTTTCGCAAACATGGCTATGAACTGTTTCAGTGTCCCTAAGAAACCAGGCAGCGGGAAACCAATTGGAACACAGCCCTCCCCCTCCATCCACCCCCTCCATCCACCCCCTAGCAATTGTACCTCCAATGTATGCAACATAACTGACCTACATGTACTTCTTATTCTTTTGATGAGCTCTTGGCAACTCTACTCTGTAGAATGGGTTTGGCAAACCTAGCTATGAACTGTTTCTCTGTTTTTCAGTTTCTCAGGAAACAAGGCAGCAGGAAATCAAAGAGGGAACCCCCCCCCCCCCCCCCCCACTCTACACCCCTGGAACTAACCCTAAAACTATCTTCCTGATGTACAATGCAACTTTTTACAATTTTTTTTTTTAGGTTATTTTTTTTAATCAATAAACCGAAATGAACCGACCTGCTTCTTTTTCTTTATATGAATTCTTGGCATCCCTACTCTGTAGGATGGGTTTGGCGAACCTGGTTATGAACTGTTTCTCTGTCCCAAGGGATCTAGGTAGTAAGAAATCAAACAGGGACTACAGCTACCATCCCCCCTTCCCCTGCTCCATACCCCTGAAACTGCCTTCCTGGTACACTTTGGATTTGACTTGCTTCTTGTTCTTTAGATGAACTCTTGGCATCTTTTCTCCGAAGGATGGGTTTGGCAAACCTGGCTATGAACTGTTTCTCTCTCCCTAAGAAACCTGGTAGCAGGAAATCAAACAGGACCAAAGCTCCCCTTCCACATCTATACCCCTAAACTACCCATGACAATACTTATAATGTCTGTGATATAACTCACCTGCTTCTTGTTCTTTGGATGAGCTCTTGGCATCTCTACTCTGCAGAATGGGTTTGGCGAACCTGGCTATGAACTGTTTCTCTGTCCCTAGGAAACCAGGCAGCAGGAAATCAAACAGAGACCACAGCTCCAACACATTGTTCTGTATGTACGCAAGCAAAATGGAAAAGAAAAAAAAATTCTTACAAAAGCTATGACATGTACACTGGCCAATTCTACAAAAAGCCAAACTGTGAAAAAAGATATGTATATCATATTGACATGTCTGAAGTAAACTATAAAGATAGGACAGTCTTTCCATAGTAAAAACATCTATATCTACACCTAGTGGTAATCAAATTTATAAAATTTTGTAAAAATCCCTATAAACTGTACAAAAATAGCAAGGATACAAGATTCTGTTTCCACAAAGTGTCCTTAGAATACCTTTAATGTCTTAGAAGTTCACTCCCCAAACTTTTGGGTTACGGGCTGAGTGCCTAAAAATCGGAATGCTAAACCGTGAAATGACTCCTTTATGCCCCCTTCAAACTTGATTTCCAGAAGGGACAATCACAATTTAAACCTGTGACTTTGCCTGTATGCAATAATGTATGAGCTTTGAATGAGTCATGACCTAGTATGGAAATGGTTAAAGTTAATGTAGGTTCTAATCATAAACAACTTTCTCCATTTTGCAGGGGGAAAGGGTTTGCATACGTGTACATAGTTAGTATCACACAACCAGGGAGATCTCACTTCCATTTACGATGATCCAACATCTGCTAGGGTTACAATGCTTCAGGCTCTATGTTCATCAAAGATGTAGGGTTACAGTTACAGTTACATGTATGTTCACAGTTGGGTTTTAGGCAAGGTTTAGGGTTAGGGTCAGGGTCAGGGTCAGGGTCAGGGTCAGGGTCAGGGTCAGGGTCAGGGTCAGGGTCAGGGTCAGGTACTGTGTTTTGGTCCAGGGTTGAAGTTAGGAATTTGGTTGGTGTAGGATATTGACTGCGGAGTAAACGTCACCAGAGAATGTGTCGTACAACCCATCTCCGTGAAATAAGTGCCCTAACCAACCTACCTGTATGGGTGTCCCCGACAGGATGAGTCTGTGGCATGCATTGAGTTGCTTGATTGCCTTGGCTAGTTTGGTCCTTCCATTCTTGATGATATGACCCTCATCGAGTATACAGTAGTTCCAATCTATGGTCCTGCAAAGAGGCACATTTGGGGAAAACTGGTGTCAAGAGAAGGTTGAGTTCTAGGAAAGGTGAAAAATAATTTGTGAGCTTTCTCATTCCTTTTATGTCAGTTTGGAAGAAGATCGCAGTAGAAATGTCCCCGGAAAAGGATTTCTCTTCGAATGCCCTCATATTCCAAATATGACAAGAAATTAGCTGAAATGTTAGTGCCAAGCATTCTCTCCACATGTGTGTACAGTCCCATATACCCATATCGGTGTACAGAGCATATACTGTTCAGCGAGATTGGGTCACTTTCTTATCATTTTGATGATTCCAAAACCTCGTATACAGCGATTCTGAAGAAACATGATCAACCTTTCCCAATTGTTTTGAGGATGTAATCACATGACCAGAACTCAACTTTATTTTTGAATGATGTTTGCCATTTTCCTTCTCTGGCCATATACGTTGCTTTTCTTACTTAAGTAGAAATGCTCTTGTTAATCAACAAAGCTAGTATTTTACAGTCCAGTGGTGTATACATATACATATCTTATACTGAACACAGACATTGAAAATCAAATTCAAAATCTGGGATTTGAAAAAAAAAAAAAACACAACAAAGACCTTCATCTAAATGGACGATTTCAAAAATTCAATTTATGAATTCTGCCTCGGTAACACGGTATTGTATCAGTCTTCTATTTCACTTCTCCCATAATATTCCACGAAGCTTTATTGGATGTTTGATTACACAATTTGATTGTACTTAATTACATTTTAATCCATATATCACACTTTTGACCCAACAAGGTTTTGCAGGAACATGTTAAAATATGGAACCTAATGTTTCTGGCAGAGCTACCAATTCATTTTTCATAATTTGTGTTTGTCCTACATCTACATCAACATCCAGCTTACCTGAAGAAATCGATATCATTCCTGACGATATCATAGGAGACAACAACGAGATTATGCTTCTTCACTTTGCTCCTCAACCTGAAAGAATGCACAATAAAAGAAATTTTCATTTCATTTTTTCATTTCAACTGATTTATTTTCCATTAAATCTCAAAGTAAAAAACACATCAATAATTATAGCAAAATCGGAAGGACCCTAAGGAAAGCAAAGATTGTGAGGATGGGGCCCTGTACAATAATATAAACAAACAAGCAAGTTATATAAAAGTAAAAAAATACAGTAAACCTAATCACAACAGACAAACACCCATTCATGCACCACAAATAAATCAAACCCCGTTCATTCAGCAGAGAGAAAGAGACAAACACAGAGAAAAAGAGAGAAAGAGAGAGAGAGAGAGAGAGATAAAGAGAAACAGAGATAGAGACAGACAGAGAGAGAGGAAGACAGACAGAGATACAAATAGGGAGAGAGAGAGAGAGAGAGAGAGAGAGAGAGAGAGGGAGAGAGAGAATGATAAGTTCAGAAGAAAACTGAACTCAGACAAGTTTTTGGAAAGGTACTTAAAAATACAGAAAAGACTCTTTCCTTCCTTTTTATTCTTCCTCTCTTCCTCTATCATTTTCTATCACATTATTTCCTCTTCCTCTTCTGGACACAATCCAAATAAAGTGTCTATATTCTGATTACAAACTTGTGCCACATAAATTCAAAGATTTGATCACCATTGCCCTAATAAATGTACTAGTCAATAACGCAACGAAATGGTCTCTCACACACAAACTCATATCACAAAACTCTCACCTTGTCCGTTCTGTGGGAGGACCCGTGTAGTGCAGGGGATTCAGGTACTTGCTGGAGCAGAACTTCTGCACCTCGTAGACCCAGTGACCGGTCAGCGTCGGGGGACACACGACTATAGAGGGCATGGGCAGGCAGTCGGCGCTCTTGGTCTTCTTGTAAGCAGTGTCCCTGGTGTGGTGGTCCCCGGCCATGATGCAGATCGACTGGAGGGTTTTACCCAAGCCCATGTCATCGCAGAGGATGCCGTGGAGCTTGTACTTGTTGAGGAATGCTAACCAATTTACACCATCCTAATAACGAAAAGGAATATGAAATTGAGAGGGGGAAGGATACGTTTGTTTATTTTTTGTACAACCTTAATCTTGCCGTCATAAGGCAAAATGGCACATCATGTAAAATAGGATATTTTTATATAATTTATCATAACTGTTACAATGGCAAGAGACTCAAAGGCGATACACTGTTGAGGAATACCAGACATAGTTTCAAATCAACCTGAAAAGTGCAGATGTCATAAATATAACGGTTAAAAAGGAACGCCCACGATTCTGAGGACTTAATTAATTTACATCACAATGTCCTATGAGGATCCAAAATACAAGAATACCCACAATGTTTTTCCTCTAACTGTCATGATGTTCATTAAAAGAGAAAGGATAAGAGACAGAGAGAGAGAGAGAGAGGAAAATAATAGAAATGAGAGTAAGAAAGCAATAGACAGCATGGGTGAGAAAGAAGAAAGGAAGAGAATAAGCATGAGTGGGGAGAGAAAAGAAAAAAAAAAGGAAAAGAAAGAGGTAGGCTGTATCAGAACGATTGAAAGGGTTGGAAGGAGGCAGGGGTAAATTAGGGGTAAGATGAAAAGAAGCAAACACTATTCTTACAAGGGTGTATCATTCTGTCATATCTTAAGTAGATACAAAGTCGTTTAAGACATACTCCAACTTAAAAAAAAAGGACACGTATGAACTTACTTGTTGATATTTCCTGAGTTCAGCCTTGATAGGTACCGGAACCTTGTAACTGTCCAGTTTCGATCCATCTAAGAGTTGTTCCAAGAAACAACGCTCCCGATTCTTCTGCTCGATAAGGGCTTCTGTCATGGCGGGTGGGTCTGGAATACCAGCCTGCTCAATCCATGACAAATCATAAACATTATAAAAAGCATCGTTCAGCAGTCAGCACTGTGCTCATCACGATGGAAAGGTAGAATTTATCGCCATGGATAATATTAATAACAATATTCCCTTCTCAGCGCACATCACATTAAGATGTAACATCTCCATGAGCTTCTAACAGTTAATCAGGGCAGAGTAGATTCAAGGAATAAAACCTGTCAGGTACACACTTACTACACCTGGGTCAAGAGCGATAGACACGCAGACAAATGTCTTGCTAAAAGACATTAGTGCGGTGCCTGAGCTCTGACCCATGACCTTCATGTCAAGGGTTTAAATCACTCGACTACAACACCTCCTCCATGTAAGAGTCTTTGACCACATTAAGAAACTACATTTGTACTCCCTCCACCCAAAACTACCTCAAAGACATTATCATTATCCACCATCCCACCTCCCCCACCCCCCCCCCCCCCCCCCCCCCCCCCCCCCCCAACAGTGAACAATTAACACCAACTCCTAAAACCTTTACTAAGAGGTGGTTGTCCAGTTATCAAAAATCCCCCATACAAGATGCATTTCTGCCTCTGGCTGTAGACCTTGTTCCAGCCACCAGCTTGAATAGGTAGAAGTCAATTTTCTTGACTTTCATGTTCAAAACCAGATGGGCCATTCCATGAGGTTGGAGAAAAAAATATGACAATGTCTTATGTAACATCGGTATGAGATCTTCTATTACACATTGAAGATGAAATCAACTGTTGCAATATTGTTATGCAATGAATATATTTAGTAGTGCTTTGCCAGAATCATTCCTGTTTCAGTTGCTTCTCTTCAAAATCTTTGCTTAATATGCATTTCTTCTTATACACTGATACATGAACATCACATTTATTTAACACTACATAAAATTTGAGACTGTCATATTGATTCACCATGAAGCTAGAGTACTTTTAAACCTAGTTAGCTATGCTTTTGATGCTAAACTCAATTTGAGAAGACATTATTATGGTTGATATGAGACACAGTTTCTCACTTCTGGGATGTCAAAAAAAGGGCCCCAACCCCGATGGAATAACCCATATATATGTTTGGACTGAACATGATCCTTATTCACCACTTCGTTCACTTCTCTTACCTCAAGGGGCATGAGTCTGATCAAGGTTGCAAAGCACTGGGTGGCGGTCAGTCTGATGCTGTCCACTTGGTCACTCATCCTGCCCAGCAGGGGTACGACCAGGAGGACGATGTAGGGTACGATGTCCATGCCCAGCTGCTCGATGACACCTATTTAGACCAAAGCTAAGGATTGTACTACAATTGAAGTGAAGTATTAGGACGACTGACATGGTACAAACTCACTTGTTCCATTACTATCCCGTCCTGGTAGTGAACAAGAAAATGGAATGAAACTTGTTGGATACGTCTTCAGATTACAACAGCTGCATCAAAAGATACATTTGTCACAGTTGTTGATGTTCTGTCCATGCTTTCCGATGAGTTTTAGTGTAAATTGAAGCTACAAGTTATCTGCTGTCTGCCTGGAACGCACCACACAGCAACTTCACAGAGATTTGCAGACTCCCTGCACACTAGCTGTATATACAGACAAACCTGCTTTAGCGACCACCTCTATAGAAAGACTACTAAAGACCACAATTTTTGTTTCCCTTGAAAAGTGTTTCTCATTGAAACGTGTATTAAAGGAATCTGTACATAAAGACCACCTGCTCATGAAGACCGCTTTTCTTGTCTCCCTTGAGCAGTCTTTATACAGGTTTCACTGTATATGTTTTTTTAAAATTCATGGCTGTTGCACAAGGGTATTTATATGTGGGGTCATGCATGTAAATAATTTTTCACCTCTCCTTTGTCCGATATTCCACATGACACAAAAGAAAAAATTCACAGCAGGTCAGAATTACTAGTACCTTGCTATCCACATTGTTACGAACCCTGATTATCTGATTATGCATATTCATGCATATATGTTAATTTTTTTGAGCATGCACAAAGTTGTTCGCCGAATGGGAGAATAAAGGCATACAGAATGGTAATTTCAGAGTGATTTTTCCGTTATTTTTCACCGTTTGCATGAATGGTTGTTTTTACCAGTATGGGGTGTGAGAATGTAAAGTATGTAGGCCCCACGGTCGTAATAATATACTAAAAATAAATCTTAAAATCTTACTGTTTTGGGGGCCTTACTGTAAGAACTGACGGTTTCTGAATAGAAAGATTATTCAAGGATACAAGCTACAGCCTCCACTGCTCCCTCTCTCTTGACCTCATCCTCCTGTGCTCCTAGGAGAGGGACGACCTCCATCAGGAGACGGTTCATAGTTGCCATGGTGATGACCTTACACATGGTTCCTAGGCAACGGGATGACATGTGACGAACGGACGTGTAGGGGTGCTCCAGGCACGTGATGAAGTGGGGAAGGAGTTCCTCCAACTGTGGGTGAAATAAACAGTATCATTCCGTAAAAATTACACTGTAAGTAAAACCTCTTACAGTAGAAAATATTGTTTGGTGTGAGAAAGCAAAAACATGGAAAAAAACAAATGTAGCGGCTCCCAATTTGCATACATTGCACTACAAGTTTGCAACAAAACAAAAAAATATGACAGAAAAAGTAATATCCAGAAAACAATATCATGTTTATTAGAAAGGCATCAAAATTTACAACAGACATGTAGTTTTTCTTCAATGCACATAACTACACATTTGAAGATGACCTAATAACAACATATCAGACAAATCGTAGTCCTTTTATCAACAAGTCCATATTCTGAAGGATAATCAAAATCAATCTGTAATTCCATTGCGTACAATGTATATTCAAATAATATATACTCAAAACTTGGAGGGTTTTGATATCCCTACAAACTTGCTGATAGGGAAATTGACACTGTATGTCACAAACCTTGGCATGATGGCAGGAATGTAATGCAGGGGCAAGTGTGTCAAAGACTTGCATGGAGTTAACAAGCTCCTGGGCTTGGTGGTCATTGTCCAAGAAAGAAGCCTGATCTGAACATACAAGAAAAAAAACACAATAACACACAAAACATTTATTATATTCACAAGACAAGAAGACAAAAATGGGGAAGAATATTTCGGGAAATGTTATAGATGTTACGCATGTAATGCTGTATTATTCATATCCATGTCTTGTCGTTACTTGATACTTGATACTTGATGGGGTAATCCCTTTGGCAGCTCACACAGGAAGCTATTCTCACCCTTCTCACTCCTATTTTACTGAACATTGCCATCTTCTGTTGTGTTGTACTTGTCTTTCCTTTGTCATACACATGTAATATTATGTTGAAATCATTCAAATCTATGTCCTCCATACACTGTGCTATTTTCATCCATAATTTTTGAAAAAAATATGTTAAATTATTGATATTCTGTATATACAGAAACAGCCAGATAAATTTGAATCTCCAATGTGTGTTTATTTTTCTGTTCATGGCATTGAAAATACTACTCATATTCTATACTTTTGCCAATATTATCAATGTTTCATTATCTGCACAATAAGTACAGAAACCATTTGTTTTGTTTTTTAAATTTCTTTACTTACCAAACTTTCCAGGTTTAATCTGTTCAAGGAGCTGTCCAGTCATGGCCTCCCAGACCTTCCTTAGCGTCTCAAGCAGCCTGCTGCCGAAGTGGGTCGTGATGGTGGTCAGGGCCATCTCTGCTCCCCTCCTCTGGATCTTCGTCTGCTTCATGGCCTCCGATGACGACTCCCCTCCCGGGTCGACGCCCAGGCCGATGGCGAGGTCGGGCACGCTGGTGTCTCTGCTGCGAGACTTCATGAAGGCCGCTCTTCTGCTTGCAGCTGTCAAGACAGCTTGCTGTAATGATGAAGAACACAGAGCCAATCAATAACTGAATTTGAAACATGTTGAGATGAAGGTAATTTGTACTGAGCCCTTGAGATCTGTGATGTATACTTTCATAGTGATGCAAACATCTGTATATTCTAGTTGACAAACAAGTAGTACCTGTATCAAAAAAGATGTAAATGTGCGCAAGATACGCCAGCTAACTGGGGTCATTTTTTACATCTGCTAAATCAAACTCTTCTTGTAACAAAACGGGTAGTTCATTTACTGCAGTATTGAAATAGAGATTCTGGAAGTTTATAAAATTATGATTTACTGGTTTACAAACAGACTTCATCAAAATTGAGAGTCAAATTTCTAGTTTTAATTCTCGGTTGAAAGTGTAAACTTGGGCACAGAACATATTCCATCGGAAATCAATGAAAAATATATGTATCATATAGCTACTTTTCAAAAAGATGAACTGGCTATTTTCTTTGCAAACATAATAGGTCTTCTTTTGCAGGGCTCCATACTAACTTTTTTTTTCACAAGAGGTGAATTTGTAGAACAATGTGTCCCAAGCACCTGGCAGTGCCATGCCCTACTTGTCCATTCAATACACTAAAAGTTCAAACATTACCTGCTGTTGTTTAGACAGTGTCAGAACCCCATGAAGTTTATCACAGGGGATAATTGTCTGTGAGCTGCTACCCTCCCCGCCGCCGACGGTCAAGGGCGAGGAAGACCTTGAGCCCCCTGGACAAGGTGTAGGCACCATAAGAGAGTTTGATGGAAGGTCATTAGTAATCGTGGTAGAGGACCTGAGAGGTTGGGAGGCCGGTGGGGTGATGGAGGGATCGGAGCAGAGGCTGGTGCAGAGGTTCTTGATGATCTTGGGGTTGGGGCAAGGCTGGCGGGAGCTACAGAGCTCTAGGAGACACGCCAGGTTTCCTGCTGCTCTTTTCTATAAATGCAAACAGCAAATAAATTATTGTGCTTTGTTTATTACATCAAAACTATATTTCATTTTTTTGTTGTAATATCACTCACTTTTATCCAATCTTATATTTGGATGACATCATTCTCCAAAACAACAACAATGAATATCTCAGTACACTACTTGCAAAATTTGGACAATATCACGGCAGTCATTATGGTCTAAATAACATACATGTAGCTGAATGGGTTTAAGGTTAATCCGATATGCACAGGTACATGTTATGATTACGAGGCTTGAATGCCTACCTGCATAAGTGGACTCTCTTCTTTCTTGACGGCATCCATTAAAGGTCTGATGAGAGGATTCAGCTTATCAGGTAGGGCTTGGAGGGAGACTAGGGCTGCTGTTACACATGACTGAGTTCTGGTATAGGAAATGTGCAAATGAACTAAGATAACAATGTAGGTAAAGCTTGTGAAAATGTTAATTTCCTTGAGTATTAACATATAAATGTATGGCTTTTCTTAATAAGAGTAAATCTATATTAACTCAAAAGGATTTTACATTTTGAGAATATTTGGGAATGACCCAAATCAGGTAAATGCAGTAGAGGTTGTAAGTAACCATCACTGTGATATACATGTATTTGTCTCTGAGACATGTAAGGGTTAAAACCAAAGAAGAAATTACTATGACATTTAAAAGACATAACATCAAGCTCCTACCTAATGCTTAGCTTTTGTTGCTGCTCATTTATTTTGTTGACAGATGCCACATCTGTTTAGCTCTGCTCTGTAGGTCTTGATGGCTATCACTTCAGGCTGATTTTTCAACATCCATTTTAAAAGTTGAATGGTACCTTTAAAATGACATATCATGAAACACCTACCTGATGCTTAGCTTTTGTTGCTGCTCATTGATTTCATTGACAGATGCCAGCACCTGTTTGGCCTTGTTCTGTAAGTCTTGATGGCTATCACTCCCAATGACGCCAGTCTGAGCCAGGTGCTGCAAGACCGAGTCATGCAACGACTTGGCCTGGTCTACTGTGAAGGCACTGAAAGTGAGAAAGACGATGATACAATTTCAGGAGACAGACAAGATAAAATCATGGTCATAGATTTAGGGTATGGTACAGCCTATTATACAACTTTAATACTCCTACTGTAGATCATTATCAAATGATTGGTTGACAGTAGTCACATGTAATTAGAGCCCATCCTGTGATTTCTTATTGATGGACATCCAATATTTTTACAGTACTTTCTAACAGCTCAAATTTATATTTCTTCAACAAATTATATTAATCTATCATAAAACATATTAGCGAAATTGAAATGTCCTTCTGTGCAGTTAAGTAAGATTAACATTAGATATTTCATATTAAAATTCATCCAAAAATTATTTGCATAATAGTGATTTTGAGGTGGTTAGAGACAGGAATTAGCAGATATATGGCCATATACTTAAAATTTATGCAGAAACAAGGATTTTTTTAAAAAGGATACAGCAAATGTAGTAAATGAGTATCTAACCTGACTGTAATATAACTGTTCTAATGTTTGTGTTAGAATTAAAGGAGAATTAACCCCAGAATATAAATGTATTTATGTTCAAAGGTGTAATGTATTCTTAATCATTGGCCTGCATCATTTTAGAAATAAAATATCAGAAAAGGGTTTAAATCAAGACATTCTAGCACTCGGTATCATGTACTAGCACTTTACATGGGGGATGCCATTTTCTTGATGATATGGAGTTGTACATCAACCATTGGAAACCGTTCCGGTCAGGAAAATATTTTTAATCCTAGAGCTAAATTGCTTCTCTTCATTACAAAAAATCCCCATATATGATGGAAAATACATAACAGGTGTATACATATTTTCTAAAATTTGAAATTCATAGATTTCTTTTTAAATCCTCTTGTTTTGCTAAATAGAAATCGATTTCTTGGGCTTGCATGGCAGAGCAGAACATAATTTATACAACGCACATTCTGACTATTGAAGTCCATTATCCCAAAGCAGGTGAATGCATAGTTTGTCACTATTGACGCTCGGGAAAGTTATCATCCATAAATTTGAATTAATTTGCTCCGTCCCGTATGTCATAGCATCAAGAAAATATATTTCTATTTCGTAAAATAGTAATTTTTAAAGAAATATAAAACACATTTTCGTTTTTAGAATATATGTATATATCTGTTAAATATTACAAATCTCAAATGGGATTTTGTATCAGGAAGAAAGACAATTTTGCATTCAGATTAGAAATATCTTTACGTACACATCAAGAAAATGGCAGCTCCCAGGTATCGCTAGCAGACGATAAATTCTGCTGAGAGAATCTGGATTTATACTCATCTCGTATATTTTAATGCAAAACTACGTAGGACAACAAGAAGGAATAGATTACATCTTTGAATATAAGCACATTTATATTTTGAGGTTAATTCCCCTTTAATTTCAATAATTGGTTTTTCAAAAATACCCTCTAGAAGCTGTCCTACAGGTCCTACAGGACTTACCTTGGGAAACTGGTTTGCAAGATGTCTGGTCTCACTGCTCTCCATGCTACTACAAGGCTCTACAAGGAAAATACAAATTTATGTCAAATCTTAATCCTTTCTACATGTATTTATATATATATATATATATATATATATATATGTATATATATATATATATATATATATATATATATATATATATATATGTATATATATATATATATATATATATATATATATATGTATATATATATATATATATATATGTATATGTATATATATATATATATATATGTATATGTATATATATATATATATATATATATATTATATATATATATATATATATATATATATATATATGTATATATATATATATATATATATATATATATATATATATATATATATATATATATATCAAAGCCCATGTAGGCTACAGGTAAGTACAAAAAAGAAAATTTGTCAGCTTGGGAATTGGTGTTAGTGTTTGTCTGAATACATGTGCAACTCTCGACCCAGGTCATGTAAATGGGTACCCGATACGTAGCAATTCCTTTAATGCTTGAGCTCCTTATCATGATAGCTTGGCTAAAGCTTAATGGATGATAATACTATCCAGCCCTTCGTGTCTTCAGGAAAAAGCGATTTAATAAATCTAACTGCTATTATTAACTATTAACATTCTTCTTCTTCTTCTTCTTATTATTATTATTAATTGTGCTTTCCACTTTAATACCAGACATGGATCACAAATAAAATTTCATGAAGAAATTTTTAATTTCATGATGAGTGACGGCACTTTTTAGAAGAAACAACATTCTGAATACAACATGAAAACTTGGGCAGGATTTTCATTTACAGCACTGAAAGGATGAGGAACTTACCTTGCATTCCAGCTGTAATTTCATAAATGGATTGGTGAGCTCATCAAAATAGACTGTACTAGATAAGACTTCTACTAGGCTTGATTTGAGGCTGTCGGGACACTTGCAATCCTTTGAGAAACAGACAAAAATCAAACAAAAAGTTGTAGAAATAAACTGATAGAAACAAACAAACGGAGGAATCAAAGTCTATGATAAAATTGGTAAATAGACAATGAATAAATTGTATCAAACAAGAATTTTCATTTATGGCATTGTGTTACCACAGAGCAATGACCTACTTTTTAGTCAAATGACAAGCGTTACAAGAAAAAGATCAATTATTTTTGAAATTTTTAATAAGACATTATGTATTTTGACAGTGAAAAAAAAATGCATCCACCAAAACAATGCTTTAAAGGTATCTTAAGGTTCTGGCTGCCTACCTGTAGTCCAGCTCTGGCCCACTCCTCAATCACCATGGCAACCTGCATCCGCTGCACAGCGTTCTTGGTGCTGAGATGAAACTGGAGGACCTGGCTGAAGGGGTCTAGTCCGCCATCCTCACTGGGAGCAATGGTGAGAGTCATGTATGGGGCGAGTCGACCTAGAAGTCTGAGGAGGGGGATACAAATAAAACAGGGTAGCAAGATGAAGACATGAAGATGAAGGTATAACAAGATGTATTTATACACATAGGTTATCATTATTGATAATTCTTTTTTTTCTTACTGAACTATTTTGAAGGAAAATTACACTGAATCTATCTATTTCAAAATCAAACAATACTTTTTAAAAAAATATTTCCAACAACAATGAAATCAATAACATAAATTGAAAACTCTTTTGAATAAATCACAAAAATGTATAGTAAGAAAATCTCTCTAGCAGCTTTACCACTGTCTAAAAAAGAAGAAAACAAAATAATACTTTGAATAAAAGTTTAAGTCATAATCATGAGAAGCTCAACATAAAATGACTATTTTCTGATGTATTTTTTTTTAAATTCAAATGAAGCATTATGTGTATGAGACACATCCATATTTCTATTCTGCAATTATAGTGATTAATTCAACATTACAAACCACTAGCTTCCACTTTTTAATCAATTCGTTATTTTACCTTGCAGCAGTTGCTCTAGCAACCAACACTGCTTCTTCCTGATCCAGCTGAGATGCCGTCATAGAGACGTCTCCTCCGATGTACTCCACATCATCCTCACGTATCGTCTGTTGACTCTTCCATGAAGACTTCCCTGGTGACTTGCTCGTTTCCTGTAAAGATTCAAAGGGCTTGCTGATTAGAAATCTAAGACCCCGTTCTCACTCACTTTGAAAGTGGACTTTTGGAGCGGTCTATCTAAGACCCGTTCCTCAGGAACGGTTCTTAGGTGAGTGTGAACGGTCAAAGTGGTCCAGGAAGTGGTCTTCTGGACCGCTCCAGAAGACCACCTCGGGGAGGTGGTCTTGAGGAACGGGTCTTATTAAGAGCGGTATGGACCGCTCTAAACGTGCAATGTGAACGAAAGCGTACTTCAACCGGAAGTGAACTAGTGACGTTCCGCGCGGAAAAAAAAGCAAAAGCAATCGATCGGGCAGCCGGCAGGCACGCTACGGTACATCAGTTTGTATTCCGCGCGAAAAATTTGACCCGCTGACCTGAGCTGCCATAGCAACAAGGCCACTTTGAATCTTGGAGCGGTTTGAGCGAGAAAAACTGCTCGGAGTGTGAACGCTAGCAAACAATCACAAACGGTCACTCCACTGCAAATATGCCCGCCCGCGCCCCAACCTGGGCGCGGCTACGCTGTGCCTGCCTAGCCTGCACGCCCATTGCCCTAGCCATAGGCCCTAGCCCTATGTATGTCCAGTCGATGCGTGCGCGCAATTAATGCAGTAGCTAGGTAACGCGCACTAGCTACGCGCTAAGTAGAGAATTAGGTCGGGTGACTGAGGGGCGGTGACTGAAATTTGAGTACGTTGATTGGTTGGAATGAGTGCGCTCGTAAATATTCATTTGCGCTCATATATATTCATGATAAAATTGATTCCATCCTAAAAGCGATTTAGTGAATCAGTAAGGTGGAATTAATTTTAAGCTGGGAATGAAATCAATCCCGAAAATTGATTTTAGGAATGATATCGATCCCAGTTAGTGAATCACCCCCCTGGACTACAAACTCAAACACAACTTACCTTTGGTTTATGTTTAGCCTCTATAAGCATCTCAGGAGCGATGGAAACACTGGCAGGTTGCATGGCCAAACAAAGCCAGGCGCTCACCCAGGGGAAGGCAGCCTGGGCTACAAACTCAAACACAACTTACCTTTGGTTTATGTTTAGCCTCTATAAGCATCTCAGGAGCGATGGGAACACTGGCAGGTTGCATGGCCAAACAAAGCCAGGTGCTCACCCAGGGGAAGGCAGCCTGGGCTACAAACTCAAACACAACTTACCTTTGGTTTATGTTTAGCCTCTATAAGCATCTCAGGAGCGATTGGAACACTGGCAGGTTGCATGGCCAAACACAGCCAGGTGCTCACCCAAGGAAAGGCTGCCTGGACTACAAACTCAAACACAACTTACCTTTGGTTTATGTTTAGCCTCTATAAGCATCTCAGGAGTGATGGGAACACAGGCAGGTTGCATGGCCAAACACAGCCAGGTGCTCACCCAAGGAAAGGCAGCCTGGACTACAAACTCAAACACAACTTACCTTTGGTTTATGTTTAGCCTCTATAAGCATCTCAGGAGCGATGGGAACCCTGGCAGGTTGCATGGCCAAACACAGCCAGGCGCTGACCCAGGGGAAGGCAGCCTGCACGACAAACTCAAAAGGAGTCTTCTGAAGGAGAGCATCCCAGACCTGCAATTGAATGGATTGAACATGTATTATCATCCATTTAAACACACCAATAGGTCATCAAAAAATTGCTTAGCAAATATCAGAATACCTCATTTCTGCAATCTTATAACAAACACACATTATGGAGGGTTCCCAGAAGCAGCCATGCTGGAGGATATAACAATAAAATCCTATGCACTAAACCATGGCTTTTCATAGTCTGATGCACAGGTTTTCATTGTTATGTCCTCCTGCATGGCTGCCATGAGAACCCTCTATAAGGAGAGTCTATTGTGCAACAGATATACTTTTCACCCCTACATTGCCTCTAGACATTCCTTTAAATGCTAAGTTTTGCAAAAGCATTTTTCTTGAGGCAGTTTACAACCATGTACTTGTCATGACTGAACGGGGTTTAACAAGTAACGAGGGAGAACAGGAAATGATCTAGATGTGTTCTGGAAGTTTCCACTACTGAAATTTTGGTAACACAATGTAGAAGGAGTTGATCCATACCTTCTTGACAAGTTCTAAGATATCCTTATTAGTCTCCAGTATACACCTCTGGTAGACATGTCTCAGCATGTCTGTTAGAATGGAAGGAATCCAAGCTGCTACAGGCATCTGTCATCAAGATTAAATAAGAAAAAGAGAGCATTATATGAAAAATGTATAAATCAACTGAATTTTTGTAGATATGTACACTCTCTGACCATCAGTGAATTATGATGATAATTTAAAAACAAAACACAAAAAAACTAGGAGAGCAAACATGGAATCTGCTCCCCCCCCCCCCCCCCCCCTCCCCCCTCCAGCTGAGAGAGCACTAAAATAACCTGGTCTTTTGGGGATAATGGTGGTTTAAAAAAGGATAAAACAGTAATACAATAATAGTTTCAGAACAAAATTTTGAAGGTTTCAAGAGAAACTGTACATGTACGTTACAGTAGCATTGTTTCATTTACTGTTGATGCCTCAAATGTATGTGAAGGTTGATCATATAGACATGAAGTGCAGGAGACAAAAGTGAAAAGCAAAGTAAAAAGAAAATCATAGACCGTGCAAGTTCTGAGCAAACCTGTGGATTCTCTGTACACAGCAGGGTGTGAAGGGTGTCCAGGACGGCCCTGCGGACAGAGACGATGTTGTGCCTCATGAAGGGCCACAGCCTCTGGACCATGACCTGTAGGGGTTGACTGAGGCTTGACTGGATGCACACTGAGGGGTGGGAGAGCAGGGAAGCCAGTAGATTCATGATGCTGTTTGTGGAGGCAGTCAGGTCATCCAGCTCCACCAAGGTCTCCCACAGAGTGTGCAGGATCTGCATTACCTAGAGGATGATTAGGAGAAACGATTGTCATGGTGATGCTACAGGATGACTGAAATGACAATGTTTTCAGTGATATATCAAATGACTGCAAGTAACTTGTATACTGCAAACAAGTATTATAATTGGAAAAATCAAGACAAACAAAAGGAGTTTTTATAAATAATCCAGCAATGACTTTTTTGCAATCAGTGCTTTGATGCAAGACTGACATTCAAAATTAAGAGCAACCATGGGAATTAGTGAATAAAATCTTTTAATTTGCAATAATGAAATTAAGAACACAGAATTGTCTCCTTCATTTTTTTTTTTCCATTAAAATGAAACAAGTTCATGCAAACAATAAGGATAAAGATTCTTGGATCTTCTTTTCTGTAAAAGTTGTACGATTACTTTAGACTAAATGGGTTGTCTAGAGATTTGTTTTCTGCATATCACAGGTCAAAAGTTCATATTTATATCTTCACTTCAATAATCATAACGTTTAGATGAGAGCTAAATTACCTGTTGCGGACTTGTTTTAATAAGCATGTGAGTGACGGGTAGCAAGGCCGCAGCCGAGACAGCCCTCACGTCATCATCAACATCCTGAAGACCTTGGATGATAGAGGGCAGTACAGCAGGAAGAAGAACCTCCGTCATTTCCTAGTTATTAATACGGTGATAGGAGAAGACATACATTCATGAATCATGTCTAGTTTGCGATAGAAATTAGCAAGCCACACACAGGGATTCAATATAGGGGAACATCAATACTTGTCAGAACTTTTATTTGACAGTTTGACATGTACAGTACTAAAAGTTGGACATAAATCATTGAGATAGGTTCAGCTTAAAGCCCTTTAAACATTGTTATGATGACACTTAAAAACATACTTAATCTGTGATTTTTTTCTTTCATTTATCTCGCATCTAATTTAATTTTTATAATGTTACACATGTCTGAATCAATATTGCTTAACAATCCTTTCTCTTTTCTTGCTTTTTTTTATAAAAAGACATGGTACATTTATGAAAATGTGAAAGGCCGAACGATTAACATTAACCTACAAGGAGTGCTCTTTATCCCATTACCTTGTACCTGAGTGCATCACTTCCAAATGATCCACTGGGAACTATGACAAGAAGCTTTAACTTGAGGTTTGACGAGAGAGAGTGTTGTGCAGAATTATGGCTTAGTCAGGATTTATACTATTTTGGTTCAGTCATTGGATTGCAGGTTTGAATGTTAACGTTTACATTCAATTGGGATGGACTGTTCCAGAGCTTTACAGATCCAGGAAAGAGGGATTCTGCATCTAGGGTCTTGATGAGTACTGGAAGACGTAGCATGAGAGCTCAAGTGAAAAAATAATATTTTAAATGTGATGTTTTCTCAGAAAGTTTGCATACAATTGAGACCTTACCTTTCTGACTGCTAACAGATACTTGAGTCCCAGCAGCCCGCCATGGCGGACCTCCCACTGGTTCTGGGCCAGGAGCTGAAGTAGGATGGTACAAACGCCATGCACAGCCTCGGGGGTCATGTGATGCAGGACCACGCCCAGTGCTTGGGCGCAGGTCTCTCTGACTGGGGCTACCACCTGGAAATTCATGCAAAATGTTGAGAAGGAAAGACTTGGGTTTTATCTTTTAAATCATTGATCTTTTTGATTTGTCCATTGGAATACATTACAAATCTGCCCATGGCAAAGGCAGAAAATTTTGATAAATGAATTAAAGGTTATACTCTATGACTAAACTAGCCATTTTTTTCATTTTTCTAAATGAAAAGATGGACACATGCATTGTCATGGCTTTTCCAAGGAAAAAAAATTTTCAGGCCCAGTTTAACACCAATACAAAGAGGTGTCATAGTTGATTTACGGAAACATAAGGATGGAGACTTCCAAGCCCTTTGGCAAGACATCAATCTACATTTGCCAATCTCCAGACAGGTGAAGTACATGGGTACCTGGGCCCCGTTTCATAAATCTTGTTATCAATAACAACTGCCCCATTTTTGTGACAAATTTTCTTTCAGCCAATCAGATTCAAGGATTTCAGTAGCTTATAACAATTATTGTAAATTGTTATTGATAATAAGTGTCAAGAAATGGGTCCCTGGTGGGAAGGAATTCTTTGAATATCGTAAGTGCTTCATGGTAGCTATGCTAGAGTCAGGGTAATACTGGAGCACCCCAAGTACCTTCTGTTGTGCATATGAGCCCTTTCGAGGTATCCAATATTACTATTATTATATATTAAATTCAAAAGTTGACAGAGAAGAGAATGGAGTGGAAGATAGAGAGAGATAGACATGCACTGTACCTCATCAGAAACGAAGTCCCCAAAGCGATCCAGAGCAAGCACACAGAGCAGACGAAGTGACATGTCTTCTAAAAACATCTGATTTAGCACATCCTGTATAGAGAATGAAAATGAAACTAGTGTTGCTAGTGGCGCTGATTTCAATCACAATCTCAAAGGCCACATATCTTCTTCAGCATCTTTAAATCACTTACTACTGGCATACAATTTGAATGACATTTTCCAGGAAAGACCAGTTTACATGTGACATGGTAAACTGACAAAATAAATTATTTCAAGTGCAAATGAATAGCACATAGGGGAAAGAAAAAGATATAAATGTATAACAAGGGCCCCCTTAAGCATGTATTACAAGATATTAAAATGGGAGGTGCACTTATGTCATTTTATTTGGCTGCAGCAATTTTCTTTTTTAGGCATTTTACTGCAACATATTGGAACAAGTCTTTTTTTCTTCATTTTCTAAAAAGTTATTATCATTCAGAAATAAGAATATTCTTCATTCAGTAGCATTCAACCACACAGTGCAGAAAATGTGTTTATACAATCTACATATCACCATACACGTCCAAATTAGAGAACCTATGTCTTTCCTCCCACTTTTCTTGATGTTCCTTACCTGATCAACAGATGTATCTGCTGTCTTTCCAGCACTCTGTCCATGAGCTTTGAGTACCTCTCTCAGCCCTGTAGCTGCCCCATGTCTGATCTCCCAAGCCTGGTGGAAGAGATCGTTGGTCAGCTGCTCACAGAAGGATGTAAATGGCCAGTCCCCAGGCTGGTAGACAAATTTTTCAATTCAATATTGTAAGAAAGTGCATAGTAAGCTTTTGGACATTTCTTTATCATGAATGAAATATGTATTTGATTTATTACTCCATTCTTTTCATTTCCTATAACATTTATAACTAAACATTTTCCAAATATCATTAAAGTACATATTACCTGGCTATTGGGCGGGTGTTCAAAACCTATCTCAGTCAGGGAATTCCCAGAAAGATACTATAGTCAAGCCTGGTTTAGAGACATCTACTTGTATCTATAAAGACAGCATATTTTTTGTTTTCCTTGAACAGTGTTTCTCTCAGAAATCTGTATAAAAAGTGCACCTGTACATAAACACTACCTGCCTATGAAGACCACACTTTTTTGTTTCCATTCAACAGTGTTTCTCACACAAATCTGTATAGAAAGACCACTATTCCATAAGAACAGCTATGTTGTCTCCCTTGAGCAGTCTTTATATACAGGTTTCACCATACTATGACTCATCTTTCTCACCTCTTCTAGGAAGATGGTACTATCCAGGCTGTCTATTGCTGCCTTGTCAAAGGATGTACTGGCTTGGCTGCCAAAGGTACTACCAGCTCTCAACCGCTTCTTGTTTGGTTCCTCCTTGTCAAGGCTGGCAGGAAAGACGGAGGAAACCAAGAAATGTCACACACACAAGACAATTGACCACATTTTGTGGTTTGGCCCAATAACTTTTGATTTAGAGCCTTAAAAAAAATACCAGATGCATTGTAGAAAGAGTAGGAAATTCTCCACATACTCTGTCCATTTTTGTTGCATGATCATATTGCGTTTGATGCCAGGAATTTTAAAAAGGAGAATAAGATTGAACATCCTTAAATTGGCAACACATTGAGAGATTCAAAATCAGTGTTTTTTGTCCAAATTGGCAACTTTTTCAACTTTTCAACAAAGTTCCTAACCATGTATATTATTTTCAAGACATTACATCTTATTAGAACCACGTAGCACTAAAAGAAAAATATTATTGTTGCCAATTTGCAGAACAAAATGTGATCAATTGAGCTCTTGAATAATTCCTGTCCTGAAAGGGTTAACAGGTACAACTGCACATAAAGGAAAGTTTGAAGTAACAGGGGAATACAAGTGTGAAAAAGCATACTTGAATGTGACCATCAAGATATAAGTAAGCTATGAATGATACTGTGGTTTGAATGGCCATGTGCGTGCCTGTAAAATAGTGACTTTTGAGGGAGTTGAAGGGCTCTGCATGTGCAGAATTATAACTGAAATCAATTTAATTTCCAATGGAATAATGTATTTCAAATTATTATCAATTTATCGTCAAGAAAGCAGTGGTAAAGAAGTGTCAACCCTCCCATTAACCCTTTATTTGCCATGGATCAAAACCCTGGAGTGCTACATTGTTTGGAGTATATTATACATTTACATTGTACGTGCGCCAAAAGTCCATTTGTTCCATTGGTCGACCAAAGCCAGTGATGAGTTAAATGCTCTGAACATGGGAACATGATGCCCTTGATACACTTAAGCAACAGATATTCATATTGACCAGCTTCCTACTTTAATTTACCTATGGACTACTAAAACTTTATCGAAGCAACAAAAAAAAAGAAACTGCTGAAATAAATTCTTACCTTGTTCCTTCCATACCATCCTTGGACCTCTGTTTAGCCAGCAGCTTAGCCTTTCTCTTGGCCCTGTTCTTCTCCCTGGAACTTAGCCCAGGACCAAGACTAGCCATCTCCTGGGCCACAATGTCTGCTGCACTGGTCTAAATGTCAAAATGATAAAGCAGAATCATATGTTTCGATACAGGAAATTGAACTTGTATTAATAGCTGTATATCTGGTTAGTGTTTCTCATAGTATAGAAAGGATATAAGAATAATATCAAACTGGCAATGGAACTCATTAACTGGTTACCATTTTTATAGAGAAGTATGTATATATACAGGAAAATTGGACATGACAATGTCTGGAAAAGATCGATATAATTATCTACTTTTAATTGACAAATGTCTATTCTCATCTTACATATTTCCATCTTACATATTTCCAGGATATGCAAATTTAAGATATTGCAAGCTTTTAAAATTTGAAAATTCAATTGCGATCTAGCCAACAGTGAAATGGAATGTAATTCATTACATCATTTATTGCAGTCAAGACACACTTGTAAAGAAACTGGACAAATCTACGACTACACTACAAAATGGCACATTAACCCCCCACTCCAAACACACACACACACACAAAAATAAAAGCAGAACATATAAAAATATCACAAGCTAGAGTAGTTTTCAACTGACAGAACTAGGACATTTTCAGAACTTACTGGAGGCTTCAAAAGATTTGAGTTCATGGGATTCTGAGGGAAGGTCTTCAGGTCATCATCATTGAAGAGGTCATCTGTTTCCATGCCGATGAGACCAACATCCAAACCAAGCTTCTTCTGAAGGAGTCTCTTCTGTTTGGCCAATCTCTCTTTGGGATCGCCACCTTAAAGAAAAGATGGAAATACATTTACCATTCCATATTAAATCTTTACACTGGAAACAGACAAAAGAAGGTTCTTCCAGAAATTACTGAGGTGCAGAAATATATTTAAAGGTAAGTTTCTATAAACTACAAACAATTACATGTCTACCCTGAGGATATTAAAGGGTACCAATCATTAAAAAAAAAAAAAGAATGTATGTTAGAGATTTCATGTCGTTTTACTATATTCGAAATATGGGCTTAAAATATTAATTCTATAAAGAAATATTGCAATTTAATTATACTCTCTATAAGCGTAAAAGCAACTCGTGAGTAGACTACTCGACGCACCCGTACGTGCTCGTCAAGGTAAAGGCCCACGCGGAACCAAACTCTGAGTTCGGTTCTGCACGAGCATTTTCATGTTATTCTTTATTTCCTTCATACTCATTAACTGTTGACCTATAGAATACCAGAGAAAGTTCTTTGAGGTTGATTTTATACTATCTAGCTGTACACTAATTATTTTTTCAGGTGATCGGTACACTTTAAACCCATAGGCCCGAATTCACAAAGGAGGTTTGGTTTAAACCATGGTTTAAACCCCCTCCTGGGTTTTTTGAGCGTACGTGCGCACGGAATCCAATCCAATCATATATTTTCTTTGAGCACGCGCATGGGCAATGTGCGCTTATTTACGCTTATTACGGAGGTTTAAACCTTACCATGGTTTAAACCTCCTTTGTGAATTCGGGCCATTCTCTGCCATCATTTATAAACAGATATTTAGACTACAAATTAATAAATCATTATTTCAATCTCCTCCGTAACATACCAACATCTACTTCAAGCTCGTATTCCGATCCAGCTGAACCAAGGAGAGAGGCACCCTGTTCCAAGACCCGAGCAACATCAAACTTTGAGAACTCAAGACGGCTAGCCTCACGTTGGGCTTGTGCAGATGGCATGTTGACATTTGGTGGACCATCAACACCTGGTTCTGAAAAGAGTCGAGAGTGACATAGACTTCATTACTTTTTGATGCAAGAATGTTAGGATGCTAGCAGAATAGTTTTGTAATGTGAGCTAAAGGTTGGTATAAATATACCAAATACTCTTACATGGTGATGGTATTATGTGCTTGTGTACAAAAGATAAAAATACAAATACAAGTCAATAAAAAGATAGCATATCTGTGCTGAAATATCATACCTTTCCAAAAATTCTGAAACGGCAATTACAATACCTAGCTTCACACACTAACACACCACTTTTGAGTATGAAAGGGAACTCTGGAAAACTTAATTCACACATACCATTAATGGATTCTCACAGTTTAAGGTTATGTTTCCTATACTGAAACCATCTTCAAATCATGATTATGGTCATTGGTATCCTTACTGAAAGTTTTGAAATGATCACAGGAGATCGTAGCCATCCTTGACATGACCATCATTGACATAAATATCAAATTATAAAATCATCTTTCTGAATTCCATTTATGATGGATGAATAAAAAAAAAAAAAAACTGAGGGTAAACATGTATGTACAGTGCCTGGAGTAAATTTGCATTATCTGTTGCCAACTGTCTGTTCCAAGAGTAAGAACGCACTTCAGGACACATAAAGAGAGTTTGAAGAGCTACCTGGTTTGATGGGGTCGATGGCATGATGTGATTGTGGTACATTCTTAGCAATGGCTTCCACAGCTTGCCCAGCGGCTATTCTTGTCTCCCAAGACCCACTCTTTAAATAGACATGAACCTGTCGCATGAAATAAATAAACACACAGTACTCATAAGAGCAACAAAACAAGATCATTTACCAGTTCTTTATTTGATATGCTACACTTGTACTGGATTATATCAATTTCATTTCCTCATCCTTATGCCTGGAATTCAGCAGGAAATCTTGTACCAACACCTATAATAACATACTACTTCCTGATATCTCATTAAAAAAAAACATATTCCCCTTTCTGGGGCATTGCTGCACATCCATATGTACATTGCATATTTAATTAGTCTTTAATTTGCAATGAGATGTAACATATCAACATGAGATTAAACTTCCTCTTGATAAAAAGCAAATAGTTTAAAAGTAACATCCTGTTATGTTTTGGTTAACAGCTGTGAATGAGGAGGCTCTTATTAGTAGTTACTGGCCTCTGTAAAAATGTGTTTAACACAGCATGCTGTCACAGAGCTGTAAAACATAGTGTAACAATGATGATAACCATGATGATGTCATTCTTCTGATCATTGGGTGAATTCAAGTTCGGTGTTGAAAGCTGGTGTTGGTGTTGGGGCAAAACTAGCACCAGTCACAACACCGAACCTGAAATGAAGCTGGTGCTGGGATTGACTTCACTAAGTGTTGAGCTATCAATAACGTGATTGGTATTAAATTTATAAACCCGAATTCAGTGTTGGGGCTAGAATCAGCAGCCCGATTCCCGCTCTCAACACCAACACCAACACCGAACTTGAAATCACCCATTGTAATGTGTTCTCTTGACTTCCGTTTATTGTGATAAAAAGATGTTTCTACAGCCCAATGTGATACCACTTTAACCCTTACTCTGCCACTAGGGCCCTGTTTCATAAAACTTGTTGTCCATAAGCTACTGAAATCCTTGCATCTGATTGGCTGAGACCAAATTAGTCATAGAAATGTGGCAGTTGTTACTGATAACAAGTTTTATGAAACGGGGCCCAGCTTTATAAACATGTATCACAAAGAAGAGTTCACGATGATTCGAAATTTCCTCTAAAACATTATACAAGTATTCCAAAGATCAACCATCACAATTCTTGAATTAAAGACCAATTCTTCCTAGTCCAAACTGGGATACAAGATCAAATTTTGGGTAGGTCTTGCTGACTATTTCAATTAAATGGTTGACCTTGTGGGCATTGTACAAGGTGTTTGGGTGCAGAATGTGTTTTTTTAATGTATTTTTTTTTCTTCATTTATTCATTTATATATACATTTTTTTTTGGGGGGGGGGGGGTTGAGAGATATTTTTCTTTACACTTAAACAATGGAAACAAAAATTGAAACTCGAAAGGTCTCTTACAAATCAATTCATGAATCATGATAATTTTTTATAAATGTGATGGCAAAAGAGGGGATAATTACCTTGGAGAGAAGGATGTGAAGATCATGAGGGTGTAGTTTCTGGACTTCTCCTAGCTGTTGTGCAGCGGCTCTTCTTGTTACCTGGGTAGACCCTGTATCTAGAAGAAGGAACAATCTGTCCAATCTGTGGGGAAAAGGAGAAAAATATAGAATTTGAGAAATGTTGGATGTACAGTCCGACCTCGTTTATCCGGCCGCATTGGGACCGGCACCCATCCGGATAAGTGAAATGGCCGGATATGAGAGAAATGTACATTTTCTATGCAAATGAATAGGGTAGGGCAGTTTATTGGCTGTAAAATTTATGTTTTCTTGGTGTACAGTGTAGTTGATGATTGCAAATGATCTTTTTATTTGTAAGTGAAGAAATGAAATAAAATTAAACAGAAAATTGCCCATGGTGTTCCTGTTTCCAAGGCTTTTGGGTGAATTGCATGACGAACTGGTCGGAAGACAGGGCCGGTTAATAGAGATGGCCGGATAAATGAAGTTCGGATAAGTGAGGTCGGACTGTACCTCATATTCACTTCAGTGAGTAAAACAAGTAATTATTACAAAAACACATATTTTCCAGAGTACATGTACAATCTCAATTTTTATTTATTATATAGTTTGTCATTCTCATTTCTAAATCATGTACATATTAGTAAATGTAAAATAAGTGCTTTCAATTCAGGAGTGATTAACATAAGCAGGGGGAAAAAAAGAGTTAAAAATGCATGGAAAAACAGAGCAATTTAGATCTGAAAATATCTGCTCTAGAAAATGATAAAGCAACTGTCCTCAAAGAGGCTTCCATTAACAAAAAGATAATCTTGACAATTTTACATTTTAACAGAATATAAATAAACCCCATTTGTAAATTAAGCTACAGATTATATCATGCATCAACAGAATTCCTCACCTAGTAGCCATCTTGATCTAAATCTGTGAGGTCATCAAGACATTGAATTAACAAAAGAAGCTTTGATACCATTTGTTTCTGTGAAAGTAAACAAAAAAAATATTCCATGAAAAAGATGAAAGACAATGCAATGTGGTATACAGTGTTTTTTTTTTTTTAATATACACTGCCCTCCAAAAGTTTGGGTACACCTGTAGTAAGAACTGATTTCTCACAATCATCCACAGTTCATTTATCATCAGATTTGTGGCACTGCAACAATATGGTATCAAACTGAAGAGTAGACATCAACCTTCAAGTTCACACCAGTTTGTATATAAAGCATTTAAGTAGGAAGTCATGCATTAAAAAGGCAACCTAACCCCAAAACATCATTTCCAGTGGAAAATAGAAGGGTCATTGGTTTGGTCAGTTGTGCCAGCATTTTTGCACTTTGGATTTCTACAAAAACTGACCCGCATTTGTACTGATAAATATCAAAAATTTATTAACTAATATACAATAATCCTTCCTTTAGTCATACAGGAAACTGATATTTTCATTTAAGAAACTCATCAATATTTGGGGATCATATTTTATTGTTTATTCTTTGCATTTGTGTTACTCTTACAAGGAAAATAATGCCTGAATGAATTTAACAGTTCGTCATGAGATGCACATTTGTCTATTTTTCAGTTTTATTTAATCACGTTTCGAATCATAGAGACTTCTCATCACAGAACCTGCCCTTGGTAGCGACCACAGCGTGGCACATCCTGAGCATCCATCTGGTCAAATTGTGGAGGTACATTAGTCACTGGAAATGTCTTTCTATGCCTTCTGAATAATTTTCAACAGATGCGGCTCATTTTTTAATCCATTGCGTACGAGAGCCGGGTAGCTCCCGTATTAAGCCTATAGGAATAATAAAATTCAGTAGTCAACGGGTTGATTGGACATCTTTCATGGACGTTCCTGTCCAACTCTTCTCATGGCATGATTTTTAGGGCCCCTTTCTCTTGTTTTCTAAAGGGAGTTTTTACATATAGCCTTAAGGAATGTTAGGGGTCATTTTCTGCTGGAAGAAAAACTTGTGGAGGCAGTTGTGGGGGTAGTCACTGGAATTGTCTTTCAATGCCTTTTGAAGATGAAGCTCACTTGGTGGGCATTTTTCTGAAACCTTCCTGTCCAGCTCTTCCCATTTCAACTCTATTAGATTCAGATCCAGGGACTGGGGCAACCAATCTATAATTTTCAGGACCCCTTTCTCTTCTTTTTTTCTCCAGATAGTTTACTTAAGGAATGATTGGGGTCATTGTCCTGCTAGAAGACAAAACTTTTTCATCTTCAGAAGGCACAGAAATACATTTCCAGTGACTACCTCCACAACTACCTCCACAACTTGAGCAGCCGGATGCGCCGTGCTGTGATCGCTGCCAGGAGCGGGTTCTTAGATCTGAGAAGTCTTTATGATTTGAAACATGATAAAATAAAACTTTGAAATAAATGAATGTGCATCTCATGACATACCATTATTCATTTTGTCATTATTTTCCTTGTAAGGGTATACACAAATGCAAACAAATTGACTTCCTATGAAAAGAATTAAACAAAAAAGCACTGCAGTGTTCCCAAAATGTTGATGTGTTTCTTAGATGAAAATATTAGTTTTCTGCAGAAGTACATGTATAGGAATGCTTATTGTACAGCAGTCAACAAATTGGTAATATTCATCAGTACAAACGCAGGTCAGATTTTGTAGTATGCCAGAAGGGCAAAAATGCTGGCACAAACTGACCAAACCAATGACCTCATATTTCCACTGGAATTTTTTTTTTTTTTTTTTTCTTTTTTGGGGGGGGGTGGGGTGATAGGTTGCCTTTTTAGCGCATGAATGCCTCCTGAAACGCTTTACATATATCAAACTGGTGTCAACTTAAAGGCTGAAGCCTACTCCTCAGTTTGATACCCAAACTTTTGGAGGGCAGTGTACATGTACCCCCTCTCATTCATTGGCAACTTAGGTAGATCTATGATAAGACCAATTAAGCTCCTTGTTCTCATAAAGCATTGTACCAAGAAAAACAGTTGTTTGTCTGTGGGTGAGAGAATTTTATCTTCATTCTGACTCTGTCTCTGAGCAAGGCTGAGCTACAGAGCAATTAAGTCAAATATGAGTACCTTCAGCATGCAAAATGGTAACTTTCATTTTAATAGTTATTCCCGAAAAGATTCTTTGCACTAACAGTGATAATGTCAATTTTAAAAAGAAGTGCACAGAGTTTTCTGGTACTTAACTTCAGCTACAAGTATATTCACCAATTGTAATTTTTAGAGATAATCTGCAGACCCAACAATATGGCTAGAGCACCCAAGTCTAAGCAGCACCCTTATCTGCACACTCAAGTCATGCAACTGCATGATTCTGATAAAACAAAACGGGGTCCAGACAGCCCGCCCAACAGACAGCCAGGGTAATGTGCCACTTTTTTCTTTCATGATTTTATGAAATAATTCACTTATTTTACAATAAATTGCCATCTGCCTGGTATATCATTATTAAATTTATACAGTCACGACATTTAACACGGCAACTGTGGCGTTTTGAGAGTTGCACTGAAGGAAGTTTACTTACATTTTCCCATGCAATGATCGAATATTATGGTTTTTTAACAAATTTTATGAAGCTCAGGGTTAGTTGATTTTATGCCCCAAGAATCACTGTACTGACAGAAATATAACTTGTAAATTGTAATATATCTTTACAAAACCCTCACCTACTGAATGGAAAGGTCATATTGAAATGTAATGATACATCACAAATTTTTATTCCTATCAGTACGATGATCCTTGGGGCATAAAATCAACTCCCCTCGAGCCTCTGGCGATCTGTCCTTCATCAAAGTATTCTCATTGCAAGCTCTGGAAAACTACATGTCTTTCAGTGCAAGTTTCAAACATTCCACAATTAGGCCAAGTAAAAATTTTTTTTTAAAGTTTCACATCTGGCCTTTTTTAAAAAAAGGAAGGAGGCCCTTTTTTCCTTTTTTTCTTCAAAATGGCCACTGGACACATTTCTAAGACAACTTGCCAAAGTATTTTTTGATGTCACTTCACTTGTTTTTGTTTTCTTTTATTTGTTTCTATTTTTAATTTTTTTTTTAGGTTTCAGGTGTCAAATTTCATTCAAATGGTTCCATGTTTCAATTTCATTATTCATCATCCCATTTTGGACCTTTAAAATGCCAATAAATCATACGAACACAACATCAAACACATGCGTACATATTATGGAGAACAGAATTGCACCGTGCACACAGACTCTTTCCGGGTACATGTAGTCTCGAATCTGGTCGTTTTTGTTATCGCTGTTCACCACCATAGAAAAATGCTTTCAATATGAAAGCGACTGGGAAAAAGGTAATCATAGACCCTCATGCAGATGAATAAATGTTACGCCGTGGTGCACGTATTTAAGTTGATGCTAGAGTCTATATAGTGAGGTTTTTTACATCAAAAAGATTGTTACAAAAATCATTTTTCCCCTTTAAATATTAAAAAAGAAAGAAAGAAAAAAGCAGGTGGGTTCAAAAAAGAAAGTGGGCGGGGATGCTAAACATAAATTCATTTTTACTTCGCCTTACCGTGTAAATGCCATGACTGTTAACATCTAGACCCTCTACCACTTAAATGGCAATTTATTGTAGGGTCTAAAATGAGTGAATTTAGTTCATAAACTCATGAGAGAAATAAAACTTTTAAAAGTGGGTCGAGCTGTCTGGCGAGGCACCCCACCCTGGATAACTTGACCACTGACACACTCAAACATATGCAAGGTTATTATAGATAACTGACATTGTTTTTGCAAGGTCAAATTGACACTTCCAATTTTCCTTGTGAAAATTACATCGTTCTTGCTCCAATTTTGATGAGATTGTTTACACAATTACTGGTTAGAATCTACCAGGGGCCTGTTTCTCGAAACCAACGACAAGACAGTCATAACTTTATCCGCCAACTACGGAGATGTCCATGGTCTTCCTAAACTGTTTCACGAAGAGCTAACTAGCTAGACATCTCATGATATCGATACTATCGGCGAGAATAGGAGCCGACACGTAGCCTTGGTTGCAATTACACTATATTTTTAAAAGCTAAACTTAACTCAACTACAAATATTTGAATGAATTAGGGAATAAAAGAAAATTGAAAATGTAGAAGGGTATAATAGATGTCAAATAATTTTTAAATTATGTAAATTACATGATGGATTCGCTTGTAAAATGAAAAATATGAGTGATTTATTTCATGATCGGTGAGCCAGTTTTACGTTGGATAGGTATCCCCCGGATGTCGTGATTTGATAGTTTATAAAAATAAACCCATATATTTTCATTGTAATAATAATATGCTTTGAATCTTTTACATAATATTTTTGGGCTTGAGTATGATATGCAAATTACAAAAATATTCATATTATAAGTTTAAACACGTATATTTCAAAGTATTCATTTTAAAAATCGTTGATATAATCGATGTTTATACACTGATATGGGTCTGAAAACCAGAGAATATGCCGTTGACTATGGCTGGCCTACCGTGTCATATTACAGTTCCCTCGTCGGATTTTAGTTCACCAAAGAAATCTTTATAGAAATCGTTTACGAAGATCGCCCAATTATTTGTTTTCACACGAAAAGCACTCTTGTAATTATTATATAAGACGTAACATGTGATTTTCAAGTTTATTATGGTAGTACGTCATTTTTCATGCTAATTGATCAGATATGAAGGACCCATATCGTAAAATACCTTTCCAATCAGAAGTCAAGAGACTTACTAAATTCATTTTGACATAAAACATACCTAGCAACAGTTATGAATTTATATTTTTTCTAGATTATAATACTTCCCAAGTTCCCATTGCTTATCAGTAAGGCTTGTATTTTTTTTTTCTTGCCCAATGTTTATTTGTCAATAGTTGTTTTTTTTTTCCAGTTTCCAATGATGGGATTAATTTGACAAGTTTTGGTTTGACTTTTTTTTCTTCAAATCCCACCACATTTTGTGTCAGTCTATTATTGTTATCGTTTTTATTATGGTTTTCTTTTTCATTTGAAAAAAATGACCTCAATTAGAATGTTGTTTGTTTGTGTTTTTTTATCCATTAGAATGTGGAAAGAGTGTTGATTCACTAGAGTTAAGTGGAGACAAGCCTTGAACAAAAACAATATGTATTTTATATAATTTCATAATATAAACATGGATAAATTCCAGATAAAGTGAATGCGTAGAAAGAGTTGCATAGAAGTATGTAGTGTCACTTTTTGCCTACCATAATCTACCCAACAAATAACATGTGATGGCGCTGTAAAAAAGATATGACAGGGTTGGAGGCGTCATAAGTCCTTAGTCAGGAAGTTGTCATGCATCTTGGTAAAGACGGCTTCGTGAAACACGTAGCGGACAACTAGAGAACTAGTGCTGACTTAGTTAAGAACTTAGACATATGACGGTTTCGAGAAACAGGCCCCAGGGGCCAGTTTCTCGAAACCGTCATAAGTCTAAGTTGGTGGACATCCCATTGAAACGCGTGTTAATTCTTCAACACGCGTTTCTATGGGATGTCCATGAACTTAGACTTATGACGGTTTCGAGAAACTGGCCCCAGGAATATTATGAAGTTAGGAATTATAGGAATATAAAAGAATGTTTTGTTCATTTTCAAGTCAAAATTTAGGTGCGCGGACATAGATCTAACCTCATCAACCAAGATTTAACAGTCATAAGTCATATCATAATTTGCTGGCACGTCACAGAGCTCAGAGCTCAGAGCAGAGCAGTGCAGATAACGCAGAGCTTTACCCTGCATTATGCAGCTAGGCCAGGCGCGGCGCACAGCACAGGCCACAGTCCCGGGAAGCTTAGGGCGAGCAGTGCCAATAGCCTATCCGGATCCGGAGCCCCACAAAGACAGAGGTCACCTTACGAACTGAAATGTCGACGAAAAATCGGACAAAGAATAATGACTTAGAATGAAGTTCTAATCTGTCAGAAGCAGACAATCACATCATTACACACACGAATTTCAGAGATTTTGGCTAAGTAACTTACCCACAACTCAAGTCTGGAAAAGTGGAAACGTCAATTCCCCATCAGAGATTGAGAAAAGGTCACATCAAATGAGCGCAGCTGATTCGTGGATGTAGGGTCACATGCTAAAGGTCATTGTGACTACACGTGGGTACACTGCGGGTGTAAACAAAATTAGGTATACACATGCATTACATTGCAATAGTGGTCGACATTTTTCTATGTTGTTGTATTGCATTGCCCTTTCATTCATAATAATAATAGGTCTACATTTGTAATTCATTGGAAGCTGAATTGGACTTTCACTGCACTCAGTCAGTGTATTGACATTGTGTCATTTAAAACTGTAGACCCGGGGCAAAGGGTTTTTCTTTTCCGCAAACACACTGAAACACGATGCCAAGCGACAAGTTCAGGCAGAAAAATCCAAAGAACAAGCAGACAAAATTCCAACTGGTTTTTGATGAAACTAGCAGAAGGTAAGATTGAAATACAGTTTTAATAAAACTATTAATGCCAAGTTGTATAAAACATTCAAAATAAGGGAGAAGCTGGAAGAGAGAGACATGAGAGAGGCATGCAATCATGTGTAATTAAAAATAAAGGGATAAGATAAGTTAGACCGAAAATTCTGTCTCTCGTTCGTTAGCTCTTCACTTAGAGACAGAAATGGTCATATCACTCTGCTGTGCAAACCGACTACATGCCGATGTGTAGTTGGAAAAATCGCAATAATTTGATTTTTCCTCATAAGTCATATTTCTAGATCTACATGTGTGTACATATTGTTATTGAATTGGTTAGGCCTAGGCTCTACTACATTTGTTTTTAAAGGGTAATCCAACCTTGGTAATGAGATGATTTGTGTGAAAGCAGAAAAATAAGAAAAACAGGTTGGTGAAAGTTTGAAAGAAATCGGACAAGGAATAAGAAAGTTATGGATGTTTGAAAAATGAGATCACTACATCTATGCAAATCTCAAATTGGCAATTTGGTGATTCGATTGTGACATTTTTGTGGACAACTCTCCCATTTGTCGTACACAAAAATATTAATTTGCGGTTTTCTTCGAGGCGCCTTTACCCTCGGGGCAGTATGGTGGTGGATCCAGTGTCCGAACACTTTTCAGAAAATCAACGATAGCAAATAAAATATCAAACGAATATCTGTCAAACTTACATAATGAATGCTCAAAGTCCTACAGAAAAAGAAGTTGATGGAATTTTAAAAAGACAACGTAGATTTAATACGATATTCCCTTCCGAGTGAACCCCTTCCCAACAACGCAGCGTTTTGGTCCCTTGAAAAAGGTACTGTATTTCCGAACGTGTGAAACCTATGGGAAAAAGACACAACCTTTGTTTCAATAGTGTGGTTTTCATACACGTAGTCTCACGCGTATGAAAACCCATTTTAGGCGCTTAACTGTACACGTTCGGTAATACAATCTGTTCGGAAATACAATCCTTGACTATACTCAAAATATATTGGAAATGGCATATTGTTATAGGTCCTCATGAAAGAAAAAGATCCTACTGAGTAATACATTTTGAAAAAAGTGACATTTTAGTCATTTTGTGTGTTGGAGCGAATGGGGGAGTTGTCCACAGCTACATCACAGGGACGTCATACCTATTTGGCCAATTTGAAATTCCCATATGTATAGTGATTACAATTTTCAAATATTAATAACTTTCTTATTGCTTGTCCAATTTCGTTCAAACTTTCACCAGTCTGCTTCTCTGATTTTTCCTCTTTCTTCTAAAGCAACTTGCTGTTAAGGTTGGACTTCCCTTTAAGGAATCGGCTCAACTTACCAATTTGACTGAATAATCTGTTTAAAGCTCCTTTTTCAGGTAATTCAGAGTCCAAGGTATTCTCTGTTTGAAAATCTTGCAGCCATATTCAAACTGTTATTAGTTTGTAAGTCGATGTGTATTCGGTTTGCACAGCAGAGTGATACGACTGTTTCTGTCTCTAAGTGAAGAGCTAACGAACGAGAGACAGAATTTTCGGTCTAAAGATATATTGTAGTATGTTATTTGAGCATGTGCAGGATAAGATTCTAATTATAAAGGCAGATGAAGGGATATAATTGTGGGGGGGACTGACAGCTGTTAATTGGTAAGTGTCAATGAAACTAAAGCAAATGCATGTTGAAAATGAAATTAAACTTTGTGTCTGATCTAGACCCTTAGTATAGCTTTAGAATTAGATCTGTGTGAAATTATTTGTAACAAAATGAGGTAAGATTTTGAAATTGAAGACGTACTTTCAGTGTATATAGAAAAAAAAATTTCTAGCTTGACGGGGGTTGAAATTTCTGATTTGACATATATTTTGGTGAAAAATATGGGATTTGCCAGCATCACCAATATTTCCCAAGCTGTAGTGACATTTCAAGTGACTTGAAATGTTGAATTCGCAAATGCACTTGCCTTTGACTCTGTGTGTCTTTGTTTTTGTGGTGTAGTCTGTGAATATACACAAGGATTTTATGTACAAAAATGTATGTTTTGATGAGCTGTCATGTAATCCTACTGTCATGGTTTCCCGCATGGATATTCACAGATAAATAAACAAAGTTGGGGTTCAACCTCTGCTCTAGCATATCATTTACACCTGGGTTGAGAGTGGCAGATCTATATGTATGTAATGTCTTGCTAAAGGATGATAGTACCAGGTTGGGATTCGAAAATTCAACCTCTTGATTATAGCGTTTGGAAAATTGTGATACAAATAAATCACACTGTTTAAAAAAGGCAACAATTAAAAATACAATCAGAAAACACAAACATACAAAAGCAGAAAGTATATTTTTAATACATGAATGTTATGCCTCTGAAACTGTTCAGTATATGCCTTTTCAAACAGTCAACCACTGAAAGTCAAGTGAATGAAATACCATGATGCCTCCACAATGATTCATTTGAAAATCAAATCAAAAGATGCCAATTGATACTCATCAATACAAATAAACTTCACCAACAAAAGTTATAAAGTGAATATACGTTATTGTGTTGATGTCTTTAAGTTATGTTGATATCATTAACTGATCTTTTTTTTTTTTCTTGATTAGTCAGCTGTTGTTACATTCCTGTCTTGTGAAGATGTATGTCTTTTGTCATTCACGTAACCCTTTCGCTGTATTTATCTTCTCTTCCTCTTCTTCCCTCTCTTTCTGTATCTCTGCAAATCTCTTCCCCTACATACATGTACTTTTCTTTCTCTCTTTTTCCCCCTTTTCACTCCTCTTCTTGTGATGTAAAAATCCCCCATTCTACATAGCCACCCTTGTTTCTCGTTTTTCCACCTCGTACATCTTTTGTTTACATAATGATATTACATATGTTGTGCTCTCATTCTCTCTTTATTAGTTTGATACGTGTAAAGTGTTACTGTAACTGTTTGTTATTGATATTATAGTTGGAAGAAAGTCAAATGAATAAACTTGAAACTTGAACCTTGAAAGATGCCACATTGGTTGTCTATGATCTTAACTCTTTCTTTGATAGTGACTTTCTGACTGGCTTTCAGAAGAGGAAAAAGGCACGAAAGAAGATTGCTCTGCAAGAGGTGGAAGAGAAGAGAAAGGAGGAGAGGAGACAAGAGAGACAGAAGCGGAGGGATGCCCTTGAAGAAGAGCTGAAGAACATCCGATTACCAGGTAAGTTGAATTCGATTCAGTTTAATACTCCTTCTGTGGCACATGAACAATTATTGTAAATGGCATTTCAAGGGTCATATCAAGAGCTTTTATTCTTTGTTTTATTGTTTAATTTGGCTGTAAATATCTTCCATGGGAGCAACCCTCACATCTTGTTAAAATTTGTGGTTTTTTATTCTTAGGTAGATTTGGCCAGTGGATTTAAATAATTACAAAGAAGTGATGCCAACAATTCTTGAATTGTCTTCAGGTGGAATTTAATGGAGGGGGGGCATAGATAATCTAGGGAGTCATATCCTGGATATGCTCCCCGAAGGCAGGTTCCACAATGGTGCAAATTCCAATCAAAATATTTGACTAAATAATCGATTAATATAAACCCTACCATCTATTGTTCTTGAATACCTGCATCTTTAAAAAAATCACACAGGAACAGTTTTCTAGATCTTTGTTCAAAAAACTGGTAATTAAATCCTTGGCTTCATGTATTTTTGCTATTTCAGATCCCGTTACTGCAGCTCGGAAAAAGAAAGATGTGGTGTTTGATCATCCAGAACACACTGTAACCGTTACAACGAGCCTAGATCTCAATAAAGAACATGGAGGAATTGGAGAAAATCAGGTAGCTTTTTTTTAATTTCATTCACGTCCACTGCTTCTTAAAAGAAGGTGCTGTGTAGTGATTTTTTTTTTCCTTTGAAGATATAACAGCTGCTTGGAAAGGTTATACCCAAACATTAACAAAAATTGTATGAAGGCTTCTGAAATTGGTTCACATTAGTTCACTAGAAGTTAAAGGGAAAGTAGTGCTGGGGCCCGGTAGAAAATTACCCGGAACAGCCCGGACCGGTAAAGATGTCAAAATTTTTACCGGGTCCCGGCACGGCCCGAAACCTGGTAAATTTTATGTTTGTTTATATTTTCCTTATGTTTTTATTTTAGTACGTTATTGCGCAAATATGGTGTTTCCTATTTAGCTTCCTGAGCGAGGGAGACGCAAGTTGAGGATCATTTACTCGTGATAACAAATTTTGGATTTATATCTTTTATTTTATTTTGCGTGCCTCCGCGAGTCCGCGTTAGTGTTTTCCTAATCATCTACCTGAGCGAGAATTTCGAGAAAGAATGAAGTTGAAGATGATTTAATCATGATTACAACTTATGTTTGTCTTCTTGCTAAGTTACAATCACGATAGTTTATTGATAAATAATTATTAAACATTGAAGATACTGACTTCTAAAAGCTATGAAAGAGTTACGAAGGTGTGAGACCTAAATAACAGACATTCCGCTACTCGGCTCCGCAAAACGAAGCCAGTGTGTATGTCGGACTGCCTGTGTGTGTACAACGCTGTTAGTAGCGCACACCTCGTTGTGATCAGCGAGGATCAACAGGAGAGCTTGGAAGAGAAAGAGCGAAAGAGAGATGGCAAGCCGCGAGAGGAATATTCAGAGGGTAGGGACAGAAAATATATACAATTATGTTATTGCTGGTTACTGCATATTTAAATCCAGTGTAATGATATAAAAATAATTGAAACAAATCAATGAAATTTACTCCAGAATGAAAACTCAGTATTTGAAGAATTAACAAAAAATAAAATCAAGTGACGATAAAGGAAGTAAGTCTAAGAAAAAAAATATTAAATGAAAAGAGAGCTTACATGTCTTTAAAAAATTTTTTTTAAATTGTGAAAGTACTTCAGAATTAAGAAATACATGTCGAGTCTTTTAAGAGAAGGAATAATAATGCTAACAATTTTTTTAAAGATTACCGTAAGAGGGAAGAATGAAGAAAAATGTTGGTCACATATCAAAAGTAATGGTCAACCAGTCAAAAATTATCTCACTGAAAAAATATATAATATGGAAGAAACTGAAGTAAAAACCCCTCCAAAATATGAGGAAACATATATTATTAACGCCACAGTGACACCACAAAATAATAATTTGAGCTAAGCTACCCATTATCAATCAGAAAAATGAGTTTCGTTCGTTTGGAACCACAGAAAAAACATGGCGCCTACAGGCCAATGTGAAAAATACAAAAAAAAGGAACATGACGTATAGCGCCACCTCCTGGTTATACCATGCACAGTCATCCAGCAGCCAGCTCGCGAAAACTTGAAAAAGACGAACGGTTTTCATCATTACAGCGCGAATTCAATATGGTTTTCGTCATTACAGTTATGAAATTGAAGCTTGGACTATGATTACCCTAGCCATGTACGTAGAATTTTGATAGTTATTTCATAAAGTGGAGTTTTATATGAAAATCGGACATTTGTAAAAGCTGCGCTATACACAATAGACTCTACAGTGCAGTGACATGCATGCGATGCGGCCTCGAAGTCGACTCCCTTTGGAACCGAGACCTTGCGTCGGAATCGGAATCGGTTCTCTCTAAAAGCAGAACCGCCCAAGCCTATTATTTACCACTATCAAGTTTTTATTAAAAAGTCATAATTAATACTCATAACGGCTTTACAGCACCAATTATTTACCGGGTTATTTTTACCGGATTCAGACATTTCACTCAGTAACCCGGACCCGGCCCGATCCCGGCAAAAACCCCCAACCCGCCGGATTCCGTACGGGTTCCGTACGGGTTGACCGGCCCGACACCCACCCTTAAGGGAAAGTCCATCCTGATATCAAGTTGGTTTTAAAAGAAGCAGAAACATGTCAATGAAAGTTTGAGCAAAATCTGATAAGAAATAGGAAAGTTCTGAATTTTTAAAGTTGTAATCAGTCATACACAAATTGGCAACTCCGTGACCTATCTTGTGAGCTTCTTCCCTATTTACCCTGTACTAAAAAAACCCATAAATTTCCATTTTCTCTATATAAAATATTCAATCATACATGCACCGTTGATATAATCATTGCACATATGTTTTGCACAAAACCTGTATGAAACAAATCTATTCCTTCTTCAACAACTAAGAAAATTAAAATTTATTCAGTTTTCTGTACTGAGAAAATGGGAGAGGAGCTCACAAGATATGTCATGGAGTTGCCAATTTGTGTTTGATTGATTACAACTTCAAAAATTTATAACTTTCTTATTTTTTATCAGATTTTGCTCAAACCTTCACTAATCTGTTTCTCTCATTTTTCTTCTTTTATTCAAATCAACTTAATACCAGGGGGGGCTTTCCCTTTAACTTATTTTTGCGAGGTAGAAGAAGAGGTCGAGGAGTAGAACTGCCCAAATGGAGAAGATCAGTATAATGAAAATGATAGTGATGATTGTGATGATGAAGATGATGCAAGGATTCTCAGACACCATTCTATAAAGTCATCTTGTATGCATTTTGTACATATTTCATTAGGTTGACTACGGTGATCCAGATGAGCAGGAGGAGAAGGAGGAGCACCTGAATGGAGATCAGGAGGATGAAGATGATGAGGAGGAGGATGATGATGGTGCAGGAATTCTCAGACGATTCCAAAATGATGACGACGACGAAGAAGAGGAGCAAAGTGAAGATGAGGAAACTACCAAATTGAAAGAAGCAAAGGATAAAAAGAAGTAAGTAGCCCTGTTAGAAGCCACAGCAATGTATGCAACCTAGTGAAACACGGAGCTCATCTTTTGATTGGCTTTTGAAAAAAATTACCAAATCTGGTCAATCAACAAACATCTTTTCACCTATCCGGGATTTAGCGAGCCGGGTTAGATAGTCATACCGAAAGTAGTAATACATCAGTACATAAATACCTACATACCTGCCCCAGCTACATGTACCTGCAATGCTGCTTGGTCAGTGCTGTCCTTCGTTTAACCCTTTCAGGACAGGAATTATTTAAGGGCTAAATTGATCACATTTTGATCTTCAAATTGGCAACAATAATATTTTTCTTTTAGTGCTACATGGTTCTAATATGGTGTAATGTCTTTGAAAATAATACACATGGATAGGAATTTTGTCGAAAAGTTGAAAAAATTGCCAATTTTGATAAAAAAAATAAGGATTTTGAATCTCTCAATGTGTTGCCAATTTAAGGATTTTAAAACTTATTCTCCTATTCAAAATTCCTGGCATCAAACGCAATATGGTAATGCAACAAAAATGGACATAGTGTGTGCAGAAATTTTTGCTCTTTCTACTCATGTATCTGGTATATTTTTTAGAGCTCTGAATAAAAAGTTATTGAGCCAAACCACAAAATGTGGTCAATTGTCTCGAAAGGGTTAAAAGCCACTGAAAAGACGGATCAGTTGTTTCACTAAACTGCTTAGCAACTACAAGTACTCTATTATTCTAGATTTTCTATTTTTATGACTGTTCTTTCAGTGTCTCTGTATGTATTTTCTTTAACTTTCTCCTATCCCTTATCCCCTATCTCATATTTATATGTCTGTCTGACTCCCCCACCCCCCCTCTCTCTCTCTCTCTCTTTTCTCTGACTGTCTTTTTCTATCCCCCTTTCCTAATCTATTTCTCTCTTTTCACATGCATAAATAAACCATTGTCAGTCACTTTTATGTGGGCCCTATTTTTACCACAATCCACAAATATTTCATATTTTGATTGAGAAATAGCAATTTTTATCAGCAATTCAAATCGAGGATTTATATATCAAAGTAATTAAAAACGAATGGGTTTAATTGGGATGTAATTTCTTCCATCATTTCTCATACCTGCTCTTGCTTCTTCCCCCGTCATCTTCCAGAGAGGTATTTAACAAGCGACGTCAGAAGCTCAAGAAACAGACAATGAAAAGGAAAAGAGGAGCTTCCCAGCAAACCGTCCGCAGGATGAAGAGCATGAAGAGGAAATCATTAGGTAAATTCATCAAACGAGGCTCGGCTCAAAAATCAAAGCGGTGACACTAGTCATCTTCTTCCCTTTTTTTTTGTATAGGTATTTAATGATAAATATTGCCTGGTCTGAAAGCCTATGTACACGTTTGGTAAGCCCTCAAAAATTTTTTATTAGATTTCTTTGATTTTAGATGAGAAATAGCAAGATACTAGCAATACTTAGGTGCTGTTAATTTTTTTTTTCTCGTTAAGTGGAAAGGGAAACGAATGAGAGGTAAAAATTTATATTATTATTTTATATTATAGTTAATCTCCTTCTGAGCTCAACATATATAATGGGAAAATGTATTTTACACCACATATGTCGAGTTCAGGAGGAGACAAGGAGCACCCTGAGAGATAATGGGGAAAATCTGAAAATCTGTGTACAAAACAAATGGAGAGTTGTTCACAAAATCAGCCATTTTGAAGCAATTTTGCCAATTTGAGGATCCCCATAGAAAGAAAAACAAGACTTTTCAAACTTCCATAACTCTCTCATTTTTTAACCAATTTTAATGAAACTTTTTGTAAAGTGCTTCTCTGAATTCTCACTTTCCAATAACATTGATTCTCTCCTTGGATTTTGGTTTCCTTTAAACTAAAAATCATTGGATATAATCGATGGAACATTGACATACCTCATGTGTGTATCTCTTGATGCAAGGAGAATAATACAAGACTGTATTTAACATGTTTCATTTTCCCTTTTTGCTACCAAAACTGTACATGGGCTTTAAGAATATCTCATTAGCTGGTTCCATATTTGGTTTTTATTTTGTTAATATATTGGTACCCCAATCCTTTCTGTTTTTTTAGCAAAGTCATTTTTATCTGATTACTGCATATAGCAACATTATTTGTCACAGCTTTCTTGAACCCTCCAATATTATCAAATCTGACTATAAATAAGAAGGATCTTGCTTGTACTTTGTTACTGTTTGATTTGCCTGTATTCTACTTTTTATTTCAAGGACAATTCTTTTGAATAAGATGGGCATAAATCTATTTTTATGGCAAAAGTGCTTACATGACCTTTCCCCCTTAAAAAGGAAATCCATCCTAGTATTCAGTTGATTTGAATAAAAGCAAACAAGCTAGAGAAACAGGTCAGTGATTGTTTGAGCAAAATCCAATTAGAAAGAAGAAAGTTATGAATTTTTGAAGTTGTAATCAATCAAACACAAATTGGCAACTCCATGACATATCTTGCAAGCTCCTCTCCCATTTGCTCTTTACAGAAAATTTCTTAAATTTTTCATTTTCTGAGTTGTTGATGAAGGAATACATTTGTTTCACACAGGTTTTGTGTAAACACATATGTGCAATGATTTTATCTAGGTTGCATGTATGATTCGATATTTTCTGTAGAAAAAATAAAAATTCATGATTTTTTAAAGTACCGGGCAAATATGAGAGGACCTCGCTCAAATTTTCATTGATCATTTTCTTTAAATTTTCTGCTTCTTTTGAAATCAACTTGATATCAGTGATAGACTTCCCCTTTAATATTGACCTTTTCGCTGGCTGTGATTATTATAGTTGATGCCTTTCTCTGATAACAAAGAACAGTTACGGTCATTATTTTGTTCATCAAACCTGATATGGTAACAGTAATTCAAGTCCATTAAAACCATGGGACTTTCTTTTTTAATACTTCAAAGTTTTATCTAGTTTAAGAAATGATCTAAAGCAAATGCTAATTGTTGTTTATTTTTCAAAAATGAAATTATTTTTTTTATTTGTTTAGTTTGGATTTAGAAAGGCCACTTTGACCTGCATGTAAGGTAGCTTAGCAAAACGCAGTGGCGCATAAAGACGCGGAAAAGACGCAAAGCAGAAAATTGTTAGTTATGTCTGTGCTTCTAAAATTAGAATCAGACATATCTGAATAAAAGTTTTCATATCATTTTGCTTAAAAGTGTTCAAAGAGGGTAAATACTAATTCTGCACCCTAATATTTTGGTTCTGCCTCTACAGAATAAAATTTTGATTTTGAATAATTTTGTCATATGCGTCTTCATGCGCCACAACATTTTGCTAAGCTACCATACCAAATTATTTTAATAAATGTTTGGTGAATCAAATATTGATTTGTTGACTTGTTGAATTACTCTTACTTCCCATGATAGTATATATTGTATTTATTTTCTCTCCTCTCCAAAGTGGCAACAATGTGCATTACTTTTTTCAAATAAACTTTTCATAAATTCTTCAAACCACTTTGCGCACACCACGCTCACTTTGTAAGTAACACAAACTTCAACTTTTTAAAATTTACTAAAAAAGAATTTATTGGGAATAATACCATCCATAAGTAGAATAATAGATACATGTACTACAAAGCTGCCTGAATAAATAAATTATAGTGAAGCACCACATGTGTCTCACTAAAAACAAGATATTTACAAACAAAAGATTCTTAAGACCTACAGTCGATCAAAAATGGACGTCGTTCAGAAATACATGTAAATATACCAAGTTAAAATAAAGGCTTCTTGATTTTATTGTACATATCTACAATGTTTCTCCTTTTTGTTTTTCTTGAATTGAGATTATCAAATGGAGTAGCGCAAACCAAGTAAGTAATCAGCCTATTTTATGGTGTCTAATTATGGTTTATGATTACGAAATCAATTTTTCGTACTGTCGGACTCAATCAAAATGTATCATGCATCCAAAGATATTTTCATTACCACAAATGAACTGTTCCACCAATTTCAGAAACTTAGACCCTGGTTCAAAAGTAGTAGTAGTTTGCAACCACTACAATATGTTATGTGCTGTTGTACATTATATGGTCTTCATATTGAATGAATAAAAGGTTACTCTGCTTGTACATGTACTGGAAAACATTTTTTCTCATTCTCTTTTAAGTATTCTGCTTTTGTAAAAATACAAACTTTAATTATTCATAGTTTAAAAGCATCTAGGAGGCTGAAAACATGTTCACCTTTGAAATGTTGGACCATTGTAACAGACATAATACTGCAAGCTTTATAAGCTATTCACATTTATTTCATGACTGCTTATTGTAATCCTACAAAACATTCATGAAAATGTGGCATTGCTTTCTGAATCCTTCTCTCTTTCATCATTCCTCCTCGGTCTTGAATAATGTTATTTGCTGTCAGTAGAGGTCAGAGACAGAGAAGGCACTTAAAATACAATCTGAAAATACCTTGTAGTTCCATAAGTGTCAGAAATGGTTAGTTTTAAACACGATGATGAGAGATCAGGAAGAACAGATAAATATAAGAAGAGGTAGATACTCAGCAATGAAAATATTTCATTATTCCTTAAATATTGAATCTCATTTAGATAAATATCATTTTGCGCTTTAACCCTTTCATGACTATTGACCACATTTTGTGGCTTGGCTAATAATTTTTGATTCAGAGCCCTGAAAAATATACCAGATGCCTGAGTAGAAAGAGCCAAAATTTTCTGCACATGAATGACATGATATGTCCATTTTTGTTGCATGACCATGTTGTGTTTGATGCCATGAATTTTATAAACGAGAATAATCTTTAAAGTTATTAAATTGGCAACACATTGAGAGGTTCAAAATCATTGCTGTTCATCAAATTTGGCAATTTTTTCAACTTTTCGACAAAATTACTAATCATGTTTATTGTTTTCAAAGACATCTCACCTTATTAGAACCATTTAGCAGTAAGAGACAAAAATTATTATTGCCAATTTGAAAACAAAATGTGATCAATTTAGCCCTTAAATAATTCTTGTCCTGAAAGGGTTAAAAAAGATAGAAATTACAAGTTTTGAACATACAAGAATTAGTCCCTAGATTAGTTTGTATTCAATACTTGTTTCAACTGTACAGCTTGGTCTGACTAAAGAGGAATAATGCGAGGTCAAGTTACACACCCTGTAAAATGACTATGCTAAAAACCTGTCTGCTAAATTCCTGTATGAGAGATTAGTGAATTACAGTCAAATAATACATCAATGATATTTCAGTATAAAGTAGAATTATAATTGATGAATATTTCACCTTTGGGGAAGAGGGAGCAGAGTAAATGTCACCTGATGCACACCTTGTGGGAAATTGATAAGGATGAGTGGTCAAAATATTTGATACCTAGAGGAAACCATTAAAAAGGTTTCACTGAATAATCATAGCCGTTAAATGAAAAGGACAAGGTCTTGCCGCAGGTGTAAAGTATTCTACAGTAATTGAAACTTTGTAGTATTAAAACATGGCGATAGTTTTAAATGCGCTATTTCCTCTCTGTGTCTGGCATTGGGATCTCATTTCCATGCAAGACAACAAGTTTCCAAGACTCTCCGGAAAACAACTTTAATAAATAAAGTTTCAATCCCTTGAAGTTGTTGACCCCCTATCCCCTCACTCCTTCGGTAGTAAAGTTCTTATTCCGTGAAATCTTGACCCCCTTTCCTCTACTGCGAGAGGCTTTATTTCTCGCATTTAAGTCAACGCTACCTTCACCCTTCAAAAGGAGTGTTCTCTTGTCAAAGATGCCGAAGTTGCAATGTTCCAAGCTAATGCATTTGTCCATCAATAGCAAGTCGGACACATGACTAGATTGTTATTTTTTTACAGTTGAATCTCTGCTTATTGGTCTAGGAGTTTCTGAAGGGTTCTCTTGATGATGACGATCAAGAACTTTTGAAGTTCAAAAATCCAAATGCACCTGTCTCTTGGTAAAAAGTCAGTTACATGACTTAGATTGTCAGTGCTTTGTATAGTTGAACCTCCGCTTGTTGGTTAAGCAGTGTGGGAAGGGTTAATGTATTTGTGGAAGATTCGTGGGAGGGCATCCCAGGATATTGACTCCAAAGTTCCTCTTTCCAACGTTGGGCACGTAATTGTCTTCATCTGCCTCATAGTAGCCATGTCCATCAAGGAGGAATTTACGATCTGTTTTGAGAAGAAGAAAAGAAAGCAATGATTAGATGTGTTCTCTTTATAGTTGGAGTGGAGATTTGGTTATAAACACAACAAATTATGCCATCTTATTGCCTTATAGCCCCTTCAGTGTATTTCATATAAATGAAGAAGGGAGTCTTTTGTCACTTCTTATACCATGCATGCAAAGACTTTCAGGCAATTATTAAACATAAGGACAGTTTCAGTAGTCTCATGCCTCTACATGTTACATAGTAATCCAAAAATGTTTCCTTTAGATAGTAAAATAGGGTATTGGAATCACCCTTGAGTTGATTTTTTTTGAAAGTTTTTGCAATCATGTTTTTTTTTTAATGAGGGACAAAAATTTTTGCATCATATGCTTGAAGTATGAATGAACAATCTTTGTCAGCTTTGAGACATCAAAAGAACAGCCTTCACTATGATCTTTCGAATGGTAAGTCTGTTATCTAATGTTTCCTTTATCAATACAAATAAAAAAACTTACTGTAAAACATGAAGGCACCGTTAACTCTGGCTGAAGGATGTAGCCCCCTGAATGTCTTCTTTAACGACGACTTCTGGATCTTCCCGGAGACCTCGTCGTAGAGCCAGACCTTGCCTCCCTTGAACAGGTAGGTCAGACCTGTGGTCTTGTCGTAGAGGGCGCCATACACCGTGAGAGGGTAGCCATTAGGACTGGGGCTGACGCGGACAGGTCCTTCGAAAAGTGTGGTGCCCTCAAATACCCACTTCTTGCGTGCTGTTGGTGCATGGAAGGATAGGGAGAAAGAATGCTAGGTTATGGAATGTTTACAGTAGTGGTGCAGATTTATTGAGTTTTAGAGCAAGTTCATGTTTCATGCTTATTGTTGGATATGATGTAGTTTTGGTACAACACACATTTTCCATAGACTGCAGCAAGAGTTAATTTGAGGTAAGTACAAGTATTCCATGGGTTCATCAGACTATCGTAGAGTTTACAGGTTTTACTCTTAACATCCATAAATCATATTAGGATTCAGACCTTTCCAGCTCATTTGGACTGATCAAGCAGTCATGTCCACATCAACTCTAGATATATATTATAAATCAGGATCCTCTTGCAGAAAGAGTTGCTTTCAATTGCAGCTTTTGTATGCGAGAATCCCTAGATCATCATAACAAAGATCATAATTTGATATTCAAGAAAGCGAATGAAGCATCATCATTTTTCTGCCATACCCTTCAAGAGAAGAATGGTGGTCATCCTTGCACACATCTTGAAAATTAGACTGAGCTTCAGCCTTAACAACTTACCTTTAAGGAAAACGATGCGGCCATCTTGCCTCTCGTAGACTGCCTTCATGCCTTGCCTGAGCCCTCTGAAGAACTGGTCTGTTAAGATTCCTACGTCTGGATCTACAGGAACCAGTGGGAAGGTGCCATCGGGGAACCCGTCGGAGTTATAGTTGGGGCGGAACCTCCACATGTGGTCACCCTGTTCAAAGATGGTCAGGAAAATAGATTGCGATCAAACATTGGAACAAGAAATACATCAACAATACCTCTTGTAATTGTAGCTTACCACAATAGGTTTATACCATTTTACAATTTTATGACTGAGATCTGAAAAGGTCAGAAAATTTGTTAGCAATTGAGTTTTCAAAAGAAGAATGAGATACATGTACTCAGAAACTGATAACAGAGGGCAGAATCCATCTAGACCAGTAGGTTGGTGATGTATACCTGCACCATAATTTGCTGTATATGCCATTGTAATCAGATTGCTATAACTGAATACACTGATCAAATTCAAATTTGTCCATGTCCTGATGAGATACCCTTTTGTGCTATCAACTTTTTAATCACTTTTTAAGAAAGTATCAATTTTGAAAAATAGTTGCAGGTTGTTCGTCTGCAATGAGAAGTCAATAAAACATGAAATATTTAATTTAATTGTTTAAACTGGATGAAGAGAAGCTGATTATATTTACAACCATTTTTTCAATGGGACCAGTGCACATCCCCCCCCCCCCCAAAAAAAAATAAAAAATTACCATGTGATACGGAAAATGGGATGTGAGAAAAAACATTGAGACTCCCTTCATCTTATAATCAACAGAGCCTCAAAATAAACCCCTGTGTTTCCCTCCATAATTTACAATTTCTTTTTGAGATTGTGTGATACCTTGAAGTGGGGTGAGGGATCAATGTTTACCTTGAACACCATGAGATTGCCCCTGATATCAGCGACAGCATCCAGGGATGTATTGCAGTAAGGTGGTATCAAGACAGGGGGTTGGGTGGTGGTCGCTGGAGTGGTAGGTGGGGGATCGGTGGATACCTGGAAGGGATTCTTACCTGTATAATAAAAAAGGAAAACAGGGGAAAAGATAATTAATGAATAAGAGACAGATTTCAGAACTTGAATATATTATAAAGTTATTTTTTGTGTGTTCTGCGATATTTTCCCCTTTCCTCTCTCCTGCTCTCTTTTCTTTTCTCTATTTCTCATTCACTCTCTCGTTTTCTCTCTCCCTCTTTCATTCCCTCTCCCTATCATTCTTTCTCCCTCTAATTTTTCATATTTTTAATTTTACCTTCTTTACTTTGTTTATGCATTTGCTTGTTTGGATTTTAATATAATGCCTCATTTCATGCAGTTATATTTTGCCGAGTATCTTTTACTTTTTATGCAGTTGTTCTGCTTCGATTTTTTGAAAATGAGTTTAGGTTTGTTGGTGTCACGCATGTGTTTTGTAAACTTTCACCCTAAAACTATATTCAGAAGCTTTGAACTTGGTGACATTTCCTTTTTGTAAATTTGTTTCCTTTAATCTTTGTCATGTTGAGGTTTGTGTGCATGGGGAGAGTGGAGCATAAGTTGACTCAGAATTATGCGTACTGCCAATTATAGGATACAGTGGCGGATCTACTTAGGGGGAAAACTGGCCCATGCCCCCTCTTTTGAAACCCAACTGGCATACCTTAAGTACACAATGAAAAAAAAATGCCCCCTTAATTGTGTACTTTCCGGCTCTGTGCCCCCTCTTACAAAATCCTGGATCCACCCCTGATAGGATAGAATATAATTATTGTGTCAAACAGTCAGCCGGGAATATAAGATTTTATTTGCGATTTAAGCAAGCTGCACTCCATGCAAAGCTTTCCGTCAAATATAGTTGACAGAATTTTTTGCCAAGATCAGAATGAGCAACGATATTGATTTTTGTGCTATACCTTCGGAATAAAGATTATTGGATGTGGTCATTATAGTGGGCCCGTATGTTTTTGTCTGAACTTGTGCAGAATCTGAATGGTCCTCTTCGAGTAGGTCTTTCTGTTGCTGGTCTTGCGATGGTGCCGAGGTATTGGGGTTGCTTGCGCGAGTGATGTTGTTTTTGGTGTTGCCACCTGATCGAATGATTTGACACAACACATATTTCTATTACTACATCTATTAATGAGAGGAGTCGAGAGTGGAAGAGGGGAATTTTTTTTTTCAAGATAAATATGAATACACAAATGGGGAGAGAGGGAGAGAAAGTAATACAGGAAGAATGAGATGAAAAGGGGCATAAAAAGACAGAGAGGGGGGGAGAGGGGTGGGTCAAGAGAGAAGATAGAGAGAGAGAGAGAGGAAGACGGTTAGAAAGGGTAGAAAGAGAAAGAGAGAGTGTGTGTGTGTATACAGATAGGTAGATAAAGATATAGGCATTTAAGTATGTGAAGATACAGAGAGACAGAAAAGCAACGTTTATCAGACATTAAGAGATAAAGAGGAGGGAGAGAGGGCAATGAGAAGGGGGGGGGGGGGAGTAGTGTAAAAATCGAATAACCTTACCGTAAATGACCTGGATGCCAAGCCTATCATCAAGGGGAAGACGGAAGTTAGGGATGTATCCCTTGTCCCATGGCCACATGAGTGAGTTCCTCTGATCGGAGTGATCTAGTCCCAGAGCGTGACCGATCTCATGGGCAGCAGTGTAAAACAAATTTATTCCTGTTGAAAAAAAGAGATGAAAATATGAAGTCACGCAACTATCATTAAGTCACGTCATATTCCAATACAAAATTACGGAGAGGATCAGCGAAACGCAAATGAAATTGGCGTATCCAGAAATTGTTAAATGAGAGGGTGTTCTTCTCCCAAGACAGGGGCAAAATGTATCTGGGCAACCCCGCGTGCCGTATAGACCCTCTATATTTTTTTTATCCCGGGCTCTCAAACTTGGGGGGGGGGGGGGGGAATTTCCCGGCTTCAGCCTTCGCTCAAAACGTAATTGAAACGTAAAGGGTTTTAAGAGGCAAAGGGGAAGTGACGAGAAGGAAGTATATATATCCTTTTCTTCACTTTTTGTATAAAATATAATATATCCGGCCTATAATTTTGCTTTAACAATTATTCACTTGTGTACCTTATTATCCACCATTTTGACGATAGTTTGGGATGATTAGAGCTACAGAGACAGAACGGTATAGCCTACACATTTGTACTTTATATTCAATCTAACATGCAAAATATGTACAAAACGAACAATAAACTCACCTGAGTACAACTTATGTGTGAAATGTTCATCGTCGTCGAAATGGACATCGCCGTTCGTCTTCCCCCATCCGCTGTTAGGGGTGAAAGCGTGGGCCAACGTGCCCCCTTCTCCGTCGAAGGCAGGATCACCGTATACCGATGTATGAACCCGACTTCCAAACTTGAGCTCGATGTCTACTTCGACTGTGTCGTCGTGGACTTCGACGAACCTGTGTTGGAAAGTTTGATGATGCATGGTTTAGTTTACCTACACAGAATGACTTCTAAATTGATTTAACGTTAGTAATAATAAATATTTACATCACTTTTTTTTTTTTTTTTGGGGGGGGGTATAAATGTGGCAATGTGCCCGAAATCCTTGATCCCTACCGTGTAAAAATTAGTAGCTCGTCGGATGTCTTTTTTTTTTTTTGGGGGGGGGGGGTTATACTTGATTGTATGTGTTTGTTTTATCTTGAGGAATCATCCCACTATCTTGAAATAGTGCTCTGTATTTATATGTATTCGTGTACATCCGCTATCGAATTGCTCTAGTCCCAATGCGCTGACCATCAAGGAAATCGTGCATAGATATTAATCAATTTACAGTCATCCACCAAAATATATGTGTACATTTTTTTAATTGAATCAAATTTGAAACAGAAAAGGAACTTATGTATAGATGAACACGACAAAGAGACGGCTCATACTGGGGAATATTTTCCAGGCCATTAATGATGATCCATTCTATTATCCAAACAGCAGTTCCTTGATTCGATTAAAATGTGGCGAAAAAAAATAACAGCCGAAATTGAAACTGTATGTAAAAAAAAAAATGATACCAGACACCGACTTTGTTTCTCCCATATTCTAAAACCGCATAGGATGTGGGCACCCGTCTCCCACCATCAGAAAAAGAAAAAAAAAAGTTCGAGCCGTGTCATAACCCCTTCGTCTAAACCTACCCCTAATGCCCCTGTCACACCAAGGAGACCGATACCAGACCGATAACAGACCGAACAAAAAAGTACATTACAAGAAATGGGGAAGAATTGGTCGGTTTGGAGTCGGTGTAGCGGTATATAGTGGTGTGACTGCGGTATACCTGTGAGAGCAAAAAAGTGCGTTTGTAATCTATTACCAGATTTTCCTTCCGCCCCACTTTGACTGGATGAGTCACGAAAGCGATTATCTAATTTTGTATTTAGATTCATTACCTCAAATGATCATGTGACTTAATCGAGGGGTAAAGATACTATTGTTTCCTTTCGTGGAAATCACAGGGCAAAGACCGTCGTCAAAGTTGAGCAGAGAACGTGTAAAACTCGCAATAAAAAAAAACATAAGGAGCGAAGACTGGATAAATGCGTTAAAGAAAAATCACATGTTGTGCTCCAGTATAAAAAAAAAAGAAAAAATCGAGGACGCATAGATAAATACAAAAGCTAGAAGAAACGGCGTAGAACTATATTTTTGTCTGTCTTTACAATCTGAAGGGTAAATAGTGACACATTTAAATCCGAAAAATAAACTTAGCAATAAAATAAATAAACTCTCGGCGAAGAGACATATTGTTTTTTTACGGAATAAATTCGATTTCAAAGTGAAATTTTGGACAAAGGAGAAACCAGATGGTAATGAACTCCAAATGACTTTTTCCAGGGCAATGACTTTTTATTGAATCTCGGTCACGCAGAGATAACAGTTTGACAATGATTGCATTTCGAGAATGTTTTTTACAAAAAACATGTGTAAAATCTTAGTCGTATATATATATAATCATTTAATTGAAAGTTTAATCTTGTATTTTTCCATTTGTAATGTCCTTTTCTCTTTTTAGTAAATCATCGTTTAATATAAACAGAATATACCTTTTGGAGATTAGTTTTAAAATGTGCCTATCAATAATTAGTCCTTCGTTTGGGACCTTATTGCAAACTCCTCTTTTCGCTTCCAAAATGCTATAAACCCCAAATTAGGGCCTTTTTAGCAGTTATAAATAAATTATAGGTATCATTAAACTCCATGGGATGGTCATAATGGAATAACCTTTACATGAATTCTTCCATGAAGCACCGTATATCCTTTTCTTTGTTCTTAAACGTTTGCATATAGGCCTAATGATTACTCATAATAATATTCGTTGTGTGAACTAACTTTAATACTTTAGTTCAGTCGCATATATAGTCCAGTTGTCATTCACTTTTTTTAGACAAAGGAGTTTTCCTTTTCCAAAATAGGTCTGTAATCATACTATATAAAAAGTGTTTCTCCAACTCTCTCCCTCTCGTTCATTATTAAACTACGAGGTGTGATGATTACATAATAATTGTAATATTTACTGTTTATTATTTGTCTGCATGTCAGTATGAACGTCGTCAACCTAATGTATAAAAAGAGATCACATTTCCCTTTCCGGAAAATTATGTTTCGGAGATTCTATTTAGGGAGGCCTTAATTACACCATTTTTCACCCATATATATTTTAGAGAATATAGTTGGCTTTAAATATCGATCTAATGGCTTTTATACCGCAACCACTAAAACCGCTACCTCAGAAAAAGGGAGTCACACACAGTCATTGTGCCATACCACCCTATACCACGTTTTGAATAAGAAAAGGTCAAATGTTTTAATTCATTACTGTCATATACAATTCATCTTCTTCTGGACGATATGACCTAAAATCCTCTAATAATAATTGGTCCCCACCCCTATTTGGAAACATTCACTATCGCCTTTGTTGCAAAACCTCTATTCATCTTCTATACTGAGCAATATACATTGACAATGACAATTCGTTAATGCATATCCATCAAATACCCCCATTTGGGAATAATTCTATAAATCTTAAAAAGAGAATGATTGAACCAATAAAGTTTGAATATTTGGTTCCTAATATCTTCATGAAGGTCATGATTAAAAAGTAATTCATTTATCAAAATATGGTGATCGAGAGGTTTATTGGAGCCTGGTGTTTAATTCATATCAGGTCACCCTTTTCACGACGCCATAAAGATGTGGTCAACAACTCCATTACAGATTCAGTAAAGTATAATAGCAGCACAATTACTTAGTCCCTGTAATTTTCGAGAGGATATGTGTAAATGATACTCTTTTCCCTAATTCAAAAGGGTTTCTGATAATTTACAAACTTTGAAAAGTATTCATTTCAAATGTCAGATTGGATATGCCAAATTGATAGCTGCACGAAGACAGTAATTTCTATGCGGAGGAATTTGGGAAAAGAAAAGAGAAGTCGGTCATTACAGATGATGCGTTATCCATTTTGGCAAATGAACGTTTTCTGACGATTACTATAGCACTTCTGCAAAATCCACGGATTCGTTCACAGAGGGCGAATGATAAGTGAAGAAACCTCATATTTCAGACTCACTTGACCCAATAAGGTCAAACATTTCCTATTGAAAAAGTCGTAATCTAGATCCGAATGTTCATCCTTCACGCTAATCCCTCTTTGCATCGTAATCGGTTCCCAGTAATCCTCTTTTTATCAATTTTTTTAATCTCCGAAAGTGGAACTGTATCAGCATCAGTCTCGGTCAGATTCCAAATGGAAAGTGTTCATTTATCGATCTCAGATGTCGGTGATTATTGGTTACCTTATTGTATTTACAACACAGATTCTTCATATGTAAACTTCATTTGATACCTCATTTGTCAAATTGTATGTTTGTTTTATTCTGAGCAAATTTAGTTAAAACCTTTGTGGAATTAATGCTACCATGGTTCACGCCAACGTAGGAATGTGGTTGATCTACATATTACCACCTGACCAAAAAAAGCGATCTTCTTTAAAATCATGCAATCATACTCCTTTTATTTTATTGACATCTTCTGTCTACTGCATGACTATTCCCAATGCCGTATGACAAATTGTCAGAATACGTCGAGTAATATAAACTGTGTTATGATTTCAAGAACACTTCCCACATAGTAACTGATACATATTTCAATGTTATGTATCCACAATTCACGTATTAATCATGTGGTATTCAAGGATAATTAAGACTATACATGTAGGTGAAATCAAGCGTTGCTTTGAGATATTCTCTATTCTCTACATATTTTGAAGGTATTTCATTCAGAGACATTTCTAAAAGAAAAAAAATCTTGAACTTTTACTAAACTGTGCAGTTATGTATTCAGCAAAAAGGCGTTACACAGGCTTTACCCCCCCCCCCCCCCCCCGCCATCTGAACGCCCAGATTATAAAAACGAAGTACCGGTACAACTTTCAATAGGTCCGTGGTTATCCTCCCAGCCGGAGGAACCCCCATCTCCCCTTGATTATCAAGTTCTGGATACGTTATCCGATTGCGAACTTCAGCAGTATGTCATTAGTCCTCATACTGGACAACCTACTAGGATCTAGGTCAACTTTTACATCTTACATGAACAGAATACAGATTGTATTCAAGTCTTCAATAATGATTAATGGTCCTGTATTATAAAAGATGAACAAGAAGATTTCTTGTTTTCACTGCACAGAGAAATGACCCGGCCTTTGTGCCCGATGTCAAGAAGATCGAGATCATTAAAGTCCAGAATGGACAGAATTATGAAAAGATGTCTTTGTATAGTATCTCCCAAATTATTATTTTGGTCAAATCATGACAGGAACCCATTGAAAACCAAGTGAGCTATAAAAAAATCTCTAAAAGTGGACAAGGACATTGAGTTGGTCAACGTTTTCCTGTATTAAAAAGGATTTTTACATTTTATATGAGGTAAGATGGTGACATTGTCTTGTATGACGTACATCCTGTATGTTCTTCCCTCAAGTTCATAGATCAATTTTCATTTTAATTGTTTCGTTGTTTTTAAAATGAAATTAGAGGTAAAATAAAAAGTAATCACATTTTCAAAGATATTTTTTTATTATTTGTGTCTTGTCTTACATTGACAAAGACTAATGTATTATTAATGTGTAAATAAAAGATTATAAAGAGAGATCGCAATAAACATTCAGACTGCCGATAAAGATAGTATCAGAACTTTAGAATCGCTTGTAAAATGTCTATTCATGTTTTATAGTCAAAATTACAATAGATTTTCCATGCTTGGTAAACCATAAAATCGTCTCTTTTTAATTTATCCCGAAATATTTTGACTGACAGCTTCAACTATTAAATCGTTCTGAATTTCTAGTCTATTGAAGGTCGCCGCCCACTCGAAATACCCGCACACAATATGAATCACAATTTATAGTTTAAGATCAGCGATACTCTCTTTCACGGAGCAAAAAAAAAAAAATAATAGGACGTTAATTCCATAACGGTACCTAATTAACTGGGTTAAGAAGCACAGCTGTAACTGAAATGCATTGTCTATGTTTGTATACGCAGCTAGGCTATGATTGATTCAAGAACCGTTCGAAATTTTAGATAGAAGGGAACATGCCACTAAACCACTGTTCCCAACTAAAAGAAAACAAAGTAACAAAAAAATCGTTTTCTTATTGATTGGTGAAGCTCGAACTCCCAATCTCCACATTTCCTGAGACAAACGACTGTCTATAATTATAAGTACAGCGCGCTAAACTATCGAGCCACTGCATGGAGACTGTTGAATTCAAAAGCGCTCGATTGAGACCACGAACCACTTAACCACAGTTCCCCCAACCAAAAGAAAACCGTTTTCCCCAGGTGAGGCTCGAACTCACAACCTCCGCATGTCTACAGTGTAGCCAGACGGCGCTGGGTACTATCTATAAGTACAGCGCGCTAACCTATTGCGCCACTGGGGACGGTTGAAGGTAAATGGCGGTGATAACGACATGAAACCAAAGAAGGCATTGCATTGTTTTACTCGTGAAAAAGTACAGAAGTTGAGAGGAAGCAAAGTTTTCATGTCATCTCATTATTGAAATGAATCTTCAGCGTATAGTAGCGTTAAGTGAAATTTTAATTTTAATTTGAATCATTCATAATATTGTCAGCGGTAGGTCCAGGATTTTGTAAAGGGGGGGGGGGGGCGGCACAATTCGGGAAAAATTCTGACAAGCAAAAAAAAAAAGGATATCACGTTTTTTAGGTGCTTTATATTTACTGATAAATAAATTACTGACATTTTTAATATTTAAAGTGAAATGAAAAAAAATCTTTATTAATTAATATGAGATAAGGCCTGTTCAGCATGAACATATTCAAACCCATGATGATTTTTTTTTACAATACTTCTGTTCAATAAATTTGAAGTAAATGTGGGAACTGAGCCTTAGGTTTACGGTCTTATTCAAATGCGTATCATCAATGGCACCAAAATATTGCTACCTTCGTTATGAATTTATAAAAAAAAATTTAAAAAATCATTGTATGCAAATTAGCTGTGACAGTCCATACATCACTTCGGACTTCACCATCCGTATAAAGAAATGTGGTTTTGATACATTAAACTTCGCAAGTCTTACAACATTATTCTGTATACTGATATCAGAGTATTATCCAAATGACAATATTTGTATATTACACCAGCCGATTTGGGTTAATTGGCATTTGCTTGAAAAGCAAGTTGAGATGTATTCTTATTCATGAAAAGAGGGAAAGACAGTATGATAGCAGTGTCTTTAAAAAGAAATATGACTCATCATGATGATCATCATCAAAACATGTTTACGGGTGATGCGTGAATTGAAATTGATTGAATTGGGACATTATAAATGCAGTGAAAAGAGAAACTGCTTGTGCATGTTCTAATAGCAATATTACGCTTCTAATCATAATAAACATGCTTCTGATCCTGTGTTCCTAAAAGTTACTCCATCATCTATTTTTCTTTCGCACCTTCTCTGTACCCTCCGTTATAATGACAAAGGGTTTGGTTTGCATTCTGCTCCAAAAACCACAACATCCAATTCGCGCTTGCGAACTTGCCTTCAAAAGAGAGAAAGGAACTGGCGACAATGGACAATGAGGGCTTTAAAAGCAGTTAATATTTGAAAGCCATTTTCGATCGCAAATAATACATGTAGTTCTTTTCTGAAACACTTGACGTCGCTTTGACATTCCTTTAACGTGAAACCATGCTGAATTCTATTTATAATGTGCATTAGCTCCAAAGAAGAACAGACAGTTTGTTGTTTGGTGTCTACTAAAGAATGAAAGACACCACAAGTGCCACTTAAGATCAATTCAGAAGTGATAAAGCTCACTATTTGTGACGTGGGCGGAACAATACAAGCAATACAATATTATCATTGATAAAGCTGCGTTTGATTTTCAAACTATATTCGGAGGCAATTTACTTTTCAATAGGGGGTAATTCTGCGGTTTTTAAAAATCTTATTTCTGAATCTTTTGATCGAGTATCATGATCGCTTGTAGTTCGTATATGAAAACGACAGAGTGAATTAAGATTAATGTTGTTATACCTGTCAATCGTAACCCTGAATTGTCGAATCTGTTCACGTGTTCCCATTCTCCCCCCTCAAATTCTCGAAATTTAAGCAAACTTTGAGTTGTGGTAAATCCACGACAATCGAAACAATTATTGTACCGTAACCGTGTTTTATTCCCTTGTTTGTTTGTTAGCCTAAAAATGAATCGTGCTATGCTTCGGTGTCTATAATTGCTCGATTTATTTGAGAAATTGTACATGCACATGCTTAAGTCAAGACTTTCAAAAAAGGATCTTTACTGTTGCCAGATTTCCAGGTAGAGACATAACTTTGATTTACTGATTTGGTGAACGAAGGCATATTAAATTCTTTATAAACATATCTATGAGTTGTCATGAAAAGGCTAAATTATGATTGATGCTTGTCAGTTATCATGGTAATGACAAATCGAGGTATCCTTTTCATGAAAAATGCCCATTGTCAGGAGGAAAAAAATGCTAATTTCAAAATGCTAGAACTGATGTGTCGTAACATGCACTATACCAAGGGAAGAAGTAACCATATCATTACTCGTGTTATATTCGGTATAGTCTAGGTCAACTGGTCGTTCATCTATCTCTTATCTGTATGCTCGCCCTTGCTTTATATTTTTTTTGCTGCGTGTATTGTCTTAGTCGGTTATGAATGCACTTTCACTAATTATCACAGATTTAAACGTGTCAAACCCAAGGACTTGATAAACACCTCTAGATGTCATTGAAAGATATATATAAACAACTTATGCTGAGGATATACCAGCGGAAGAAGATGACAGGGGTTTCCATCAAAAGGGGGTGGCACCCAAATTTTAAAAAAAAATGTGTAGCGACGCCCCTTCAGGAGTAGCAAATATATCAATATCTAGCGGCATCCTATGTCTCTTCTTATTTCAAATGTCATACTTCTTATCCTATTGGTCGATAATATTCATAGTTTTGTTGAATGTCAAGTATAGTTTTCATATTCTGCGCACCCCCCCCCCCCCTCTTGCCATATGACACTTTACCCCTTCCCTTCCTCCCTCACTATACTATCTTCATATCAAGCCCCTCTCCAGCGTTGGTAGTAAAAAAAAAATTCACCAATCAAGGACAATGGAGTATCCAGCTTATGGTGTAGTCAGCGCACCCCCCCCCCCATTCCTCCTAACCCCCGTTTGAAATCTCGGAAAAGTATAAAACTTGCAGTTTGTCTATACGGCAGCAAGGCTTGGAAGCCTTTATAACACATCCATGTCCATTCTCCGCCGCCCCCCCCCCCCCACTTTGTGTTAATCAATTCCTGGATACGCCACTATAACTATAGCTTATTTATAATCATTAATGAGAGCAATCATTACAACTATACAGTCATCATGCAGGGGTTGCCCTGGCATCGCTAATGAGTAAGAGATTCTATATGTGATGTTTTGGTAGTCGTATACAATTCTTGGCCTCATCTTGGGCCAATGTCCACGATGATTTGAATTCCTAAACCCAATAGTCATCATTACGAATTGTTTAAGAACGTGGTCAGTGATACAATAGGAAGCTCTCCAACCCAACCATCATCAGTTCGTAATTTTCTTGATTCAGCTTCCGTTTGTCCAGTCTGATATATCCCTTGGAGTGGTGGTGGTGGTGGTGGTGGTGGGGGGGGGGGGGGGGGGGGTCACGAGGTTCCGTACCCCCTTTTTGTTGTTGTTTCTTGTCAGAGATTTTTGGGAATTAGACCCCTTTTTTTTTTCTTTTTTTTTTTGCTCGTTTGAATTTCGCCTGTCAGGTTATTTGGGAATTACAGACACTCCTTTTTACAAAACCCTAGAACCGCCCCTACGTTGGCTGATTGACGCATGTCTGTTGATATCGCTCATATTGACATTGATAGGAGAGTCATTACTATACTGTGACTTGTTTCCCTAGAATCTCGATGGGTTAAACAGACTTGACCAATAATCATTGAAAGAGCATGATTGGTCTGTAACCAACGCAATTTATAAAATCTAGTTATCGAAGAAAAGTTCCCTTTATAGCTCTAATTGTATCATGGAAAGTACTGCCTATGTAACGTATATCTACCCGCCCACCGCCTATAAATGTGTGAGTAATGTTTTGAATTAAGCTGGTTTTCTAATAAAACACATTCAAAATAGCAGCCAAATGGCTAGGCTAAAACAGATTGAATTTTACCCAAAAAAGTATATCCACTAAAATACAATACATTAAAAACTGATTCGTACTGTTCAACACTGTCTTTATCTGTCCGTCTATCTCTGTCTCTGTCTTTGTCTCTCTCTCTCTCTCTCTCTCTCTCTCTGCCTCTATCTCTGTCTCTCCCTCTCTCTATTTATTTTGAAAACTTGTGTCAATCGTGCAGAGAAGTTGCAAAGAAGAAGAAATATTGTAGATCAGAAAAAAATAGCGATGTTTAAAGATGGTGAATTTACTACGTCCACGAACAAATACCGCTATTTGTATGTATAAGATGAAAATATTACCCAATGCCTCATTTGCAAGAAGTAAAGGCTTTATAACCACGCCCTTCTTATCAAGTCATGTGTATCCCTCGAAGTATACAAACTTATTTGAGCAGGATTAGTATTTCTATACGTTGCCATGGTTATAAGAAACAGAAAATTGTTTAATACGGGATACTATTTGATTTTCACCTCAATTTTTACAAGTGATCCATCACTCTTCATACAGGCATATATTTACCAATAAAATTGTTGTTTTTTCTGCAGACCACAGCTATTTATGGTATTTCAGTTGTCACGGTCAAAGTATAATTTTGCACGGATGTAAAAAAAAACAAAAAACAAAAAACAAAAAACGGTGTGCATTAAAGGACTAAAACCAACTTTCTATTCCTTCAGTAAACTTGACTTAAGCTAATCTATCCACCTACTTAATCTTAAGTCAGTGATAAGATAGGTAACTTGTTCCATACTTTACTATTGCCAAGGAGGTAAGCTCCTTGCTATTACTTATAAGTCATAAGTCAAGAAGGTTTTAAATTACATCCCATATCTTTTTGTTAAAGCCGTTAGGTCATGTCACAGTGCGATTGTGCGAATCAGGTATTTCTTATTATAATTTTACTTTGCTAGAATTGTTATATAAAAACATCAAAATACATGTATTTGGGTAAGTAAGCAATGTTCAAACATATACGAGATCACAAAAACACAAAAAACAAACAAACGATCAAAAAAATAAACGAACAGTACTTACACAAGTGGTGTGACATCGCTCCACAATTTAAAGGCCATCCGAACGTCGTGTCGAACTTGGAATTCGCTGATTGAAGACGCTTTACGCATCGTCGGGAAGTTTGCTATCCTGTACGTCAACGTCTCTTTATTCCAGCGGTAGTTACCACCGGCGACGCTGTAACGTCGCACGCGGTTATTCGGTTGGGTATCATTATTACCGCAGCGGGGCTTCTCCATCATAATCCGCGTGTCTTCGGTGATCGTCCCCGTGATGTCGATGTTGGCGAAGCGTTGAAATTCGCTGACGGCGCGTTGGAACTGTTCGCTGCCCAACGTCTCGCCCGGAGTCTTTCCTGGTTCGATGCTGCTTGTTGATATGTAGCCATACCGATCGAGATAAGGCTGTATAGTAATCCAAGAGATTTGTGAGAAAGGTGCAGATGATTATAAGAATATGATAGAAACGGGAAAAATAACATAAAACTAAAAAAAAAGTTCTACTCACTTTCGTTATATTTTTGTATCATCATATCTTATTCTAACTTTCCTATCTTCAAAATGCATGAACGAAACAATGATTTTTCTCTTCTTTATCAATGTTTTCCCTTTTGTTATAAACTATATTTTACTAATAGATATTAATTTGTATGATTTCGACTAGCGCGACCATGGCGACCCTCATCAGTCTCATTATGTTAATCCAACATCGACGACTTCTATACATGTAAATTTTATGGCAACTAAAACTCGTGTTGAATCTTCTGAATCATAGTTAAGTGAATCTTGATCAAGTATAACGAGAACTGTAAAATAGGATGTACAGAGATAATCACCATTTTACTCCAATAATATGAGACCACATTTCTCCTAGATGGCAATTAGAGAAGTTGGAGAAAGAAAAAGACAGAGAGGGGGGAGAGAGAAAGGGAGAGAAAAAAACCCCCGACAAAACATATATACGTCGATCTGCAAGGGGGATAGGCATGAGAGGGACAGATAGGAAAAATGGTTCTTATTTTTCTCTCTTTTTTTTTTCTGTATAACTTGAAAGGAATATCCCCGGCCAGGGCATAGATATTTGTATTTTTAAAAAATAACTTACCAAACTGAACTCGAGGTCGGCTAATGCATCGTCTGCCACTGGCGCACCCTGTGCTGAGTTGAACATTAAACATGAACAAAGAACCAACCACATCATGTGTCTTAAAGAAGCCGAACTCCTCCAATCCTTTTCCATGATGCAATAAATATTTATCGTCATTAGTTATGAATCCTTGTTAGTATTTGATAGTTTTCTTGGAGATTTCCTGCCTGCAGCTCTCAGTATCACCGTTGATTTGATAAAATAAAAAAGAAGTTTCTGCGTTTACAGCGATTAGCTTAGGTATTTATACCCACACGAATGGCTTAATTGCTGGATCTCTCCACATGCAACGACGGAACGAATGTTTGTGTGTCTTCTCAACGATTTACTCGCCGCGACCTTGTTTCCGATTTTATTCAGTCAACACAATTGTGGCTGCATGCAAGCATGCTGGAAAAAAAAAATCTTCTTCAGTTGAGGTTGTTGTTGACTTACTTCTCTCTCTGCAGAGCTCTTGACAGAATGTTTTCGTTGTGAGTAAGAACTGCTACTAAATGCTGTCTAACTCGCGTGTTCGCTCGTATTTAAGAGCGTTTTTCGGAGTGACGTCATCACAAAGTTATCGGTGGAGGGGGGGGGGGGGTAGTGGTTTGTGATCGAATTCCCATTTCCCTTTTCCACTGAGCAAATTTGACAGTGGTTCCAAGAAAAATATATATATATAATTTGGCCCACTAGACCCCCCCCCCCGATCGGTTTTTAATGGGTCATGATCCATTTCCCCACGGCCCCTTCCCCTTTCCTCAATGATACCGCACGTGTTTGTGTTTGCACGATGATATTAATACCTTGTTTTTATTCTCATGGTTTACTAGTTTTGGGTCACCGTTCACACAACGTTGTACGGTTTGTTTACCTGTCTTTCTGCACATACTTACACCTATTATTACGTCAAAGTGACCGTTTTCATTTGCTTTGTTTATAGTTACTCTTTAGTTTATTGTTTGTCTTTGTTTTTACAACCCTGGCTAATTATCGGCCTTTAATCCTGTCTGAGCAATTAAAAGATGAATAATGACCATCACTGTTTCCAACTTTCCGGTAAAATACACTAGCACGCAGTTTCTTTCACGCGCACAGTACTGCTAGACCGGTAATGGACAACTTCCGAAATTGGGTAACTGTTCGAACTAGCCGGACGCGATTACATCCTATTATGGTCGATAATCTGCTTATGAATGATTGGTAAATGGTAAATTCATTTGACGTCGGTTTTATTTATCCGTCTTAGTTGGTAGGGAGACATTTCAATTTCTTCCTTTCACACGCTAACTTCTTCCCGCCAGCAACTTACTCTCGATGTTTCTTATTGTTTTTAAAGAAAAAATAAATCAAATGATATTTTTTTTCTCGAGATTACTCCTCTTCCGAAATCCACAAAATGAAAAAAAAATTAACGTGCTTACTAAGTTCACTGTAATGAGCATAAATTAAGATAGAGGAAATAAAGAATTAGAATTCATGGAGACAATGCATACAAAAAAGTGAATTATTTTGAATGATATGATATAAACATGGAGGGCTATTTCAGTTGCATATTTTTAGAAAATCAGAGAGGTGATCGAATCTTAATAACGTTAGCAAAACGTTTAAAAAAAAAACTCTGAAGATGAACTTTTACACGAATAATAAGCGAATGATAATATACAGCATGTTTATAAAACAATGATTATGAATATGTGATCTTGATGATATTCATAGATATTGTATGAATGTTTATGTTTCTATATACGTTGTTTTTATTCTCTCTCTCTCTCTCTCTCTCTCTCTGTATCTTTCCTGCAGTTCTAATGTTTCCGTTTTTGCAATCTCCTGTCTTGTTCATTTTGTGTTCCTTTCTGTCGACGAATACGATTGTGTATTTCTCTGATCATAATTTGTTAATGATAGTATTGATGACATAATACTAATTGCTATTCAGTTTACTTTTCACGTTTTAATTTTAGTTTATCTATAAGTAAGTCATGTGATGGATATATGCATATTCAAGTTTTCCTGTAGATTCCTTTTTAATGTCGACTTAATAATTGTTTTAATAACTGTAGACTCGACAATCGTCAGTATTCGGACTGTCTCTTATTCAATAAAATAATGAAAATGAAATTGAATAAGATAAATTAATAGTCCAGATATAATTTGTCACATAATATCGATTTCTATATTCATTCGTATTTCTTGATTATCAAAGTAGTACAGCAGGGGTCAGCCCCGCCCACGAAGAACCTCCGTTGGGGAACGTATACTTATACGGCAAAATAATACTCCAAAAATAGCAGACGACGAGATCATTCGTGTGACTAATGCTATCGATCGATCTATTGATACATTTGCTTCGCTCGACTGCTCATGCAATAATACAGCGTCAACCATATTTGGTCACCATCTTCAGACAACCTTCGATGTGGGTCTTTGAAATGTGCGAGTCAGAAACTTGGTACCAGGCGGAACTTTCTTCATGGCCTATAAGGAATAAAATGAAATGGGGAGGGGCCAAGAGAGTCCATTCGTATTTCAAAATGTTGGCAAGAAAAACCCCAGTGGTAAATCAAATTATGTTGGAAACGAATCTTCACTGTGAAACTAATTCATTTGCTGCTCCTTCCAAAAAGTTGTACTCTATGTCATACTAGGCTGTATTATTTTCAAGACTATTCTTTCTATGCCCCCCCCCCCTTTCTACTCTCTGTCATTCTGTCTGTCAGTGCGTATTATCTCTATTTGTATTCAACTTTTTTCCATCTCTCTCTCTCTCTATCTCTCTCTCTCTCTCTCTCTCTCTCTCTCTCTCTCTCTATCTATCTCTCTCTCTCTCTCATAAAAATGTGCCAAAATTCTAAGAGCAGGGCAGGGTCTGGTACAAACATGACGGGTAATAACTAAAATGGTCACGATCACTGAGCTCTACAGCTGACGGTGGTTTATCTTTTGAAAGTCTTATTTCCTTGAATATCATCATTTTCTTTCATCATAATTATCTACGTTTAAACTTATTGTATTCACCAGGCTTTGAAATTCCACCACTCATTTACATTGGCGGATCCAGGATTCTCTGTCTAGTGGGAGGCACATGTCAAAAAATTATCTTCCAAGCAAAATAATGAAATAAATAAAAACAAATAGAAGGGGGAAAGAGGTTATCACATATTTCAAGTTTCATTTTTTTTTTCTTCCAAATCTGTCTGCCGGCCGGGGCCACGACAATTAAGATGCAAAATTCTTTTTGTACTTTTGTCTAAAGTGTATTTATAGGTATGTCATAATGGGTTTTGAAAGAGGGGGCACGTACCCCCCCCCCCCTCCCTCCACCCCCTGGATCCGCCATTGTGCTCATGACCCATCGCTACTCACTCTTTGAATGTGGTGCATCGAGCGTTAAAGAGAGCAAGTGACCTTCAGAATGACAGATCATTGCGAAAGTACCATGTGTACTATATTGAACATTTACCGGCGCGGGGGATCATCCTTTCGTTCAAAGCTGATTATGACGTCATCAAATCATTGATCATGCTGTATAGGTGACCGAAATGAGACGATTTCAAGGGAAAACAGGTCTAGTTGGTAGAAGGTAAACAGTTATCTCTTAAAAGAAAACTATTCAACCATTGAAATAAAATTTATAATTGGGGAAAAATCTCTTTTTCTCTCCTTCCCCCCTCCCCACCTCTCTCTCTCTCTCCTTTTTTTTTTTTAATCTTTCAATTCACTTAATCAATTCAATAATGGTCTTTATTTACTAAAACAATGCTTCGCAGCCATCACTTGAATTGTGCGTTTTTACATAGTACAGAAAAATATACATCACATCGCATCATTATATTATATACAATCATTAAAATCACATTCATATATTCAATAATTCTTTATAATACGTGACGTTTCAATTTCAACTATGTTTATTTTCTTTCTCTTTCTCTCCCTCTCTTTCTATCTCTCCCTTTTCTTTCTTTCTCTCTCTCTCTCTCTCTCTCTCTCTCTCCCTCCACCTATCCTCCCATCTCTCTATCCCTCCCCCCTCCCTTTCTTCCAATTTCTCCACCCTTCCTCCCCTATTCAAAATATAAGGGAAAAGGACACAGTCGCGACAATGGATATGATGTCAACGCGGTTGTTATGTTAAACTAGATGTTTAAAGTGAAAGATAAATAACATTATTAGATGAAATCAGCAGGTGATGGGATTTCCATTTCTGCTGGTTTCCATCTGAGCGTGATAATAGCAGGAGATTCCTAATCAAGAGGAATAACGAAAGAGATTTAGTCTAATAGACCACAGAATCGGCATGAGGAGTGAAATACACTGGCGGATTTAGGGGGCAACACCAAAAATGTGACCCAAATTTTCAAATTTTCGACCCAAAAAGGACCTGGAAAATGTGGAAACATCTTTGGGCCTTTTTCTTCCCTTTTTCTTTTTTTTGATTTTTAATTTATTCTTTTCTTTTTCTTTTTTTTTTTGCTTGTCAGAAAATTTTCGGAAATGCTCCCCTCCCCTTTTTACAAAATCCTATGTCAGCCCCTGCGGTGGTATATGATTAATGTCAAGTCGATTACCCAATCGGTTCTTCTCCCCTAAAAATTAATGAAGCCATCACGTAACTCCCACCCATCTTCCGACAGAAGTCACACTAGCAAACCAACATACAATGGCGTATCCAGAAACTATTAAACAGGGGCGGATTCCTTCCCTAAGAATGGGGGATGTCGTGTGCCGTAAATTTACTGTAGGTCTTACTGACTGAGGAGGGGAGAGGGGAGGGGGGGGGGGCTCGTGGGTTGTCGGTGTCGTGGCTGCATGTCGTTTATGCTGTTGATTGATCGGTTGATTGGTAAATAGATTTTCAGATTTTTTTTTTTTCCTTCAGATTCAAACATATTTATTTCCTTCTCAAAATCAAATCCAGTACAAAATGAAATCTACATTTACAAAAACACGGTTTGAAGGAGGTGAAGTTCCCTGGAAGCAAATGACTTTTGTTTGGGTCGCCGTGACAATTCATATCTTACATAATTATCACGGGCGTAGACACGAAAAATTATCCATTGTTAGTGGGGGGATGATCTATTCATCACCCCCCCCCCCCCTAACAACAGAAAGTGTGATCGTATCTACGCCACTGATAATTAAATAGTATTATATAAAATAATTATAATATCCATGAAACATCTAAAAGATTTTTTTTTTTAAGAACAGAAAAAAAGAATGGTTTTGTTGATTCGTTAGTTGATTAGCTGATTGGTGACTTACTGACAGACTGACTGCTTAATTGATTGGTTAATTTACTGATTGGCTTGTTATTTGATTGGTTGAAGGACTGATTCATTGAATGACACTTTCAATGATTCAATTTATTGGTTAGTTGATTGAAATGAGTAATTAACTTAGATTTATTTTACCTCAGATTTTAAAATAAAACTTCTATTAATTGTAGTTATGCAAGAAAGGGCTTATATTTCCTTATAATTTCCTGTAAGTCACATTTATTTCGAAGTAAAAAACAAAAATTAGCAAGTACAAAGAAGCACATGAAAAATAAGATGTGCTTTTATTCATCGAAAATGTGCCTTTTCATTGGAACAGGTATCAGAAAGCTAAATTACTAAAAGAAAAAAAAAACCGATAGATTTCTACGAACATTTCAGGATCAAACGATTACTTGGAATACCACGACCCTTACTCCACAGCACACCCCTGCCTGCGATATTCCACAATCGTGCAATGATTAACGGTAATAACCCAATCAAGTTGAGCAGTGGTTACCACATACCGAGATGGGTGCTGGCAAACTGTCAAACTATTCCTCATGTTTCCAAAGGGTTGATGCCCTCTAATTTGCCAGACAGAAACTCTCCTAAAATTTGATTTTCTCTTGAAGTCGAAACTGGGCGAAAACAATGCGAGCGGTGATAACATATTTCTTAGATTCTACAGGGTTGTTCATTTAAAGTTGAACCCTTTCTACCGACCTTCCATTCCTTCCTAGCCATGAATGTTCCATGATGATCCCCTTTGCTCCCCAGTCCCACATTTGTCCTTTTTTTTCCTTCAAATTTCGTTATGTCTGCCAAAGAAATTCACAGCATTCACATTTTTTGCCATTTTTTTTCTCGTAGGAAACAGGGCTTTTGACTAAAATGAACCCCCCCCCAAAAAAAAAAACAACATATGATGTTAAAGATATACTTGACGAGTATGCTATTCACCTTTTCATATCAATCCGTATATATTGACCTCTAAACTGAGACGCCAAAAAATATGCGGAATATACATAGCCATGTTAAAGATGTGCATGGCTAGTATTGTTTCCTGTAATCACCGATATATTGATTGGGGTCCACTCGCTATTCATAAGGCCCGCTATTCATAGAAAACAAACCGCCATTCATTTAACACGTGTTATGAATAGTGGTCCTTATGAACGGAAGTCCTTATCAATAGCGAGGTATTTTGTCTATGGTATGCTCGCTATGTCGAAGGACCGCTATTCATACAAAACCGCTATTCATTTAGTCACGCGTTATGGATAGCGGTCCTTATGAATAGCGGTCTTTATGACTAGCGAGGTTACCCCTATTGATCCGTCCATAGTTTGACCTCTAAACTGATCAAGACGCCCAAATTCGCAAATAACAGTTCTCCGCAGAGCGTCCATAAATCTCAAGTGACGTTCAAACAATAATTGTTAAACCAAATACTTTTAAATAGGATTATTATTACTAGGTAAGAAAGTGTGAAGGACAACTCTAATGACAAAACTAACGAAAAGACTATCCCTTGTTTGTTGATCCAATGAAAATTTTAATCCTGAATCACTTTAAGGTTATGCTCACTCTCGCGTAACAGTCATTTAATACAAAATGATGCAAAAATCAGTTCAAATTGTTTTTGACAAAAGGCAGGAAGAGAAGGACCTAGTGAAATTTATCCCCCCCCCCCTTTCTCAAACGAAGAAATTAAAATATTTTAAGGCAGTTGCACAGTACTGTTGCATAACTGGTTTTACAAGTCAATGTTGCTCATTTTCTAAACAATGATTATAATGGCTTGAAGCTTGATGTTTTATCCAACGGTTGAAAAATCGCAAGAGAAGATTTTTAAGATATTGAATAGGTATCTTCAAGTTAGTTAAGATCAGATCAGGAAGGCCACATGACTTCAATTCCTGATCGGTTTATGTCTTGATAAGTATCTTGGCATGTCACAATAGATCGAATTTCTGATTGATCTATTTCTTTTTAAGTTTCCAGTCTTTGTGCACTTTGCTAGACATTTTCTTTATTTCATTCTATTTACTATGTAAAATTATAATGATGATGATAAATAACTCATTATTCACATACCGCAGCCCCTTTGATCAAAGGGCTTGCAGTGTATTACCCATGTCATCGGAGTCATGCCAATACTGAACCATACAATCCAGAGAGTGATATAAGTTTAGAGTGTAAACAATGACGATAAAATCGACATTCACCAAAGAATTGTGATTATCGTATCCCCGGACAATTACCAAAGGGCGTAGTTGTCCGCAGTGCAACTGTCCTCTGGTGTAGTTGTCCGGTGGTAGTTGTCTTGGATTGTATAATAGTCCGGGGACGTCACGTGTCCTGATACGCACTGAAACGAATGACAAGTCATGATCTTGATAATAGGGTCATGTAAAACTGAATTTGTTTGTGTTTTTCTTTGATGTTGTTCTCAGAATTCACTAATCTAATAAGATAAAACAAGACCCTATCCAAGAAATCTAACTTTCATTTACAGACTTCACTGCAAGGGACTTTTTACAAAACCCCGTTCAACTCGTTTTGGTGTTATACACTGGTTATCATGTCCTTTGCTCCCTTCGACAGGAAATTAGTGAAGAAAACCCCGAATAATGAGATTTTCTTGGACTTGCTCTTCGGGTACCCGAACCCTTAATTTGGCCGACAAGAATAGTTATTGCTTTCTTAACGTACGTTGATGTGGATTTGCTCGAATCTCATTATCTGCACATTTCTAATACAGCCTTGAAATTTTGCAACATCATTATTGTTTTTCTTCATGAATAATCGATACTAAAACACAGATGAATAAACATTTTTGGAGCGGGTCTACATTAATTTCAACACTCTCAGAAAAGTCTTTAGGTTGTTTAAAATATGAACCTACCAACTGCTGGTTTAAAAAAAAAATCCCATATGTTTTACATACAATTTTTTTAAACCAACAGTTGGTAGGTTCATATTTTAAAGCAACCTAATGATTTTTAACCAACATTTCTGAGAGTGAACCAAACCTCTTTTTCAGTAGGGCAGAGACCAGCGGGGTAGCCAGGATTTTGTAAAATTTGGGCACACAAATGCAGGGCTGTCGACTTTGAGAAACTGCTTGGAGGGAGATTCGTATTTTTTTTTCTTCTCGCCAGCCCTCCAAAAGTCGCTCAGTGGGATCCTGGGGGTTATCAGATTTTATGGGGTCCAGTTTTTCTCCATAATTCTCTGACGAGCAAAAAAAAAAGAAAGAAGGTTATCAGTTCTTAAAGGGGTGCACAATTTCTTTTGTCAAAAATTGTCAGCCCCCTGCCCCCCCCCCCCACTACGCTGCTACGCCAGTGGCAGAGACCATAATTATGACGAAACAACTTAAAGGGATTCGAAGAAGGATTTTGCAACAAGTACATCCAATCCTTTTAAAGGTAATGACGTCATATTTTGCCGAAAATCTGTGAAAACGTAGGGACATTTATAAGGGTCCTTTAATTTAGTTCTTTCAACTCTAGCGTTGATAATACTTTTACAAATGATCTTCCTCTTCATTACTGTACTTTCCTACTACTTGAAGAGTAAAAATATTTCTGTTGTGATCTTTTAGGCCCATAGGCTTCGTTTCTCTATACGGGAACATTCTAAGCACTCTACTTAGTAGTAAAATTAGGTTACATTTTCTTACTACTCTCTTTCTATAGTCATAAGATGAACCTCTGCTTTGATTGGGGCGGAACTAGGTGGCCACATATATTGAGACAAAACTCAACACTTCGGTATCATATCATTTGGATTGCCCAATACTGCTGATTACCGATTCAATGATGATGTTATACTGCACTTGATTTAATTTGCGAGTGACGCGTGCAGAGCTCCTGAATCACCCAAATCGTTCGATAACCTGTAACGAGTTAATGTGTTTCACAGTGATACAGGACGTAAAGAACGGGACGCAAAGTCTAGATACGGATGTCGGTTCTTCGAGAAGAACGAATTCTTGAAACAACGAAGCTTGTACTATTGCAGACCAATGAAATACTTCGAGACTCTGCAAAACAACTTGGATAAACAAAATACCTAATAGTTTATTTTGGACTTCTTATTTAAATGGGTGATGTAAGGCGCAGACCGAGAGAGAGAGAGAGATACTAGGAATTACAAATATACAAAGATTCGATTGAAAGTTTTCAGATCACAGTACACGCGAATCAAGGAATCCCAACTCACCATAGCAACCTGGATAGCAACCGTGTTTGATTGCACGAAAACTTTGAAATCAGACCATTTGACTGAAGTGGCGTAAACATTAGTTCAACCACATAGAGGGTACTATATAGATCTAGAGTCACTGAGGTGGGGGGGGGGGGGTGCGGCAAAAGTGGATGAAATGCAAGAGAACTAGGCCACCGATTGGGGAAGGTATGAGGCGGATTTTTTTTTTTTTTTTTATTTATTTAATTTTTTTTTTGGGGGGGTCAAGTTCCCCTCCCTCTTCTCCCTCTCTCTCTCTCTCTTTCTTTCTCTTTCTCGCATTAGGTGTTTAAGTAAAATTGAGGCATTTCAGGCGGGTTGGTTTGGTGGTGGTGGTGGGGGGGGGGGGATAGCTATAGATTTAAAAAAGAATATATTATTGCTGCAATGTCAGCACTCTTTTCATAAACGGAGAAATAACAAAAGAGAAGAAAATGTTTTAAAATACTCAAAATGAAAGGCCTATAATTTTCTATATTTGAAACTTGCAAATTTCTTTTTCAAATTGTCGTATCGAAAAGAAAAAACGAGTACTTATAATAGATTTACTTTCTATTCTCATCTTCAGGCATGGATCGATGGCTCATGATATTGCAAGATCGGTTGGTTTGTGATTCAACACAATTCAAGTATAACATAATTTCTTTTACCACATGCATATATCATAGATATGAAGAATCTAATCTCATTCCATATAAGTCCAATTCAGCATTATACACGCACCTCTTGAAAGTAAATTAGCTTAATGCTGCATGATGGGGGGGGGGGGGGGCTCGACGCCATGTTGATACACCACTTCACTTTTAATACAAATACAAAATAAAACAAAGCAAACAAAGAAAAAAAAAACATCTTTTTAAATGCTGATGCACATCCATTTGTTGTAATCTTCCAACAAAAGATCTTGACCGGATTAAATACGAGTCCTTGCAAGTTTTGAAATTAATCTCTTCGCTAAACTCTGAATGATAGGTCATGGTAAGAGAGACAGAGACAGACATACAGACAGGGAGGAAGAGAGAGAGAGAGAGAGAGAGTGTGTGTGTGTGTGAAAGAGAGAGAGAGAAAGAGAGAGAGATAAAGAGAGAGAGAAAGAGAGAGATGGAGAGAAGAAATCTAGATAGAGAAGAAGAGAAGGGAGAGTCAGACAGACAGACAGACAGAAGCAGAGAGAGAGAGAGAAAAAAAAGAATAGAGAGAGAGAGAGAGAGAGAGAGAGAGAATGGAAGAGAGAGAATGAGAATGACTGGCCCTCTCCCTTTCTGATCGATTTTCATATTATTTTTTTAAAATATAAAGTCGGCTACTGCACATTTCACACACACACACACATATATATATATATAGGTTACGACCTAGACTTCTATTTTTTTTCTTCAAACTAACGCCTTACTCACAAATCCTATATAGCCTCCAGTTCATCACCTGTCATTAGCTAAATGGATTAAGAGAAACAAAACTCACTATAAATTCAAAACACACTACATGTTCGATGGAAAAGATTTCCAGCAGTGGCGTAGCTACTAGAGGGCAGAGGCACGTGCCCCTCTCCCAATCGAAAAGAAAAGGAGAGGGGACAATGGACGTGAAAAGAAAATGATCACCCCTCCCGCACCCTATACGTTGGCCTTGATAATCACATTCGTCCGTGTAATCGTTATACGGCGATTCTTTACACGAATGTTCAGACTATGAAAATTTAATGACTTATTGATTGATTGACTGATTTTATTTTTCCATGCATCAAATACAAAATAACATTTCAACATAATAATAAACAGTCGTCTCATGGGAGGGGTTAGTCATAAGCCTAAGGCTTGAAAGTAACGCCCCTCAAGAAATGAAAAAGCCCCATTTTAAAATGTAAAAATCGTATACATGACTTATTGTTTATAGCTATATATGGCGATTCTCGTATTAAAGCCATACGATGAATTCAGTTAGTCTGAACAGGGAATTTAGGTTAATAATACAAGTGCCCATTAGTGGCTGGGCCCACGCTACGTCGATGATTTTCAGGTTATAAACTTGTGAGTCACTGATCTGCTGACCGTGTGGAGGACCAAAACGAATTCATCAGGAGAGCATTCATCTCTATGGTATGTTTACTTTATCTGTGACAGATGGAAAATGTAATAATTTGATGGTGATTTGACAAGTCAGTTTCTACTCATTATTTGTCCATCTCCTCCTCCTCCGCTCTCGCCTTCCTCCACAATTCCATCTGAAGAATCCCCTTTTCTGGCTCTTCTCTTGTCATCATCTTCCATAACATCCTAAATGAAGCGAGCCTGGTTTTAAACTTAACTGTGTTTTCATCGGCCACTTCCCAGAATTTCTGTAATGATAGTCAAGGTTTGCCTGTACTGTTGTTGTTGTTGATGATGATGATGTTAGTAGATTCCCATTCCAAGGTGCTGGTAAAAGACACATGGGTCGAAAGAGGTCAATTGTTTAGATACATAACATTATCGCAAGGAATTTCGAAAATTTTAACCTAAGGCAATTTCAGTAACGATGCCCATCACCTGGTACTGAAATGTAACAATTACATTATTACGTAATCCGAATAACAGTTCTGTAGGATATACGATAGGCTATCGAAATTGCCCTTGAGTTGATTTTTCTAAATATTTTTTGATTGTGTTAATTCTTTATAATATCTAAATAAAGTGTCTTCTGAAAAACCTTACAGATTTTCTTTGTATGACTGAAATACTGAGAATTTATTTTGAATAAACTTTTCTCTGAGTATAAAATTAAAGTTCCTGTTAACATGTTGATGTTTTTTCTAAAAGAACCATTTATTTGAATTGAAAAAAATTGTATCCACTTTACAACTTTTTAGGTTATCGTCGGTCTGTGAGTTTCAGTGTCATTCATTTACAGTTTAGTCGTATAGAAAAATACTGACCCTCCCAAAACGATACATTTCAGTAAAATCGACCAACATTATGATGTGCTTTTCATAAGTTATTGATGATTTCATCTTACTTCAAGGATGCAGGAACTGTAGTAGATCCAGTTTAGAAAGCGAATGTCACTAAAATGAAGCCCGCCCGCTTCAGTATTTAAAGATATAGCATATGACTAGGTACCAGAGGCAGAAACAGAACCCTGCTCAACAAAGACCGTTGACAGAAATATGATGCAAAACAAGTTATTTAAAGCAAGAATATTTTCCAAAATTATTGATTTAGTTACGAGTTCGTTTTTAATCAACAGTGCAAATATTTGTTATTAATGAGATATAAATTGAGTTGAATCTAATATTGAACCTTATTTTTACCATTATATCCAGATATATCAGCAACATTTTCCATCATAAAAAATACTTTTTATAAAGTTTTATAAGAAATATATTAATCCATCCAATAAGATAAGCCAATGCTTTGCTGATCTGAGAAATCATTATCATCAAAATCTAAATTAAGAAATGCGAACATTTCATTTGAGTATGCATAAAGAGGATAGATGGGGTGACTTGTTCTTATTTTATTTTGATAACACAGTGTGGGCTTATTTCCTGTTTTGTACTGTTGCAACAAATTGGATTATGTTTGTCTTACCGCGGCTGGACTCTGTCAATGAAAAGCATATTTTGACAGAATTTCCAAGAAAAGATCATTTTCATCTCGCGTGATTTATCTCAATATCATTGGTATCGACATGAAAAACATTTTTAAGTCAATTTTCATTAAAATTCATTATAAAAAAGATAAAGAACTTGAATCGTCGGGCAGGATAGGAAATGATTTTAGACACAAGGGAATTAAAATAATCACCAATGAAGGAGAATACAATTTCCGAAATTGATTAAGAAGGAAGCTATAAAATAATTGATGTGTGCAATAAAGAGAAAGAAGGATGCCAAAACAATTACATTTCATCAGAAGGCAGAGGACGTCCCTGTAAATGATCAACTCAGTCTCTTTGTTTTCGGTGTTTATCAATAGCGCCATCTTTCAGCATAACACATGACACAGCGATTTCAGCTCTTTTTTTTTCTTTTGAATATTTCTGGTTTCTTTGATAGTTTTATGTCACTACAAGAGACTTAGAAGACGGGGGACTAGAAGACGCACCCCGAGAATTTCGATATTATATATATATATATTTTTTTGTTTTTGTTTTTTGTTGCTCGTTCACTTCGCCCGCTTACAATTTCACAACATGGATTGGAAAGTTGATACATATATGTATTCTGGCAAGAAATAATTTTACATTTATCTATATAGCTCATTACTTTATACATTTCAATATTTTACGATGCTCTTTTTATTTATTGTTCTTAATTTCCCATTTCCAAATAGTCAGTTTTCCTTCGTTTTTCCATTTCCTTTCTTATCAGCTTTATTTTTGTTTTGATAAAGATTAAAGATTTTGTTGTTGTTGTTGTTATAAGTTTGCTGTTCGTCATTGGTTCTGCATGTTAAACGCAGCGTCGCTATAAGGTAGGATGTGAGAAGTGAAATCGACCCTCTCCGTTCAAAAACTTCTCAGCAAATCGTAATTGTTGTCGGAGAGGGGGCTCTTTTTCTTTTTTTTTCTTTTTTTTAAGTAACACACTCGCACACGAATTGATATGCTAAACACCATTTATTTAATGTACGATAAAAGAGCAATGTAAATAAAATACCTTGAGGATAATAATTTTTTTTTTTTTACCTTAATGTATTTACTTTTGTTGTTGTTGAAAATTTGAGTGATCTTTCGTTTGCAAGTTTTGCCCGATAACCCTCCCCGCACAGGGGTCTAAAACGCCCCTACTACTCATTATTTTTGTAGAAAATCTTTTGTAGTTCTTATTATAATTTTCTTCGTCTTGCTCTCTAATCTTCTCAGTCCCTATAATACAGCTACTGTTAACTTACCCAAGTTGGAGTGTATCAAATCGTGATTTTCGGAGGTTTTCGCTACCCTATCAAGAAGGTAATACAATCAAAGCATAATTTTAGTTATTTGGAATATAATTGTCCAGAGGTAGTTTTCCAGGGGTAGTTGTACGGGGGGGGGGGGGGTAGTCCGAGGACAGTTGACCTAGAACTGTATAAATTATGGTTCCATGACATTTGCTCCTGCGACAATTGCTCCGGTCTAACTTTGCCATGTTAATCCTAAACCTAAACCTAACCCTAACCCTAATTCTACATGTAATACTAATCTTCATATTGTCCTTAACAAAAAACCAAATCATGACCTTGACCTCAACCTTTGACCTTTCGAGATATGGACGGAGGAGCAAATGTCGCAGGAGCAAATGTCGTGTCACCATAAATTATACACCATTATTGACCCGGTTTATGTTCAGTTTTAAGACGATTTAGTTTTTGAGAAATCTCATCTTTATCTATCAGTCTTTATGCCCTGTAAGTCCTGGGGAGAGTTTTTGGTTTCACAATGACCATGACACCATTGATAAATACATCAACTTGACTGATCTTGCTCTCGGGTAGAAATTTTTCGTAACAACTGCATAATAAGGAAGACAAGAAAATAAGTAACAACCGGGGATGTATTGCAGGGACCAACACCGACACAGCTTGAACTTATTGCTCTGAATCTTGACCATTAGAAGGCCATTTCGGTTTAACTTTTGCCACAATTTGGCTCAAATTCTAGCGGTTACAGTCATACAGAGCACCCAGCGGTATAGCGTGTTACGAAGACACAGCTGTCATTCCCGTATAAACAAATCAAACACAAAATGCAAATATTATTATGCTGACTTCGACATTTGCTAGAAATAGAAATATGAGAAATTTTAGAGTTGTATGATAATATTGGAGGTTGCTTCTGGTAAAAGAATGATTTTCTTATTTTAAACCTTTTCTAATTTCCGAAGTTTCAACAGAATTCTTGAGCAAAGTTACCATATCGGTTTATATGAAGTATGTCAAAACCTATGTTGCACGAAAATAGCAACGTGATTTAAGGGACTTTTGTGAACAGCTAAGGTTTGAAATCATATCGTAAAGTAGGCCTCTCATTATGTGACAATATAAACAATTTCATTATTGGAATTATGCGAGTGCCTGAGGAAAGGGAGAAAAACAATATGATCATAGCCAAGTACAAGAAGTAATCTGCGTTGATGATGAAAATTTGTAAAAAAAAATTATAACAGAATATAGACTTGTTATACAAAAAAGAGAAGAAATAGATACATATTCTGCCCTTATTTACCTCCGAGAAGCTAAATGTGAATAACCCGTTCATGAGCAGTTGCTTATTTCTTCAGACCTTGGTCTTTCAGCACGAAGGCCTCATGAAGGTCAAATACAAATCACTATGGGTACTGGAATGGAAAAAGGGAAAGAGAGGGAAAGAAAGAGAGAGAGATAGAGAGATAGAGAGAGAGAGAAAGAGATACAGAAAAAAACAGAGGGACAATGATGAGAAGCGTGGAAAAGCAGAGATAGAGAATGAGGTCCAGTGGAGAATGAGAGGGGGAGAGGGAGAGAGAGAGAGAGGGGGGGAGAGAGAAAGAGAAAGAGGAATAATAAACGAGAGAAAGAGAGAGAGAGAGAGAGAGAGAGAGAGTGAGAGAGAGAGAGAGAGAGAGAGAGAGGATGAAATAGGATTTGCTTAGCTCTACCAGAGGTCCTTCAAATCAAATTCCCTTAAGAATAATCGGTTCAATGTCGGGTGCTCACTGCCATCGACAATATCATATACTATTATTTACCCCACCCCTACAAATACCTAACATGTGTGCCCTATAAATTAACTCTGATCCTATATGGAAGCGGTGATCCAGCCAGGGGCGTGAGTGCTGGAAGGGGGGAGGGGGCTCCTAGCAACTTAATTTGACATTTAACTTAAACGTTTTTGTGCGATCAGCTCATATAGCTAGCTTGTTTTGGACAGAAAATTAACGATAAGATTAAGATACAGACCAACAACAACAACAACAACAACAAATAAATAGAAAGATCAACTGTCTGAATGAGTGAAGAGGATTTTACAGATCCAATTTCTTGTAATCATGCAGCAGATATATCCAGTAAAGTTAATAATCAGCAAAATCTCGAATTTTTGTTTTAGTAATTCAATCACGACAAAATGCTATCCTCACCACTACACGTCATTTTTTTTTTTTTTTTTTGGGGGGGGGGGGGGGTATATATATGATTGTAGGCCCCGCGAATTGATACATGGACCTACTAGTAGGTAAACAGGCTAGGGGGCACGTGTCCCCTTTCCCAATAAATTGGCGACAAAGGGATGAACAAGAAAGAAATAAAAAGGATAGGGAGAGAAAGATATATAGAGGGAGAGAGAGAGTAAAGGGGTGGGGGGTAATGTGTAAAGAAGACGATATGACACCCCCTCCCTAAATGGCCTTCACATTTGTTCCTTCGCCAGTCCCCCTCATGTTACCGGTGCCTTCCTCAATGTCTGCACCCACGCCGTACGCCACAGGTTAAATCTAGAATTTCTTATCGCATCTGCCTAGAATTTTGTCGCCCTTGCCCCTTTTGCTGGATACGCCTCCTCCACCTCTGATCGTTATCTGACCTTCAAATCCTTTCCTTTTGCTACTGGAAAACATCCCAGTTTATTTTCAACCCGCTTCACCGTAATATCTCAGCGTGAGATCCCGAACTTGATGTTTACATCTATAACTTCTTACTAGCAGTGGCGTGGCGTGGTGTGGGTTCAGTCATTGAGGGGGGGGGGGGGGGGTGTTACTCGATGAATAACGTGCAAATTTAACAAGGCCACCGATTAGGGGCAGGGTACGGGAGGGGGTCCTATCATCAACTTCTCTCGTCTTCCCCTCTTCCATTCCTTTTCTCTCCTTTTCTCTTTTTTTCTTGTTCTATTTTGTTGCCTTTCCATCGGGGGAGTGCACGTGCACCTCCTTGCCCCCTGTGGCTATGCCACTCACTTCTAGCCTTGTCGCTGGGCGTTCCATGATCTAAACTTTAAAGTTCGGATAAATTGTTTGCCATTTATGATCCACCTGGCACCGTTTTGTGTGATTACACCTCGTCCGCTTTTCCCGCTCGTAAACAATCTCCTCGGCCGTGGAATATAATAAGTCCTACTTCCAGACCAGATTGAGGTCGTTGGTGTGAATTTACAGGCCAAACAGGGCGCTGAGTGAGAGCAATTGGAATATAGGTTGTTGATGGAACATTCATATTTTGGCTGCCAACTTTTCGATTGATGCAGGATGTGCGGGATAATTCAGGTCCAGTTTTGGGGGTGAAAACTAGAAAAGTTTCCCAGAGTAGCTTTGAGTTTGACAGCCGAGATGAGTCGCTCGGATCATTTCAGATTTGTATGCGAGCTTCACCGGTTGCTCTCCCGATAAGTTTATCCATTTCAACATCTGTAGCATATATGCAAGCTGGTAATGACGAGCACATAGATACGTGAATGACCGACCATGTCGAGCATGGGTGTATTTCTTGCCTTCGTGATTCGACTTCTCTTCTTCCTCATCGGCGTCCTGATCTTTAGTCGAACACAAATGATGACGATGTCGATGCCCGTCATCATTGACGATGTCGGATTATCGGTGCCGTACACCGTCGACGAGTTGATGGCGATCGTCGATGTTCACAACCAGCAGAGGGGTAACGTAACCCCGTCAGCAGCCGACATGGAATACATGGTGAGATGGAGGTCGTATTGTATATCTTTTTGTATTGGCATATTTTTCTTGGGGACAGTGGCGTAGCTGCAGGAGGACATGCCCCCTGTCAACTGGCGAAAAAATCAAAAGAAAGAAAAATAGAGAGAGAGAGAGAGAGAGAGAGAGAGAGAGAGAGAGAGAGAGAGGAAGAGATAGAAATGAAAGGGGTAAAGCCTAAAGGGAAGGTAAAAAAAAAAACACATTAAAAAAGACACCGCATCACCCCTGGTAAAATGTGCCTGTACACTGATGTTCAAAATGCAAAACATTGGCCGCGGAACCGGGGGGGGGGCCTAGGGGGATGCAGCCCCCCCTCCCCACTTTTTTTTTAGTAGACACGTTTCATAAAACCTTGAGAAAAAATTTCGAAAATTGTCATTAATTTGAAATAAAATCAGCCCCCCCCCCCTTTAAAAAACGCTCAAACCTGCAAAATAAAGGTAGTCTAGACCTACTCTCAAATTTCATTAGAAATTACAATGAAGTTAATCAGCTTCCTGGTTATATATTTTCTATACTTTTATTTAATATAGGTGGGAACTTGTCCAGTCATTACTTCTTCTTTTTTTTTCCTATTTTTTTTTTCATTTAACTTTTTTTTAGCATTGGGACGAAGAGTTAACGGCCGCGGCAGACGGCTGGGCAGTGAAATGTACCTTGCAACATGGAAAGCCTGAGAACTCGACCATCTCGCGATTCGGCCAGAACATTTGGGCTGGTTTCGGCCTATCCAAATGGGTGCTCCCAGAGACACTCGGCCCGTTTCGAGCTTGGAACAACGAGGACCGATTTTATGACTACGAGACGAACTCTTGCAAAGAGGGACGAATGTGCGGCCACTATACACAGGTAACAATGAACTGTATGTCGTTTATTAGAATGAATAACATAATTACTTTACTATTCTACAATTATGCATTGCATAATTTACTGTTTGATTTAAGTTGATACAAATATAATACAGTTTATGCAATATATATAATATTTTCGGATCAGAAGCAACAGCAGTAAATTAATTTTCTTGGTCAAAGTTTCGTCGTGAATACTTTTGTATGCAACGGTCTTGCCAAGAAACAAGCAGATTGCATAATTACTGAGTTAGTTGTATTATTTTAAAAAATTCTTAGTGTATTTCTGCAATCAAATTGATTTCCAAAGCAAAAAAAAACCTCTCTGAATGTTGTTTTCTATCCAGATCGTGTGGGCAACAACCAGGGCGATTGGATGTGGACGTGCTTTCTGTACACGGAATGAAAACATACCATTTGATCGATGGATCGTCGTCTGTAACTATCTACCAGGGTAAGGTGGGACCCTCTTCAACTTTCCAAGATATGATTTTATATTTCTTGAAGTGGAAACAACAAGTTCATTATAATAAATGTTATGGATGAAAAAAGGAGAAGAAACGAATGCAAAGCAGATTGTCTTAGCCTATACGCTGAATGAATAAGAAATTTGAGCTACAGACATTGTGCTTTTAATGTAGCTTTGATTTTGCTTGAAATGAAGTATTTTTAATGAATGGTCATCTTCCTTTTTAGTAATTATTTTCTCGATTCACTGGGATTGATTTCAATTAAGCAGTAATTTTGCCCGTGACCTTTTACAACGTGTCTAATGTTTACACGGATGTAGTTTATGCAACTCTTGTGGGTGATTCAGGAAATCTCTTGGCTTTGGTAGTTAAGGAGTCCCTGGGCAAAGCCCAGGAGGAATAAGTAGCCTGGGAGATGTCGAGGAGATAATACTTCTTTTAATGATTTATGTACCGCTGCAGACAGAAAATGTATTCTAGCCAGGAGCAACATTAATTGGGTGATAAAATTAGAGTGAACATGGTAACATGTATATTAATAATGGAAGGGGAAATTCGTATTTTGTTTTCAATGTTCCTGAACACAGTCATAATCATGTTATGCTTGCTTTTCTTTTTTAAAGGAAGTATTAAAATCAATGGTAATCCCTGCCGGAAAGAACACAGTGTCCCATAAAGTGTTCACAGTGTGTTCACATAGTCGACTCTGTGAAGGTGTGATTCGCAATGTTAAAACACTCGAATTTAACGGTGTGATAATGATTTCACACTGTGGACACCTCCACAGTGTGGTTTACACCAGAGTGTTCACACATAGTGATGTGCGATTTCACAGTGTGAATTTACTCGCTCACAATGTGAAGATGTGATTCACAATGTTAAACCGCTCGAATTTAACAGTGTGAAGATGATTTCACACTGTGTTTCGCACTGTGAACACACCTCGGGATACTGTGTTCTTTCCGGCAGGGATGTTTGCCTGAATACCCCGAGTAATGATTGTGTTGACTGACAAGACATCACTTATAATTATGATAATCACAAAACATATGCATTTGTCAATTAGTCATTAAAGATCTGTTTCTGTGATCGTTATGAAAACCATCCATTGCAAGACATTAGAATAGAATGGGTTGAATTTAAGGAATGTAAGATTATTTGATTCCATCAGATAATACATGTTTCTGTCATCCATCATTGATTGTTTTCAGGGGTAACATACAAGGAAGGCAGCCCTACATTGCTGGACCGAGCTGCACAAGGTGCTCGTCGGGAAATGGGCAATGTTATAAGAACAAAATATGTCGTAAGTTTATTATATAAAATGATATTCTAAAGTTGTTTTGAAGATGAATGGGAGGACACATTTAAAACCACCAATTGTTTATTCATATGAAACGCTTTATATGATATAGCACCCTGTTCTAATAACTGTATTATCTCATGACGTGAATACTATTTTTTTGTGTTTAAATTCGTATGATTTCACTTTATGCAGCACATTCCATGATAATCAGATTTCAAAAACAGGGAGGGGCTATGAGCGTCTCTTGCCATTCCACCTAGATCAGCCACTGATGAGAATCGTTGTGTACTGACACAAAATTGATAACGAAAATACAAAATATTGTTTATTTCCAGGTCCGTGTTCTGAGCATACAGAGTCCTGTGGTAAGTTAGAAAAATGGCATACCCAACCATTCGTTCAAAAGAACATTTCAAGATTACCTTGTTTTGTCCTTAATAAAGGTCACTTTTCCTTATATCCCTTTTTATTTTTAGTCTTCTTCTTTTTTCTTTTCTTTTTTTCATATGTTTTTAGTCTTCTTCTTTATATTCTTCAGTTTTTCTTCAGTTGTTTTTTTCTTCGTAACATTCATTGTGGAGAATCGTGTAAATGATTTTCCTTTCTCTTCCATTCATAATCGGTTATCCATCATTTCGAAAATGAAAAGTTTCCGCCATAAAAGTCATGGATAAAGTAAAGTAAAAACAATATCTAAATTTTCTTTGTTGACTTATGCCGGGAAAAAGTGGTAAATTCTTTCTTTAAAAGTGACAGAAAGTGTCTGTATGGATTACGAGTCTTGTCATACGTGAGTAAATCAATTAGAATGAATCAAGGGCATTGACCAATAAAAGTTTGACGTCTTGATGTTTTATTTTGAACAGACTGCAACCTACAATGTCAAAACTGCGGAACCCTTGACCGCGAAACATGCACCTGCTCCTGTCCAAAGGGTTGGCATGGAAACGAATGTGGAAGTAAGTTTTTAAAAATCATTTTAATGTTGACTGAATTGTGATATGAATCGATAACTTCTTCTTGCTTAGAAAATTGATGGTTTATTTTAACATGCCTGCTAAGAAAGCATGTGTGTGTTTGTGACTAAGCAACCAGGGGACCGACGGCTTTAAGTCCTTTCCGAGGGACTTGGTAATGAGGATTAATGCCCTACCAAAGGGCACTGGCGTATCGACATGGTTTTGAATCCAGGACCGGAGATTATACACAACTATAGAATTGGGTCAGAAGGGTATAATAAAAAAAACGTATATTGTGGATATGTTAACAAAATATTGTGGATATTGTGGATATGTTAACAAAACAACTTTTCATGACCGTAAACCTTTATTCTCATTGTTTTTAACTGTTTATCGTAACAAATTGTGGGAAGAACACGTTTTTTCCTTTAATTTCAGTTGCAGAAATGTTAGATCTGTTTTTCGGGCTGTTGCTCATTTTTTCATTAGCGAGCATGCTTGGTTACATTTTAAAACTAAATCCATTGTGAACCTGTTAAGATTTAACAGTTCCCCAACACTTTACAGTTTTCACAATATTGTTTCTCATTGATATTTGGTTATGTTCTAGTAAAATAACCGTTTCCTGAATATACATTTCAAACCCTCGTTTCCGTAGTTCTGAATTCATTCGCAGACGCAGACAGTAACATGATACGAAAAAAACGCGAGTAGACATAATCTTCAGCTCGTCAACGCAGTGATCCCTCGTTGCCATGGTTACCCAGTATTTTGAGAAGCCTCTCTTAATTGCCGCGATTTCCATTCCCCAACGGGGGCAAACTGCCTGCCAGAACAACTCCCGATAATGTTTCAAGCAATTATGATCGCACACATGCAATTAAATGTATGTTATTTTATTGGCCTTGGGAGCTAAAAAAAAAAGTGTCTTTAGTAGAGTTACAGGAAAGTACATTATCTATATAGTAACAAAACCACGCAGGAGTCCCACGAAGTGACGTAATCATAACGTTTGTTATCTTGTTTTAATTAAAATGTTCATGCGCAGAATATACTTAAGCATCATTGATGTTGACGTTTTACACAGAAACCTCACGTTTTCAATTTCATTAAACTCATTTCAGTATGTTGTGTTTTCATTTTCAAGGGATGTGGTTATAATAAAGCAAATGCAGCCTTATGAAAACCAAGACTTTATGGAAGAATGTAACTGAGGTTCGTCTCGACAGTGAACTCACTGATTAAGCCATGTCTTTAGTTTTATTTATTTTGTAAATACTTGTTCAGTTTTCTTTTTTAGATACAGAAATTGGTAATATTGATGGCAATATTGATGTTAACTTTATTGCATGTCAGTTCACAACTGTTTTGTCAATGTTCGTTTATGTTTCTGCAGAGCCGTGCGTGGATACACATGAGTACTGTGGAAGAAGCCCTGGATGGCCGGGTCGTTTTTACTGTCCATACGCCAGCTACATACCCCGCTATTGCCCACTCATGTGTGGTGTTTGTGGTAAGTGGTAACAAGGAGATATTTCTGGGAGTGACGGAGGGAGGGGGGGGGGGGAATAATGTTTCTTGTTGCATTTTTTATAAAAAATCCTTTTATTGAATAGACCTATTTCATAATTGTGATTATAGTTACATGACTTTGTATAAAGACGTGACCGTTTTAGTCGACCTGAGATGTTAAATATGTTCAGACAAATCCAGTTCAAAATGTTCTAGCAATTCTCATGCAGCACAGTGGCGTAGCTATACAGGAGGGCGCGGGGGTATGTGCCCCCAATTCAGCGGTGAAAAAATTCAGAAAAAGGAGTAAAAGAGAGAGAAAGAAAGCGAGAGGGGAAAAGGAGCGTGAACAGATAATTGATTCCCTCCCACACTTCCACCTTGCAAGACCAGTGCCCCCCCCCCCACTTCCGAGATGTCAGTGATCTATCGGTGGCTGGACCCACGCAACGGCACTGAGTATCAATGTATCATAATTTCTGGATAATATGCAAAAGAAGAACTGGTCGACCGAGTCAAAGACTGTTAAAGATCCTGTTTAATGTCTTATGGGCATTTACGAAATATAGCAATAAACGTCATGAAATATATCAATAAATGTTTTTTCTCCTGCTCCCAATCTCTCTTCCTTTCTATTTCCTGTCTCTTGTTTTACAACTCTCTCCCTCTTTCTTTCCCTATATACAAACATATGTAGGCATACCGTAAACTTGTCTGTAACTTTCGCCATTATTTATCCAATTGTTATAATTTGTTTGACCAAAATTATATTATGTAACTAAGTCTTTGGGGCATGCATCATAGTTACAAGCATTGCTTTCTTAGCATGCCCCTCCGTTTCTTTGTATATGTTAGGTCAGTAATGGTCCGTTTTTGTAAATTATTTTTTGTACTCTTCTCAATACCAATATCTTTGTATTTTTTTAGTTTGATATATACAAATTTATTACATTGTTTTATGTTTAATCCTTGAATGAAAATGTATGATGTATGATTATACTGAAACGGAAAAAAAATCAAATGAAATCAAAATCAAATCAATATTCATACCCCACCGATCGCGAGGTAATGAAAATCATGACCTTTCTTGCAGTATATTCAATTCAATTCAATTCAATTCAATTTATTTTCCATCTTTAAAATCACACAATATAATACTCAAACATTATAATGATAAAATAATATATGAGTAACAATATACAATATAAAAATGGAGGGATACCCTGTGAAGCAAAGTGCTTGTAAGTAGGGTCCCAAATGGAGGGATACCCTGGACTTTGTAACTCATGATCATTACTATGGATTCAAGCTAGGAACTTGAGAAATCAGCGAATATCCTCAAAATAAATCTTGAGGGATTATCATGTCAATATAGATCCAGCTTAGTCTAGATCGCTGAAATAGACTAGCTTTGGCGGTTTGGCGGGAATTAAAAAAAACACATACATTAAACAGCAGTATTTTGATTACAGCATGTTCTGTTTGTGATATAGAAAAGGTTACTCTTAATAGAAGTCATAACAACATTTTTGATATGATTTTTTTTAATTTCATAAATTTCCTAAATGCTATTCATCGTTACACCATTTTATATATTTTATTCATCGTTATTATTATTCATTTTTAAAGATTATTATTGTTATTATAGTTTTATTTTATTTCATTTTATTTTTTATTTTATTTCATTTTTTTTTGGGGGGGTGTTAAATGACTTCATTAACTTTATTAATGTAATTTTTAAAAGAAATAGCCCCTTTCTGGCACTCAAGGATTACTGTCAAGGGGAGACCAGGTTTCTGTAAAAGGGTAGGCACATGTGCCGAGAAATCTTTGAAAAGCGAAACATTTTTTTTGTGTGTGTACCAAAGGATTGCCAGTTTGGGTCTTAAAAATGTATTTGACACAACATATGTTGAGTTAAAAAAAAAGACAAACAGCATCTTAAGAGATAAACTGTATACTATGTGCTTGTATTTCTATGCAGAACTGAATAAATGAAATGAAATGAAATGAAATGAAATGAAATAATGGAGAAAATATGAAATTTTGTGTACAAAACATATTGAGAGTTGTACTACTTATAAACCTGCCATTTTGAAGCAACATTGCCAAATTGAGGGTCGCCATAGAAAGTAAATTGATACTTTTCAAACTTTCATAACTTTTTCATTTCGTAACCGATTGTAATGAAACTTTTTTTTTTAATTGCTTCTCTCTATCCTCTCTTTTCATTAAAGGCATTGATTAACTTTGCCCAGGATTGAAAAAAAAAATCACTGTTCCAGCTAATGCTCTAATCATAATTGCAAACCTTTAGCTCAGACAGGAATCGCCTGAGTTTTATAAGCTGATCGGTCGTTTATATATCAAGATATTTATGATTGAACATTGATGTCGGGATAGAGTACCACCGAACCCTAAAGAACTCTTACGGTTGGCATACCTCGCTCTATCACAGAATACCGTACGGGCTGGAAACCCGCTCTGAAATCGCCAAGCGCTGGTGCTTGGTTTTTGTGACTGCAGCGCAGCGAAGAAGCCGAGCGACTTGCGCTAGCGATTGATCGCGATTTTCTCTTTTTTAGGATAGTAAACGGGTTCTATTTTCTCCAATACTTTCACATATCCTTAATTATATATGTAGGTAGAGGACTGCACACAATTCACTGGCATTTGAGCTGATTTTACAATTTTTCACAAAGTTAATCAATCACTTTAAAATGGATATTTCCCCAGGGTTTCATTCTCCTTTAATTCGTTTTATTTATTTCACAGAGGCTGAGGATCCTGATTTCGTTTGTGATGAGAATAGCTCAGGTAAGAAAACAAAATATAGTTTAGTTGAAAAAAGTGCTGCGAAACAAAAAAAAAATGGTAATACTCGGCAGAGAAGCCTTATGCACATTTTCGATATTAGGATCGGCTGCGATCCAGGAGACCAATGGCCCATGGGATCGACAACCTACTAGACCGACAAACTCGGTCTCATGGGCTTTCTAACAACTTTTTTGAGGATTTACTAAATCGACAGCTCACTAGACCGATATTTGGCGTTTCTTTCATTTGTCGAAAATTTACGCATTTTTTTTTGTTTTGGTTGCCTTTAATTTATGCTCTTCATATATCTACAATTGCATATAAGATTGATCAAAGCTGGAAGACACAGCTGTTTGATGAGTAATGTCACGTTTTGGAACCGACACATACTACACTGAGTGGTCATTTCGTTTCATTCTATCTTGTAGAGAGTGGCTGGCAGACAACAGCTGCTATGACAACCGAGAATACTGGGGATGGCATCACCACCGATATGACCACAGCAATTGATGACATCACAACAGACTTAACTAAGTCACATAATGACATCAGTACTACGCCTTTTCCGATGACGACGCTCGACATCGACCTCGTCACCCCCAAAATACTTTCTTCCAAAAGTCTGGACGAAATTCCAGTAGAACAAACAGGAGAGGGTTTCCACAATGTGATAACAACGCCCTCTACGGAGAACCCACATTGGTTCGAACAACTAAATAGAGAAATAATTGCGAATGGCAAGCAAGTGAACTATGCAGCTAAGAGTATAGACACAGACTTTTCCAATCAGCTGAGATCACAAATCGGTAATACAAGCCACGTTGCCTTGAAGGAAAATGTAGAAATATCGGCGGAGAATGAGATGCATATAGACAGAAGAGTGGATTCGACAGCTACAGAGGTTAGCGAGATGGAGATTAGCCCAACCACCCAAATACCAGAAACAACGAGTTCCGTTCAAAGCGATTCAAATGAAACCGCTTCTGCGTCTCCTGCAAAAGATCTGGGTGTGGGTAAAACAGGAACACCTGAAATGCGCAGGCCAGCAAATGCTGTCAGAACTGAAAGTGATATGTCCACGTCAAAACATGCGAATAGTACACACCCGCCAGCGTTATTAAACTTTCATGGTGAAACCATGACAACAGAGCCACAGAGGACAGAAGACACAGATTCAAATATACACCTGTCAACCGAACAACCTTTAAGAACATCCAATAAAAACGGAGTGCCCCAAATACAACATTATCCAGTTGATACTGGAAAACGCACAGAGGATAGTGCATTTATAACAAGAACACCGGGTCTGACTGCAAGTTCACAGCAGACAACTGCCTCATATTCTACAGTTTCCGTGACAATATCTGTTGATCAAAACCTGCAAGAAAGGCCATTTTCCATGACTACATCAGAAGGAAACCTTGGAGTGGATTTTCTAACAAGCACTGACCATTCTTTGGAAAATTCGAGGACTGGAACTTCGGTCACATCACCGACTGCAATAACATCAGAAGTCTTGATAAAGACGACAGCGTCCACAACCCCATTGCAAGCAGACCCATCAACATCAAGCGCCAACAATGTGCCAACTTTGGGGGTAACGACTGAATCAACGTCTGTAACTTTAGATTCAATAGATAATGTCTTACAAAGAACAACGGAAGGGGTCGAGTCCACCACGGATGTTTCAGAAGACTTGGCGAATGTTCCGGTGTTACTTGGGAAGAAAAACCACAAAGAGCTTGGTGCCATTTCTGAGCACCTCTGCAGGAAAACTTTCACTGCTGTAGGAGCAGTGGGACGGACGCTTTTTCTTTTTCAGGTGAGGAATGCTTTTCCGTTGCCTCGTTGAATATAAATCAAATAGGTCACCTTTTTAATACATACTTCTATCAATTCTAAAAAGGGCATAGAAAAAAATCAGATGATATCACGGAAAACGATGGAGGTGACATTTATCTAAAACGAGTTTATCTCTCTATGAAGTTTGTGAAAAATGAGTTGCAAATTACTGAATAATCTGAGTCAGTCTTAAATACTTTACTGCCTAATATATCAGGTATCTATTCCATGATTTGAAACAGTTCTTCGTTTTTATTCCATTAAAAATTGTTACCCTGTATAATTAAAACTGCAAAAGAAGAAAAGAAATATGAATAAGGATTATTACATCAAAATAATCATAAAACATTACTGCATAATGTACTTTATGTGTGGTTTTCGTGCACAAATGAGAATCTTTGCTTCTTTTATCTTTCAGGGACAACATCTTTGGCGTGTCAATGTTTCCAGTGGACAAACTTTGTCCGAAAAAGAGACCTTACAATCTTACTTCGGCCTAGATGGACAGAAAGTGACTGCTGCTCTTTATCGCCAATCGCTAGACGTGTGGATGCTCTTTACCTGTAGGTACCTGTCTTGGCTGGAATAAATATTCGAGGGGGGGGGGGGGGGACTCGTTTTTCCGAAGGTTCATAATTCTGAAACTCGAAATTCCCATGCCCATGATACCTTGGGGTTGATGATTCCGATAATGAAATATAGGGTTCATTTTTCCCAAAATTTGTTGCATTACTCCGAAGTTTCAGAATTTCGAAATTGAAATAGGGTTCGTATTTCCAAAAATGAAATGGGTTCATTATTCCATTATTCCAGAGGTTCGTAATTCCGAAAATTAATGCAGGGTTATTTTACATTTTCGGTAGTATGAACCTTCGGAATAAACGAACCTTCAAAAATGACGAATATTCGGAATTGTGAACCTTTGGAAAAACGATATATAACCAAATATTCAGTAGCACTGGCGGGTGCAGAGGCAACAACCCCCAACCCCGGCCAAAATCTGCCTAGTCGTAATACACGTATCCCAGGCCAGAACGTTTTTCTCGAACCCCCCCCCCCCCCCATTCTTTTTGCTTATTGCAATTCTCTTCAGCTCTGCATGGCAAACACTCTTTGAAAATAATAATAATAAAGACAAAAAGATTAGTGTCACGTTTATCTTTGTCCCTTTATCAGACATCAACGTTTTCTTCGTAAGAAACCAATCACAGTCAGAGAACACGCCTAAATACTATCAAACCCGAATCACCGATCTCGGGATTCCGTTCGGAGTCGTGGTCGACGCCGCCTTCCACGACGACAGACGAAAGAAATTGTATCTGTTCACGAATCGATGGGTGTGGCGGTATGATGATGGGACAGGTGCATTGGACGACGGTTACCCAAGGCGTAGCCATCACGAGTTTCCCGGATTAATGCGGCATCGCCCGTCAGCTGCTGTAACACTAAATGGTAAATAACCACTTGACCCCAATCGCAGATTTAGGGGAGCACTAACGAAGGGTTCTCATTTTGAAACCTCTTTAAGCAGTTAAGTATAAAACCTCAAAAATGTGCCCCCTTTAAAATTTTCTTCCCAAAGGCTTCTAAACTTCTGAAAATGTCATAACCTTTTTTTTTTCTTCTTTTTCTTTTTCTTTTCTTATTTTTATTTTTTATTTTTTTGCTTGTCAGAAATTTTCGAAATAATGCCCTCCCCCTTCAAATAAGAAATAAGATCTCGGATCCGTCCTGCTTAATTGACCCATCACCGGAGTTAAGATTTTTTAGGCATTAAACGCAAATTATACTAGGTGTTTATAAAAAAAAAAAAAAAAGTGGACACATTTGATCGTTAATAACTCAAAACTTATACCCCGTATCAGACTGAGGTTTTTACATTATTTGTAAAGTTGAAGGATGTAAAATTTATTGGGAGCAAGTTTTATTGCATTTCTCTGAATACTTTTCTTAAAATATTGCTCTGAATATTCATTAGATTTTCACTTTTTGAAAAACCAAGGCCACAAAATCTGTGTGTATCAGTGATTAATTCAGAACACAACAATTGCCGTTATGTGTTGCAGCTGTTATTTCTGCCAATCTATTGCTGTCCAGTGTCATTAATGATTCATGACTCTGGATTAAAAGGGTGTTCTGGAATTTCAGCTGCAATGCACAATGGCAATTTTTGTATCCTGAATTAATTCCACAGACAATAGGGACAAACTACTCATCCACTTCGCTCGCTTAAAAAATGTAGAAACTGCAGGGTTAATTAATATTCGGACAAGAATCGTCAGCCCCCCAGGCAAAATTGTACCCATAAGCCTATGATTTTAGCGGTATTTTCAGCAATATAGAAAAACTTACGTACCATTGTTGTGTTTTCATCATTTGTTCTATTTATTGACAATTTTCGAGATTTGTGTGGATATATAAGTACTTAATCAACATTAATTGATCTCTTTATTACTCGCTCACTTTTTCCATCTGTATCTGATGGTCTTTCTTTATCTCAGTCTTGGATTAAGTGTGTATTATAATTTGTTTATTGCGTTGCTTTCTACTTCTCAGATTACTCCTACTGTAAATCTTTGTTCCTTCACATACTTCTTCATTTTCATCTTCTTCTTCAATCTCTTCATCCTCACCCCTTTTCTCTTTCTTTCTTTCTTTCTTTTCTTCTTCTTCTTCTTCTTCTTCTTCTTCTTCTTCTTCTTCTTCTTCTTCTTCTTCTCCCTCTTCTTTCTTCTTTTTTTTCTTCTTCTTCTTCTCGTTCTTCTTCTCGTTCTTTTTCTTATTCTACTGATAGTGATGCATCTTCTTTTCATTGTTCTCGCTCCTATAACTCTTACTCTTTACCTGTTCATTTTTTTCTTATTAATCCTCATCTTATGATTATGCAGGCACGCACTACATCTTGTATGGAAAGAAATACGTGACGATAGATCAAGATACGCACCAAGTTGACGAACGGAGAGGGGAAAACTTTCTCGAGGAATATCTTGATTGCTTCTCCGAACATCAAAAACATAATAAGATAATCCCATGATCATCATGAGTATCTTGCTAGGAGCTTTCAGATTTTTTTAAAGCTTGCTTTTTTGTATACCTTAACTTATTATCACATATCAATTTGTTATTGTAATGATCGAGGGACTCTAATATAATTATGTTAGGTATTTTGTCTGTTGATCCGAGATGGTGCGTTCCCGCCCTCGCGTCAACAATTTTCGAAATGCTCTCATTTCAAAATTGTATGTTAAATTTCTATGAAACTTGCACACAAGGTTTGTAGAGTATCACAAATAATGTCGCACAATTTTCAGGTCAAAGGTCACTTAAGGTCAATTAAGTTCAACCTTCCATTGTGTTCCAAAAACTTAACCTGTGGTTAAGTGTTTAAATTTTTACTTTATTTCAAAATTTGTTCAAATTCTTTGAAACTTGGCATCATTCTTGGTTGGATTTGACATTATGTCCCCCTCTTTTAAATGAATACCCAAATCTTACATTTTCATCACATTAAACAGTGGCGGATTGAGGCAGGGGCGCCAAAAGTGCGCACCCCCGTGTAATTTTCTGTTTTGTGATTTTCACTCCCTCGCCGCTGGTGCCCCCCCCCCCCCCCCATTTCAAATTCCTGGATCCGTCACTGTATTAAAGGTCACCTACTGACAGTTTAAATCTGTTATTTTTTTGTGTAAAAATTTAGTTTTGTCTCTACATACACGTATGTAGTATGTATATGTATTCTACACATGCATTTGACTTCTTCTTAAAATTTCCCTTGTTGTATATTCTTGAAGAAAAAAAATTCCCGAGGTCACGATCATGATCATAACATTTAGGTCGGAATTTTCTATTTTGTTCCTCTAGCCCATGACGCCCTCACAGCCTCCAAATTATATCCACCCCACTGCATGAGAGAGCCTGTCATGGGCCCGGGGAGATTCCCGGATGCATATTCCCGGGGAAAATTAACATGATTAATGCCGGGGGAGATTTCGCCTCCCACTTTCAGATGGTACTGCATGGATCCGCCCCTGTAGTAGAAAAATTACAGAGGGATTGTCAAAAAGTGGAAGGGGGGGGGGGGGAGTAGCCACGGACCATAGAGTAGCAGTAGAAGAAGACAAGAGTAGTGAGTAGTAGTAGCAGCAGCAGCAGTAGTAGTAGTAGTAGTAGTAGTAGTAGTAGTAGTAGTAGTAGTAGTAGTAGTAGTAGTAGTAGTAGTAGTAGTAGTAGTAGTAGTAGTAGTAGTAGTAGCAGCTGTAGTGGTACATGTATATAAAAAGTATTGGTAGTATAATGGTATTTGGACAAGATGGGTAAACAACGAATTGTTTGTAGAATAATGGCTGTCACACCCTTCATTTTCGCCCTCTTAATTCTTTTCTTTCTTCATCAGACTATAATCCCCAGGTTATTATTTTTTCTCTCATCCTCAGTATTCTTTCTCAGTAGATACGTGTGTGTATATATTCTTACTTTCAAAATATTCTGATGGAATAATTTTTGTCTTATTTTATGGTGTACATCACTCGCACCAAGTTGTAAATAAATGACATGTATATGCCTACAAAAAATTACCGAGTATATGCCCCCATTTTTCATGCAATACAGAGTCGTGTGTTTTTTGTTTTGTTTTGTTTTTTTTTTGTTGCATTTTTCATATTTTCTATTACCATGTCAGACACATAAAGATAAAAGGGAGAATTTTCGAGAGAGAGAGAAAAAAAATGGAAGGGAAAGAGTGGAGGAGTAAGAAAGAGAGGGGAGGGGAGACTGCATCTAGCTAGAGAGAGTCGAGAGAAAGAGGCGCGGGGGGGGGGGGGAGATTGGTTTTAAGTAGGCATACTCCTCTTCATTCCAAATTCCAATATGAAAAGGGTTAATTTAAGAAAAATAACAGGCCTGCAGTGATATGGATGAACATAAGTAGCCCCTACACGTACTGAAAAGTTTTGACAATTGCCTACTCCAAATATAACTTTGCAAAAAAACTTTGCTATGCACAATTAGGGTCCTGAACAGGTCTTCATTTGAAGTAACAATAAGGATTAGATTGATTAGTAAAAATATAGTCGATGATGAGAGGAAGAAATGAAAATTAAGATGAAAAAGATGAGGAAAGGACGGCTGAAGAATGGAGAGCACTAGAAAAGAAAATGGGTACAATATTATGTAGTTCATCATAATTATGTCCAGTCTCTATACGATATATAAAAACAGTGTTAATGATGATTGGGCTACTTTTAGCGACCAATAAGACTTCCGGCCCGCGACCAATAAGACTTCCGGCGTCTGCTAACGCGGAAAACAATAGGATTTGGCGGTATGGTGTCTTCAAAAGTTCCAATCGAAAATGAAAGTGTAACATGGGTGACGGAGATGATAAAATTGAAATAAAAAATATTACTCGACACTTTGAGGTGAAGGTGAACTGTGTCATATTATAGCAGAAAACATTTCCTTTAAGGTGATATAATAAAAGAACTGAAAACTTTCGATTTCAATTTTTAAGTTGAGATTGTTTTTTGGATTGATACATCCCAAATGCATGCAAATCGTTTTAACTTTGAAGGCTTTTAAAACTGTCGTACTACATTTTAACTAAATAATGACTTATATGACGTTAAAGCTGAAGAGTTGCTCATTACTCTCATGTATGTCACATGCCGAAACTTTTTGTCTGGGCCTTACTGTTTTACAGTGAAATTGGGGCTCAAAACGGCATACCGGGGATCTTATCTGCATAGTACACACGGAAATGGACGAATTTCATTTTTAATTTTGAATGCTTTCAAAACTATCGTATGACATTTTAACTAAATAATGATTTATATGAGGTTAAAGCTGAAAAGTTGATCTTTACTCTCATATGGGTCACATGCCGAAACTTTTTGTCTGGGTCTTACTGTTTTAAAGTGAAATCAGGGCTCAAAACGGCAAACCCGAGGTCTTATCCGCATACTACACACGGAAATGGAAGAAATGCGTTTTTAACTTTCAAGGCTTTTAAAACTATCGTATGACATTTTAACTAAATAATGATTCATATGAGGTTAAAGCTGAATTGTTGCTCTTTACTCTCATATGTGTCACATGCCGAAACTTTTTGTCTGGGTCTTACTGTTTTAAATTGAATTCAAGGCTTAAACTGGCATACCGGAGGTCTTATCCGCACAATATAGCGGAAATGTACAGAATTCTTTTTTAAATTTGAAGCCTTTTAAAACTATCGTATGACATTTTAACTAAATAATGACCTATATGAGGTTAAAGCTGAATAGTTGCTCTTTACTCTCATATAGGTCACATGCCGAAACTTTTTGTCTGGGTCCTACTGTTTTAAATTGAATTCAAGGCTCAAACTGGCATACCGGAGGTCATATCCGCACAATATATTGGAAATGTACAAAAATTCGTTTTTAATTTTGAAGCCTTTTAAAACTATCGTATGACATTTTAACTAAATAATGACCTATATAAGGTAAAAGCTGAATAGTTGCTCTTTACTCTCATATAGGCCACATGCCGAAACTTTTTGTCTGGGTCTTACTGTTTTAAAGTGAAATCAGGGCTCAAAACCTCATACCGGAGGTCTTATCCGCATACTACACACGAAAATGGACGAAAAGCGATTTTAACTTTCAAGGCTTTTAAAACTATCGTATGACATTTTAACTAAATAATGATTTATATGAGGTTAAAGCTGAATAGTTGCTCTTTACTCTCATATAGGTCACATGCCGAAACTTTTTGTCTGGGTCTTACTGTTTTAAATTGAATTCAAGGCTCAAACTGGCATACCGGAGGTCATATCCGCACAATATAGCGGAAATGGACGAAATGCGATTTCAACTTTCAAGGCTTTTAAAACTATCGTATGATATTTTAACTAAATAATGATTCACATGAGGTTAAAGCTGAATAGTTGCTCTTTACTCTCATATAGGTCTCATGCCGAAACTTTTTGTTTGGGTCTTACTGTTTTAAAGTGAAATCATGGCTGAAAACAGTATACCGAAGGTCTTATCTGCACAGTACACATGGAAACCGGCATATTCGCTGTTTTCCGCACAGTGTTGAATCGGAAGTAAAATAAAATTGGACATAAATTGTTTTATAACTTTGACTGTCGTGAAGAGCATTGTATGAAATTATAAGTAAATAATGGAATACATATTAAGTTAAATGTTGAAGAATTTCTCTTTACAACTTCAAGTACTAAGAACATGAAAAAATTTAACCTCTTACACTCTCAAAAATCAGGGGCCGCGGAGCGGCTTTTGAAAGGGGGGGGGGGCTGATTTGATTTCACTCATTAATGACAATTTCCAAACCTTTTTGCCGAGGTTTTATGAAACGTGTCTACTCCAAAAAGTGTGTGTGTGTCGGGGGGGGGGGGCTGCAGCCCCCGGTTCCGCAGCCCATGTATAATTATATGTCAGATACCGAAGGATTTTTTTTTCTGCTTCTTACTGTAGCAAATTGAAATCTGGCTTTAAACTATACGCAGTGTTGAGTAGATAAATCCTAAAAATCTTAGAAGTTGAGGTAAATCGAAATAATAAGAAAGGGATTTGAATTTTAAAAATCCAAAATCAGAATTCAGTAGGAGCAAAAGGAGAAAGGACGCAACCACAGGGGGCTTGAAGTATAGAAGGGAGGACAGTTTTTTTTTCCTTTGCAATCTTTTGTTACGGTTTTTTTTTTTTTGTTTTGTTTTGTTTTTTTTGGGGGGGGGGAGTAATCAGAGAAGGAAGCCACCAAAAGGGTGGGCACGAGTAAAGTGAAAAGAAAAAGAAAGTTTAACCTTCAGGGCATATTACCGGACACCGGGGAGGGGGGGGGGTAAGATTTTTGGGCCACAAAGGAATCGAGGGGGCACATTTAGCTGTAGCTGTAGGGTAATTCCAAGCGTTATGGAATGATATTCTCAAAGAATTTTCAAGTTTGAAAGAAGAATATTATTAATATCGTAATTATTTTTTACAAATTGATAGTACAAAAATAAACAAATACGAGGTACTTTCACAACTGTTGAGTTTCATGTCAGTCATTCATTATCAGATTTATGACATATTAAGTATTTTAATTATTGATTCTTTACGGAAAAACACAAAAAGGACATGACTTTTAAACCAGAATAAGCATTGCTCAAACTGTGAATTTTGAATATGTATCCAGTTTTGAAGATTGCCGTGGCATTTTGTAGTATGTTAGCTTTGATATGTCACCATGTTCGTGGAAATCTTTTTGGAAATATTTGAAATGTGATGCAAAATATGAAATGAAACAGCTTTACGGAATGATCGTTACGGAATGACTTATGAAAGTCATTGGGAAATAGTATATGAAATTCATATTATGTAAATAAGTAGTTAAAACAGTTTGAAAAACAGATTGAGCAAACGATTTGATAATTTTTGATGACCTAAGATATCTGTTAAAAACAGCTCTCTCAGTGTTCACAGATTTTATAATTTATGCTAATTTTATTCAAAAATTCTTATATTTGTTAACAATTTTAGATTTTTTAAAAATAGTGAAGAGTATTGATTTAAAAAAAAAAGGCTTCTGGGAAGCTTGAAAAGACATTCAGATAGATTGAATCATTACATTCTACTTTATATTGCATGTTTTTCATTGTTTGTGGATTTCTTATGTATTCTATTTTTTTTTCAATATTCATAAATTTCATCATATGATTTGTTCTATTTGATACTATCATCTAGATCAATAATGTTAGATCTAAAATACAATAAAACCAAAGCTATAGAGGAAAGAAAGACAAAAAACACCATTTCCCCCATTTTTTTGTACACAAAACACAAAATATCAAAATTATCAGATTTCATATAATCTTCATACTGAAAAGTTAGTTCATCATCTCTACTTTAGTTGATAATATTATTGTCTGACATTTTAAGCTGAACTAATGTATAGGTTCAGGGTTGATTAGATTTTTACAAAACTGAATGTAATGTCATTCCGTTTTGTTACGGAATGACATAATTAATCATATCATAATTCATGTTTAAAATATTTTTTCACACCAAAAGCACATACATTTTGTACGTATTAGGTACTTTGATTTATCTATCAACTTTCATAACAAAATGAACGTCCTTTTATGAAATAAGTTTTGGGCGTTACGGAATGACAGGTTTTGGAGTTTAAGTTTCCACGGTTACTGAAGTATGAGAAATTATGCAGAACAGAAACAAATGCTATTCTTGGTTACTATGTTATTTTAAATTTCTGTGTACATGGTATATCAAGTGTATTTTAGCAAACAGGTCATATGACCTTTACTCTTTTTTTACAATTTATCATAAACCAATTAATGATCAATCAATTAATGATTTCAAGATCATGTCTAAATCTCTAAATCTTATCAGATTGTGAAAATTGGATATTTACAATTAATTTGACACCAAATTTCATATGTTCAGACAGATTTGAAATTTTGGGGTTCATGTTCTGTTTTGCTTGGAATTGCCAAAAAAGAATGTTGCATTGTAGCTGCCCGCGAGAAAAAATTATGTTTCGTACTTTGAAGCGTTGCATCTAAGAGCACCTTTGATGAAACAGGCAAATCAAAGTCTCAGCTTAATATCCACCATTTTTCTTATCTTACAATATTCAACTTTGAGACAAAATTACTAAATCTTAACAATTTTTTCCCTTTCTTCCAATGTACCTGGTTACATATTTTCTTTATTTTAAAGTTATTGTATATTATAGGAAGTGTAGCGACCGAACAAGAAGATTTTTTTTTTTTTAATTTTTGAATAGTAAAACTTTGTTCCAGAGCACTTAAGAGGCTATAGTGTGCTGTAGCCCTGATTTATTATTTACTTTATATTTTCTCCTTTTGTTTTGGAAAAATTTGGGGGGACATGTGTCCCAGCTCCCCTGGAATTGCCACTTCTGCTTTATTTCACAATCTTAATCCTTCCATTTTTAAAGAAATGTCATGATATTGTAAAGGCCTAAAGTAAAGTGTCCTTGGCCTGGGAATGAGAATAAAGTTCCTCTTCTTATTTCCAGAAAATTGTAATAAAATAAAATAATATTTCTTGCATGCAAAAATGGAGGGGGTAGTACAAAGAAAATTTGGCCATTTAGTTGTTATAAGAGACTCTTGGGGGGGGGGGGGGTTGGGGGTTGTGGACATTTGGGGGGGGCTGTAGCGCCCACAAGCCCCCCCCCCCCCCCAGTAGACCAGTGTTCTTATACTATCGTCATAATTTGATTTGGCTTCCACCGGCGATAGTGATTTATTCATTTATGTCCACTCCCATCTTAGTAACGGTGTTTTTGCTTCTCCCCCATTCGCGCTACCACTTATGTTTTTCTGTCCCTTTCGTATAGCCCCTCCCCTCGCTAAAAAATATTTCTCATTTTCGCCACTTGTGTTTGGAATTTATCAATTTTACTTTTTTATATATCCCCTTCCCGCGGAATATTGCATTTAAAAATCATGTCCCTATTGAATAAACCATAGCTGCTCTATCCCTCTAGTAAAAATGTCTATATATAGGTTTATAATTACTTTATTTCAAATTCCAAAATGCAATAGTGGGAATTATGTTCTCGATATTCATGACATCTGTGGGCAAAAATAAAGAGATATTGCTAGAGTGGCGTTTCTTGTCACCAGGGAATGTAGTGATCCGACGTAAAGATCGATGGGGGCATCCCTGCAACGCCCTAGCATGCCCAGATCAAGCACTAAAAAAAAAAAAAAAAAAAAAAAAAAAAAAAAACGATTTGTGTCCAGGAATGACAAGAAAAGGGAGAAAACGCAGATTTCAGCCCTGATTTCATTTTAAAACAGTAAGACCCAAACAAAAAGTTTCGGCATGTGACATATATGAGAGTATAGAGCATCTATTCAGCTTTAATCTCATATAATTCATTATTTATTTAAAATGTCATACGATAGTTTTAAAAGCCTTCAAAGTTAAAAACGCATTTCGTCCATTTTGGTGTGTAGTATGCGGATAAGACCTCCGGTTTGCTGTTTTGAGCCCTGATTTCACTTTAAAACAGTAAGACCCCAACAAAAAGTTTCGGCATGTGACATATATGAGAGTGAAGAGCATCTATTCAGCTTTAATCTCATATATTTCATTATTTATTTAAAATGTCATACGATAGTTTTAAAAGCCATGAAAGTTAAAAACGCATTTCGTCCATTTCCGTGTGTAGTGGTGTGTAGTATGCGGATAAGACCTCCGGTTTGCTGTTTTGAGCCCCAAATTCACTTTAAAACAATAAGACCCAAACAAAAAGTTTCGTCATGTGACCTATATGAGAGTAAAGAGCAACTATTCAGCTGTAAGCTCATATAGGTCATAATTTAGTTAAAATGTCATACGATAGTTTTAAAATCCATGAAAGTTAAAAACGCATTTCGTCCATTTTGGTGTGTAGTATGCGGATAAGACCTCCGGTTTGCTGTTTTGAGCCCCAAATTCACTTTAAAACAATAAGACCCAAACAAAATGTTTCGGCATGTGACCTATATGAGAGTAAAGAGCAACTATTCAGCTTTAATCTCATATAGGTCATGATTTAGTTAAAATGTCATACGATAGTTTTAAAAGCCATGAAAGTTAAAAACGCATTTCGTCCATTTTGGTGTGTACTATGCGGATAAGACCTCCGGTTTGCTGTTTTGAGCCCCAAATTCACTTTAAAACAGTAAGATTCAAACAAAAAGTTTCGGCATGTGACCTATATGAGAGTAAAGAGCAACTATTCAGCTTTAATCTCATATAGGTCATGATTTAGTTAAAATGTCATAGGATAGTTTTAAAAGCCTTGAAAGTTAAAAACGCATTTCGTCAATTTCCGTGTGTAGTATGCGGATAAGACCTCCGGTATGCTGTTTTGAGCCCTGATTTCAATTTATAACAGTAAGACCCAGACAAAAAGTTTCGGCATGTGACCTATATGAGAGTGAAGAGCATCTATTCAGCTTTAATCTCATATAATTCATTATTTATTTGAAATGTCATACGATAGTTTTAAAAGCCTTGAAATTTAAAAACGCATTTCGTCCATTTCCGTGTGTAGTATGCGGATAAGACCTCCGGTATGCCGTTTTGAGCCCTGATTTCACTTTAAAACAGTAAGACCCAGACAAAAAGTTTCGTCATGTGACCTATATGAGAGTAAAGAGCAACTATTCAGCTTTATTCTCAGATAGGTCATGATTTAGTTAAAATGTCATACGATAGTTTTAAAAGCCATGAAAGTTAAAAACGCATTTCGCCCATTTTGGTGTGTAGTATGCGGATAAGACCTCCGGTATGCCGTTTTGAGCCCTGATTTCAATTTAAAACAGTAAGATTCAAACAAAAAGTTTCGGCATGTGATCTATAATGAGAGTAAAGAGCAACTATTCAGCTTTAACCTCATATGAATCATTATTTAGTTAAAATGCCATACGATAGTTTTAAAAGCCTTGAAAGTTAAAATCGCATTTCGTCAATTTCCGTGTGTAGTATGCGGATAAGACCTCCGGTTTGCTGTTTTGAGCCCTGATTTCACTTTAAAACAGTAAGACCCCAACAAAAAGTTTCGGCATGTGACATATATGAGAGTGAAGAGCATCTATTCAGCTTTAATCTCATATATTTCATTATTTATTTAAAATGTCATACGATAGTTTTAAAAGCCATGAAAGTTAAAAACGCATTTCGTCCATTTCCGTGTGTAGTGGTGTGTAGTATGCGGATAAGACCTCCGGTTTGCTGTTTTGAGCCCTGATTTCACTTTAAAACAGTAAGACCCAGACAAAAAGTTTCGTCATGTGACCTATATGACAGTAAAGAGCAACTATTCAGCTTTATTCTCAGATAGGTCATGATTTAGTTAAAATGTCATACGATAGTTTTAAAAGCCATGAAAGTTAAAAACGCATTTCGCCCATTTTGGTGTGTATAGTATGCGGATAAGACCTCCGGTATGCCGTTTTGAGCCCTGATTTCACTTTAAAACAGTAAGACCCAGACAAAAAGTTTCGTCATATGACCTATATGAGAGTAAAGAGCAACTATTCAGCTTTATTCTCAGATAGGTCATGATTTAGTTAAAATGTCATACGATAGTTTTAAAAGCCATGAAAGTTAAAAACGCATTTCGCCCATTTTGGTGTGTAGTATGTGGATAAGACCTCCGGTATGCTGTTTTGAGCCCTGATTTCAATTTAAAACAGTAAGATTCAAACAAAAAGTTTCGGCATGTGATCTATAATGAGAGTAAAGAGCAACTATTCAGCTTTAACCTCATATGAATCATTATTTAGTTAAAATGCCATACGATAGTTTTAAAAGCATTGAAAGTTAAAATCGCATTTCGTCAATTTCCGTGTGTAGTATGCGGATAAGACCTCCGGTATGCCGTTTTGAGCCCTGATTTCACTTTAAAACAGTAAGACCCAGACAAAAAGTTTCGTCATGTGACCTATATGAGAGTGAAGAGCAACTATTCAGCTTTAATCTCATATAATTCATTATTTATTTAAAATGTCATACGATAGTTTTAAAAGCCTTCAAAGTTAAAAACGCATTTCGTCCATTTCCGTGCGTAGTATGCGGATAAGACCTCCGGTTTGCTGTTTTGAGTCCCAAATTCACTTTAAAACAATAAGACCCAGACAAAAAGTTTCGTCATGTGACCTATATGAGAGTAAAGAGCAACTATTCAGCTTTATTCTCAGATAGGTCATGATTTAGTTAAAATGTCATACGATAGTTTTAAAAGCCATGAAAGTTAAAAACGCATTTCGCCCATTTTGGTGTGTAGTATGCGGATAAGACCTCCGGTATGCCGTTTTGAGCCCTGATTTCAATTTAAAACAGTAAGATTCAAACAAAAAGTTTCGGCATGTGATCTATAATGAGAGTAAAGAGCAACTATTCAGCTTTAACCTCATGTGAATCATTATTTAGTTTAAATGTCATACGATAGTTGTAAAAGGCTTTAAAATTAAAAACGAATTCTGTACATTTCCACTATATTGTGCGGATATGACCTCCGGTATGCCAGTTTGAGCCTTGAATTCAATTTAAAACAGTAAGACCCAGACAAAAAGTTTCGGCATGTGACCTATATGAGAGTAAAGAGCAATTATTCAGCTTTAACTTCATGTGAATCATTATTTAGTTCAAATGTCATACGATAGTTGTAAAAAGCTTTAAAATTAAAAACGAATTCTGTACATTTCCACTATATTGTGCGGATATGACCTCCGGTATGCCAGTTTGAGCCTTGAATTCAATTTAAAACAGTAAGACCCAGACAAAAAGTTTCGGCATGTGACCTATATGAGAGTAAAGAGCAACTATTCAGCTTTAAACTCATATAGGTCATAATTTAGTTAAAATGTCATACGATAGTTTTAAAAGCCATGAAATTTAAAAACGCATTTCGTCCATTTCCGTGTGTAGTATGCGGATAAGACCTCCGGTATGCCGTTTTGAGCCCTGATTTCAATTTAAAACAGTATGACCCAGACAAAAAGTTTTGGCATGTGACATATATGAGAGTAAAGAACAACTATTCAGCATTAATCTCAGATAGGTCATGATTTAGTTTAAATGTCATACAATAGTTTTAAAAGCCTTCCAATCTAGTCCTTCGTTCCCATTGACGTTATCGCCAACGGAGATCCGGAAAATTTTCTTTTTCCTTTTTGATTGGAGATTTTGACGACACCATAATCCTCTTATTGGTCGCTGGCTTATTGCTCGCCAGTACAGTTTCAAGGAGCGTTAAAGGGATACTTTGGTAGGCCTGCATGGGCGATTTCCGATGAGAGAGGAAAATATACTCGGAGCTTCGTGTCACTTCGATACAAGGACTTCCATCGCACGTGCTAAAACATGTGATTCATACTGGACCACCTCTGAGATAAGACTGGCTTGTGTTTTAAATTTCGCGCGGTGGGAAAGTAATCAAACATATGGAAAAGTAATTACAGAGCCAGCTCTCTGGTAGAGCCTGGGATTAGTTACGTAATCGTGGCGACAACGAGTCGCGGCAGGGCAGTGCAGAAGCGATGGCTAGACTAATCAACCAGAAGTTAACCGTGTTTTGTATTTGGAAATATTTCAGCATTACACTAAACTTGTTTGGGGGAACGAGGTTACAACCAGTTACAAGACTAAGAGCCCGGGACTGGTTAAACCCGAAGTATTCGCCGAGCTCCAGTTCGGTCAACTTCGTGCCGTCCGATCATTTATGACCTTAGTCCGACGGCCTCGCACAACGGGCGTGCTATGTGTACAAGTAAACGAGCCTTTTGCAAATTCCGCACGATTTCATTTCCCCATGAGTTCTCATTAGACTGCCCCTTTAATGATGACGTCATTGAGCAATTACGTCATTGAAAAAAAAAAAAAGAAATCGGCGATCGAGTGCTGCTAAAACTCAACTTGCAAGTTACATACGAGGTTTCATACTGCAAAACATGTCTTTGAATACAGCAAATACTAAAGATGGATCTCTTGTGTTACAAGGAGACCGGTGAGTATTGTTTTTCATGATCCAAATGAAAATGAATTCAAACCAAGAATAAAACTTAAAAGGGTTGTCCCATATACTGGTATTTGTGTTTGTTTGTCTGTGACAATCTTCTTTGATAGGGATTTCCCCCAATAACGTCGCATATGTGTTAGTGCCCTAGGGCTAGGCCCCTCGATTCGACTGTTCACTCCACAAAACACCGCCATTAGTCACCATTAGTATATATAGTATGTATGTGGGCGTGCGCCTGTAATCCAGCTAACAGTGGAAGTTATGATTCAGGGGACCCAGGTTCGAGACTGAGTCACGTCTTTCGGATGGTGACGTTAAAGGTCGGTCCCAGACGTAAATAATCATATCTGATTGATACACGTCTGTAAAAACCCAATTACACACACACACACATGAAAACCCACCACTGGTGAATTACACATGCCGACATCTGCATCCGAACACTCACATTGGCATCCACTCATGTCATGGGCCCTTGCTAGCTATACGAGCTCTGTGGCTTATCAATCTGCTACTGGCCACAGAGCTATACAGCCCATGCCTATACTGCGTGTGGAGGAAGATATCAACCAAAAAATCTAGATCTAAATATCACCATTTCCCACATACTGTGAGCCATGCAAACCACCCTCGGAGTTTGCTAAAGGGGTTACCTTCCAGGATCAACTAAGATTGTAAAAATTGAATGAATAAAAAAGAAAAAAAGCCACAAAATTGGCAGGTGTGATCAGGTTTTTTTACCTTGCACTTGTAACTTGTATATATGGGACTACACATGCAAGGTAAGATTGGTGTAGTCCCATATATACAAGTTACACTGTGTAACTTGTATATATGGGACTACACCAATCTTACCTTGCATGTGTAGTCCCATATATACAAGTTACAAGTGCATGGTAAAAAAACCTGATCACACCTGCCAATTTTGTGGCTTTTTTTCTTTTTTATTCATTCAATTTTTACAATCTTAGTTGATCCTGGAAGGTAACCCCTTTAGCAAACTCCGAGGGTGGTTTGCATGGCTCACAGTATGTGGGAAATGGTGATATTTAGATCTAGATTTTTTGGTTGATATCTTCCTCCACACGCAGTATAGGCATGGGCTGTATAGCTCTGTGGCCAGTAGCAGATTGATAAGCCACAGAGCTCGTATAGCTAGGCCCTTGCCTATGTGGGACTGTCCAACATTCACTGTTGCAGCAGTCAAAAACAGACAACAAAATTGCTCTAAGCAAGATTTAATTTTCTTAAATTTGCTAGATTACCTGATTCATGGACTCTTCCACTCTTACTGTGCCACAAATTAGGGGATTCAGAATTGAAAGTGAAATTTTAAATAATTATTTTCCTCTCCTGTATGAATGATCTAGCCTGGAAAAGGGCCTGCTGATACACACAATAGCTATTGAAAGCCTATTCACCCATAAAAGAGCTAGTCTGAGTACAAGGTTATCTTCAGATAAGCTTGTACATGTATAAGTGATTGGCATCTGAATGTAGATTCTCTCACCATGCTCACACCAAGTAATAGTGGTCATACGTGGGACGAATGCAAAAATACTGCTCATTTTCTATCGAATGTACTAAAGGTATGGGGGAAAAATAGGATAAATATTTCAAATACTTCCTTTCAACTTCAGCTCTTAAAAATCTTACTCAGTGGTCATTAGGAAGAACTGATATTTCCAGCAAAATCCAAAGTCAAAATGATGTCCCAAACTGAAGAAATCCCCACCAATTTTTTGTGCTATCGCATGTTGTTTTCATTCCGATAAATTTTTGTCCACAAAGAAACTCGGTATTGCGCGCGCACATCGCTCTCTATGATTGCGCACACGGAAAATCGGGACTTTTACTTTTACGGATTTCATTTTTGGAATTATCTTTTCCAACATTGGTGAGTTAAATTTATTGTATTTCATGGATATGCATGTTGGTGTCAGTTTTTGAAATTAAATGCCGATTTCGAGTGAATGTTGGTGACTTCTGTGCAGTGGTGTTTTGGAAGTGTTGATGTATATGACTGCCTAGAGTCTACACACAAAGTATAGTAGAGTCACTATGAGTGGATTCTCTAGGAGTGGATTCTCTAAGACTCTAGATGCTGCGAAGTGTGGCCGGTCCATCGTTTGCATTGCAAAATCACTCTAAAATATGATGGGGGGGGGGGGCCTAAAGCTACACACTTCGTTTCCAGTCTCTAAAAAGTCATTTTATTTAGGGGTTTATGCAAATTTCTTTAAATATCTTGGTTCTACATATTCCAAAGTTAGATCACTGAGAAAATTACGACGGAAGAATGTCGGTGATATTCATTTTCAAGTCGATGTTGATGCCCATGCCAAATTTTGTTCGACAAAATGAAAGGGTCCTAAAGCTACGCACACGTAATAAATGAATGCCAATCTTAATTTTGAAGCTGACTGATGTGAATTTCCAATTAGTGATAATATTACAAAAAGTAACAGAAAATTACTCATTCTTTTTGGCGAACGTAAATGATAATCTTTGTTGCTCAGTCACACCAAAAGTTTGGCACATTGAACTCGTCGCATTTCGTGTATTTGCGGGTGCGTAGCTTTAGGACCCCTTACCATACATGGCATCATAATTGTCATAATATATCACAAGTCCCACACACAGGGTACATTACATGTACCAAAGTGACAGAAAATAGCAGTGGCCATGAAAAAGGTATCCATAAATATCACATTTTTAGCGATACAATTGGTGTTCTAACTACGAAAAATTGAAAATTTTGAAAATATGCCTTTCTTAAGGAAATATGGTTTTGAAAAATAAGCTGAATTTCAAGAAATTGTCAATTTTAGATCGGGATTTTTCACGTGTCGCAAGCTCAAAAGTGTCCGAATGCTAGTTGCGGTCGTAGCGCCACGAAAGCTCTGTGCGACGAAAGCTCCTTGCGAATGGCGATGTCAGTGTCAGCATCAACGTCTGATCACTCATTCATTTTGTTTTGTTCTGTTTTCAGTGTCATCCTAGCACAGGATGGTGTGGAGGCAACCTTTGAGACAAGTCCTATGGTGGACCACTTCAAAGGAACCAAGAAGGGCAAGGTCTATCTCACATCACTTGTGGTAAGTGTGCTACATTGCAAAATTTTTGAGAGCTGAGTAAAAGCAGAGAAAGCTATGGACATCCAGGCTGTTGGGCATTGTTATCAGGCTGTGCTGTATGTGTACATCTGTTTTGATGCTTTTTGGGTAGTAGTATTTTGTTTTCAGCAAATTTTTGTGATCTACTGTATATTTTCCTGTTCCAAACCGAGAAAAAGTAATTTTTCAGCACCCCACCCCCCAGGTACTCTGTATGTAAAAACTGCAAACAGCTATTTACGAGCCTTCCCTTTCAGGACAGGAATTATTTAAGGGCTAAATTGATCCCATTTTGTTTTTCAACTTGGCAACAATATTATTTTTCTTTTAATGCTGCATGGTTCAAATAAGATGTAATGTCTTTGAAAACAATATACATGGTTAGGAATTTTATTGAAAGGTTGAAAAAATTGCCAATTTTAGTAAAAAGCAATGATTTTGAACCTCTCAGTGTGTTGCCAATTTAAGGATTTTAAAGTTTGATCTCATTTTTTAAATTTCTGACATCAAATGCATTATTGTCATGCCAAAAAAATGGACATAGTGTATGCAGAATTTTTTGCTCTTTCTACTCATTCATATTGTAAATTTTATAGAGCTCTGAATAAAAAATTATTGAACCAAACCACAAAATGTGGTCAGGCATCTCGAAAGGGTTAATAGCCATCTGTCCATAATATAGTCATGTTATATTGGTAGGTAACGTTCTGTGATACATCAAAATATTATCTCTGACAATTTCGATGTCCCAGTTTAGACACTTTCCTCAGATGCATAGTGGCAGGCTGAAGTTACCTGCCCTTTTTTAATTGCCAGAAGATATCGAAATTGTCATAGGTAAATAATTTTCAGAATGGTCATAGAACTAATTCCTATTGATTTATGACATTCTGATGAACATGTTGAATGACAGTCTTTGTGACTTTTGTCTTTGTTTGCAGATGGCTTTTGTTCCCAAGTCTGGTCTGATGAAATCTCTATCGGTACCCTTCACCAACCTGAAGAACCTGGAGATCAAGCAGCCCATGTTTGGAGCTAACTATCTCGCTGGTAACATTCTGGCACAACCTGGAGGTACGTGTAAGAACCCTTTCATACTCTAAAATACATGAGATGTTCTTACTATTATGAGTGATTCAAGAACCTAGATATCAAGCAACCAATGTTTGAAGCTAACTATCTCGCTGGTAACATTTTAGCATAACCTGGAGGTACGTGTCATTCCTAATTTAATCATAGTAATGATAATTCACAGTTCTTGTATAGCGGATATCACATTATGATATAGGCCCGACTGCATCTCCAAAGGGGTTTAGATATAATGACCCTAGCCTTAGCTCCAACAGCTGTTATCAGTGCACGGTGCATTAATCTAAATTTGCCACTCTAGATGCAGATGTAGTAAGAGCGTATGTGGTAGGATTTATAAATTGAATGCGCTGTGCTCTGATAACAGCTGCCAGAGCTAAAGCCAGGTTAATAATTTCCCAAGCCCTTTGGAAGGATATGTGTAGAGGTGCCATAACATAATGTGATATGCCCTATACAAAAACATGTTATTATTTTCAAGCAGATTAATCATGGTGGCTGCATTTGAAATGTTGATCAAGAAAGCCTTGTTGCAAAAATAGTTTTGATTAATCACAGGAGACAGTCAGTCTTGCTGTGTCCTTTTATCTTGATTATTATATTCTGTTCTCCTGAATTCCCACCTCCTGTCTTACTTTCTCTCCCTCTCTCTCTCTCTCTCTCTCTCTGTTCCTCTGTCTTTCTCTGTCTCCTTCAAGGTCTCATTCAGTAACCTCCCCCCTCTCTCTGTCATTCTCTCTGTTCCTCTTTCTTTCTCCGTTTCCTGATACTTCTCATTCGGTCACCCCCCCCCCCCCCCCCCCCCCCCGTCACTGTCACTCTCTCTCTGATTCACTTTCTCCATTTATCTGTCTTTGTTTCTCTCTTTCTCCCCTGCCTCTCTCCCTCTCTCTCTCTCTCTCTCTCTCTCTGTCTCTCTCTGTCTGTCTTTCTCTCTTTCTTATGATGTATTGTTGATGTGATCCAACTTTCATTTTGGTTACAGGTGGCTGGGAGGGGCAGGCCAAGTTTAAGATGGTGTTTAACAATGGAGGTGCGATTGATATGGCTCAGGGTCTAATGAGAGCAGTCAAACGAGGTAAGTTTGTCATCAGTTATTTTTTTGCTAGTATTCAGTTCAATACTTGGATCAAGTCAACTAAGTAAAATGACTGAAGTGATATTCAGATCACATGTAATCTTTGTACTTTAGCAAGCTAATTAATACTTTAGCTAGTGTAATGTCACATAACTTGGTCGTGTTGTTTCCCAGCTACCTCAGCTACCTGAAGAATTATGATCTTTGAAAGTGTTGCACATGAATGTGTACTTCTGTGCAGCTTGATAACTCTAATATTATGAAACCCACTGCCAGGCTTTGGAAATGTTATGAAACCCACTGCCAGGCTTTGGAAATATTTTGCTTAAGTGTTTTCTCTTATCATAGATTTAGGGTAAAATATGCAACTAAATTCTAATACTGGCTATCGGTTTAAGCCCAAAACCAAGATATATACTGACAAATGATGAATATCAATAGATTATAACTTAGTGTAGTGTACTAAATTCTACCTGAATCAACTAGACTCTCAAACATGAAATTTGTGAATGTATGGGGCATCCTGAGTCATAATTACTTTCAAGCGAAGAAACAACATGATAATATGTGTATAACGTCACAAATAAGGCAGAGAAGGAGGAACAGAAACTGAAAACGAAGTCCGCTGCTTAAAGGCAACCCGGTGTAACTTAGAAGCCGCATCTGAGGCCCGTTTGTGAGTCTCGATCTCCTTATCGAGAGCTGACGATAATTTGCCTGGAAAGAGGGAAGGACCCTCTGCCGTGAGACTCCTAGTGGAGTAACACTACCCATAATTTTGACAGTTGAGCGTGTTGAAAATACTAAGTCTTTTTCTTGTCGTAAAATATCTTTGCTTGTCTAAATCCGATGAAGACAACGGTGACAGAATATGTATCCCGTAAGTCTGCCCTTGGTATTCAAAAAATGAATAAAAAGTGGTAGACACACAACATGTAATTCATACAGTGTTTTACCTTTTTTGGTATTGTGTTTTTTTTTTGTTTTCCACAGAAACTGAAAAAAATTTACACTGATAGTTAAGCAGTTTCGATTTATTCTTTTAATTGCAGTAGTCCTTTACAGTGTATTCATAGATTTTGAGTGTACTTTTGTTATGGAAGCATGGCAAGTTTCTCACTTAGGCAAGTTTCTCACATGGGTGAGCATGAAGATGGAATGATCTTTGCTTTTATCAGATTATTTGTTTTCTCATTGAAAGCCAAGTCAAGTTGCCTAGTTGTTCTGTCAATACAGAGTTTCAGAATTTCCTCGGGATAAATGGCTTCTGTCACATCCTGCTCCACAGATAGTAGCATGAGAGATGTGAATCGCACTTGTGTCATTGTTGAATGCATTTTGGACTTTACTGGAGATTGGAAGGTCGTCGGTTCGATCCCCAGCACGGCACTTATGTCCTCGGGCAAGGCATTTTATCTACATATTTTTCTTAGGCATGAGTATGCCTTGTCTCACCCTGATTCCTCAAAATTTAAGGTCATGGTGTCCATTACTCCTGTGTCTTTGAGCAACAGGGAATACTCGTTTGAAGATTAGATTGTTGTACTCCAACAATTGACGTGAAAGCTTTTCTCCTACATCATCAGATGGCTTATCCTTTTCGCAAGGTTTTCCCACACGGTCTGATTACATCTGTGGCTTCCTGATTGAATCTGCATTCATTGTCTGCCTAGGCCTTGTCAATGGCTGGGAACATTTAGTCTTGGCTCTGTCCATTCATTTACATGCAAAGTGTAGTCGCAACGGTCTTTTGAGGTGATTTATTTCGTAATGAGCATAACAAATAATGAATATTGCTAATCTTTGATGGGTAATTCTGTTTCAATTCACTTCGATTTATTCTTTCCACATCTGATAAAAAATGACAGTAATTAACATACAATACAGTGGAAATATAGAGAAATTCAACAATAAAAAGAACAGTACAAAATTTCAATAGGTACAAATAAACAAAAAAATATATTAATATTGAGGAAATTCATTATGTTTAAATAATTCTTTCCACATTTGATAAAAATGACAATAATAAACATGCAATACAGTGAAAATTTACTGAAATTCAACAACAATGTGTGTTTGTTTTTCTCATTTTTTCTTTATCCACAGCACAAAATGCCCCTCGGCCTGCAGCAGCACCCAACCCAGTGCAGCAGATGTACCCCGCCCCATACCCAGGGGGTTACCCCCAGGCCGTGCCCCCACAGCCTGGCTATCAGAATGGTGGAGCTTACTACCCTCCCCAGGGTGGGATGTACCAGCAACCATACCCCCCTCCAGGAGCCGCATACCCCCCAGGTATCTTTGCATTCCTGTTTTGATTTTTTTTTCATTAGACTTTAACATCCTATTTTATAATGGTATTTTCAAAATTCAATTCAATTCTTTTATTCATCCAGATTCACAAGAATACCTGGAAATTTGTTTTGGTCACATATTGTAAAAATACGTAATATAAATGTAATTCTAATGGTCATTTCTTAATGGTAATGATATTTGTATTTATAAAATGGTATGGATTTAAGGCTAAACTGCAGAATACCCTAGCACTCATCAATACAATGTATTAGGGTTAGGGTTAGGGTTAAGATTTCTTGTCAGATGGGGTATTCTGCTCTTGTTTCTGATAATGTATGAGTTTGATTAATACAAAGTTTTCTAATCAATTAAACCATTGAAGTTATATTAGAACTATACAAGTGACCAGTCCATGTCCTGTAGTGATGATATGAAATATGCTCAGGCACCACTGCCCATCCATCATTTCCTAACACTAATCATTAACCTTTAGCCCTGGCCTAAAGCTTAATTGCCCCCCAAGGCCTAACTCTTTCATGAAATAAAGTCTGAAGCAGTTGTCACCAAAGCAAAAGCGGGTCATCCCTCTAATATGTTTACCATGTTTATTCATCCTGGTACATAAATATGTTGCATCTTAAAATTTCAATCGAACTGAAACTATATGTATTTGGCAACTAGTTCAGGACAATATTTTGGTCGTATCTAGGGCCTCTGAATGTGATTTTGAATATTTTCAGGTTTTATTAGGATCCTGAAGAAATTCAGAAGAATAATATACATTCTAACATACAACTTACAGTTAATTACAATATGTGTGTGTCCATTTCATCCCTTGAGCTAAACACAAAATGTTGTTTTTCTTAGCAGAAGAAGTAATCATAATTTTTTTTTTTTTTTGGTTACTTGCTATTGTTCAGAACAACCTATGCAACCTCCACCACCTTATTATGGAAATGCTCCTCCAAATGGTATGTATCTGATATACAGTGTGAGTCAATAAAAAGCAAACCTAGATTCAACCGTAAATCTTGTTGCAATCAGTACATATAGATTTAATCAATCAAAGATGCTCATATTATAGCCCATCATGTTTTCTTTAATTTGACACCTTGATTAATAAAATCCGACTATGGACAGCTGAACGTTAACAATTTTTCTGATGCATGTCAAATTTTCCTCTGCCCAAGTTTTGCATGAAATGGATGGTCGACCCAATGTTGGCTGAATGATCTCCATTCCAGATGAATGCGCTTACAAATAATGAAAGTGACCAAACTTGGCAAAGACGATTCTGACATGCTTTTTGAAAATGGCCAGTGCACAGTTATCCATGATTGCATTTTGGTGAGCAGCCTATCAAATTAATGAAGACATTATCAACTATCATACCATTATAATACCTTCCAGCGATTTCACTTGGTTTTTAAGATATTGGGGCTTGACTGTTGGTTTCCTTTTTGTTGACTCACACTGTATGATTGAATATGATCATGAATTCTGTGAAGTACTGTGACAAAAATTACTATAGAGTCCATTAAAATGTCCATTCATTTGTTGACAAGATGATATAAGTCTGATGATAAGTAATTTTGCTGTTTGAATCTTTGGAAAATTTATTGAAACATTTAAAAATATGTATAATAAAAGTTAAAAATATAGTGAAGTATCAGCGACACTTTCATGGTGGAGAAACTGAATTGTAGGTTTAGTTTTTCTGAAAAACTAAACCTACAATTCAGTTTCTCCACCATGAAAGTGTCGCTGATACTTCACTAAATACCGGCTCTAAGGGGAGCATTCATTCAGCGGAAAATCTGGCCCTTGTTCTTTATTCAGAGAAAATAATTGCACCGTCCGGTGCTTTCTCTGTTTAGAGGAATTATAGCGCCACCAGTGACCAGAATGAGAATGCCGCCGTGAATAGAATTCGCGGGCATTTCTGATTGGCGCCAATCAGGCTGTGAATCGGAATCCTCCATAGGCAATAAATAGCCTCCACTGGGCAGTGTTCTAGTCATTCTCCTGATGACGATCAGAGCATACTGATCGAAACGTCGAGAACCACAGAGCTCTTAGCGGAGCTCACCTGCCCTTTTCAGTGCTCTTATTCCTCGAAAGAATTACCTGGTGTAACCCTGAAAAACTAAACCTACAATTAAGTTAAAAATAATAGTTCATAATAGTAAAAAGTAGTAAAAATAGTCAAATAATTAAATTTCAAAGATTGAAAAATACTTTTATATCATACATATTGTTGACAAATGCTCAAAATTAAATAAAGTTGACTTTATGTGTGGTACATGTATAATTAAAGTAAAAAATATATGTATATTAATAGTAAAACTATATCATAATAAAAAGTAGTAAAAAATAGGAAAAAATAGTAAAATTTTAAAGACTGGAAAATACTTTTATATTATACATATGTTGACAAATGCTGAAAATTAACCAGTTTGACTACTGAATTCTCTCATTCCCATAGGCTTTATACAGGGACCGCCCGGTTCCAGTAGGCAATGGGTTAAACGTAGTTAATATTATGTGTGGTACATCAGTGTAAATGGTTTACCCTCTTTTTTTTCCCCCTCAATACCTCCCTAGTTGGATCTGCACCTCCACAGCCAGCTTACTGGGATCCTAACTCACAGAATGTTTACATCCCACAAGCACAACCGGTAAGATTCTAGATATAGTTATTTGTGAAAACGTGAATTGGATGATTATTTATGGAAAATGTTGACCGCTTTTAAAATCATTAGGAAATTATCCTGTTGGTAATTTATGTTAAGAAAATTTTAGAACTGCCATGGAAATCATGTAACAGATTGGCAACCAGGGCCATGTCTCATGAAACTTTTCATCATTAACAACTGCCTCATTTCTGTGACAAATTTGCTCTTAGCCAATTAGATTCAAGGATTTCAGTAGCTTATAGCAATTATTGTAACTTGTTATTGATAGCAAGTTTTATGAAACAGGGCCCTGATATCATGGGTGCAGTCATACTTGTTTAAAGTTGCCTTAAACTGGTAGAATTTAAACAGCGCCATCTTATGGTCATTCCTAACTTCAGATTATAATTAGAGATTAGTTGCATTTTATTTTGAATTTTAACAAACAAGCTGCTTGGAAATTAAGAACATTTTTTTTTCACTTCAAACTATTACTTTTGACTTGGAAATGTAGAAATTTCCCTGCAAGTACATTCTAAGATTCTGCAAGGGAGAATGGTGCATGATGGGTAATTAAGTGGCACAGATGTTTTCCAAACCCTGTGGAAAGATGGTGCTATTTAGGAGGTTGAGTTTAAAGCAACTTTAATATAAAGCAAAAACCAATTATACATAGTTGCCCTTTTCACTTTTTACATGAAGTGAGACCTTTTGTGGTCTTTTCTAGCCATGCTAAAATGTTGTATGTGTTTTTTTTTTTTAACAGAGCCATGAAGTATATACAAAATTTCATTTTGCTCTCATGTATGTTTTTTTCTCTTTCTCTCTCATTTTGGTGAAATGCTAGTACTGCATGAAGTTTTGTGATGGAATTGGATTGGGAAAGATATTTAAATTGATAAATATAAATGCACAACTTATTTTGAATGTGCAACAAACAGAGTTGATTAAATTGATTTTTCTATGATTGTGTTTGCATATTAGTTAAGGAGAGGAAGGGATAGATTTCTTAGTAATACTCCTTATTTTGAACAAACTTATGAGCTTACTTTGGTGAATAAGATTTATCGATTGTATACTTATACTTATTGTCATGCTGAAATTCAATGTTTCCGGAACATTTTTGTAATGAATGAATATGGGAGAGTCTATAATTAATTGATATAAAATAATTATGGATTTAGTACACAGAAGTTTTAATTGGTCACTTATATTTTATTTTGTTTGTTTCACAGACGGCTCCCCCTCCACCCTACACAGAGAAGTCAAAGACGGATTAAGTCATCACATTCCGGAAAAAAAATTTGATCTCTCGTCTGTGATTCTACAACTCAGTACGGCAACGAAGATGGTGATTATGTAATCTTTCTTCAATTTAAAAGCTGATCCAGTGTATAGAGGCACCACCATGATCTCAACTAAGCTCAAGTGTAGTCTACTAATAGAGATCCTAATATGTCATATCATATTGTTTAGACTGCTGGACTATTAGCAAATGCAATGGCAACAAAGAGCTTCTGCAGTAGATAGCATATGACAGCTGCAGTCTATATCGGAAACCTCCTTATCATGACTAAGATGTTTCTAATTACAGTGTAAGCCCCACTTGCACGTTAGTATATCAGGGAGGTAGTGCCAGTTGAGGACAACATTAAACATGGTTATATGTTGCCATGGCCATCAATTAATTAATTAATTGATTAATTATTTTTCGTTGGACTCTAAGAAATCAATTGAATACTTGTAGATTTTGTTCTTGTATGATGATGTGTTTTTGAGATAAATTCAGTTCATTCAATCATTTTTATGCATTTATTGGTGAAACATTCAGAATATACGTTGGGGTTTTCAAATTGGGTTTTTTGAGACACATGTTTCACACAGCTGCATACACATTACTATTTGGGACAATAGGCTTTCATATTTGATCTTATATTTTGATTACTGTCTGTATTGTATGTTCAGCTATAATTCAGAAGATTTGAAGCAGTGCTTTACTTTTTTGTTGTTGTTGTAGTTTGCCTGCAGTGTAGTTAATATATTGTATGTAATTATACTACTGTCATATTATGCATACCAGTAGTAAAGCTACCTGTATATATCAAAGCTGTCATTCAGTTATCAACAACTTTCTTTCTCTGTCTCTTCATTTCATTCTCTCTTTCTCATTCTCTGTTGTCTCTCTGTTTCCTTATTTTTCCATGCCTTCATACCATATTTATACTTTTATTTACCATATCATAATATAGAATTATACTTCTAAGCATGAATTTTTCTCTGCATAGAGTTTTATCACATACTCGTATATAGTAGGGTCTTTATTTAATATTTGTGAGCCCTCAATAGAACAGAACAAAAAACCGTGGCGATATTTCATATGTTGGTTTTCTGTATGTACAGAACTTTCTCTTTACCACAATTGATTGTGATAATTTAATGAAGAGTGTTCATCTCTTTCTTACTTATACTATTCCTGACTCTGCCGTTTACAAATTCCCTTTCATTGGCCAATCAAGATCAAGGAATCAACTAAAATGCAAAGGTCTTGTTTGATTGGCTTGTCGTACATCTAGACATGACAGTTGCTATCAATTTGTGTTCAGTTGAAATTTTTGTTTGCAGTGGTACTCTGTGTGGTAAGAGAAATGGCAAATCAGTTTGTCATCTCTTTTTTAAGTGCATGAATAACCCTTGTGCATAGTAATTACTGAAGAAAAGCTCTTATTTCATACATGTAAATGTACTGTACTGGTATGTCAGTCAGTGTCCACCAAAATGAAGCCAAGTTAAATGTCTGCAACTCTATACTGTCAATACAGTGAGTGGAACTCACTATAACAAGGACCTTGGGACCATGAAAATTACCTTGTTATATCAGGAATGTCCATATCCAGCAAGTTAATTTGGGGATAATTTATAGAAGATATCAAGAAATTTTTATGATATTGGAAATATATGCAGTCTGCTTTATATGTTCTATAAGTTTGGTATATTCTTTACAGGAGCTAATGTAGTAAGAGGCATTATTTCTTGTGAGATTTTGAAAATTCTTAATCTTGGATCCTTACTTGTGTGCCTTTAACCTTGTATGGGCAGTATAAGCACCTCAATCTTTCAGTTTGGAAAAAAATGAGTGACTCCCTCTCCAGGCATATTATACATTTTATGTAGTATGGTATTCAATGCAGAGGGCTACATTAGCACAGCATTGGCTCTACTTGCCCTGAAAATGTAAATTCTTTTTCTGCAGGTTTGGAGTTGGTGTTCTGGGGGGCATTTTATCAAGTGTCTTGTCAGTGATTTTTGCTGACAAATTTGCTCTTAGCCAATCAGATGCAAGGATTTCAGTAGCTTATAACAGTTATTGCAACTTGTCATTGATGACAAGTTTTATGAAACAGGGCCCTGATAACAAGTAGTGGACCAGTCCATGCTATTTGGTCCTATACTTAGGTTATGGACCACATCTAAGATTTTAGTATATCTGGGCCCTGTTTCATAAAACTTGATTTCTATGACAAGTTACAATAACAGTTATAAGCTAATGAAATACTTGCATCTGATTGGCTGAGAGCAAATTTGTCACAGATATGTGGCAGTTGTTACTGATAATAAGTTTTATGAAACAGGGCCCTGATGACATATATCAAGCTAAAAGCCCTCCACATAGAGCTTGAATCAGACAAAATACCAAATAAAATGATATTTTCATGTCAATTTATGTTCGCAATTTTATAATATTTCCAATTCCATGATACTTGGTAATATATGGGACATACCTTGGACTTGCCGTAGTAATAATTCCTCTTGTGTGCCGATATACTTGTGATATTCATTCTATGCACTGTATAGAAATGGCATATTATCATTGTTATTATACAGTGGAACCTCGTTATAAAGAACGTGTTATAACAAACTCTCATAATAACAAGGTAATTTTGCCGGTCCTACTTTTTGTATTCTATAGCTTTTTAAATCCTGATATAACAAGGTTTTGATATAAAGAGGTAATTCCTTGGTCCCAAGGAGTTTGTTATAATGATGTTCCACAGTATTTCAATATTGTTTCAATAATGTGTACAAATGTAGAGTCCTGAGATTGTTCTGATAGCATTTAATGTTGTTAATGTCAATAATTGAATCCTGTTTAAAGCATATGAGTGAATTATCCGGATTACAGCAACATCCTGAAACATCTCTACATATTTACTGAAGTAGTGAAATTTATGCTACCCGGTATGTGTATTGCATTCAAAGAACAAAATGGGTTACGATGTAAATACGTCATTATAAGTGGTGAATGAAAGTGGTACTGATAAAAGCACGTTTATTTTGATTCATAAACTTGCGATTTAAATCAGGAAAGTTAGAATTGAATTGAACTTGGTATCCATAATAGGGCATTAGATTCATTGATATCTTTATGGGCCTATATTTAATTGTAAAATAATAATAGAATACATGTAGTTAAACTTGGTCATAAATGTTTCAAAAGAAATGCTAATTAGGACAGTTTAAGTACCTTGCTGTATGGCCTACAGCTTATGTTGGCAGCTATTGAAATATTTACACATTACTATATATGATTTTGTTACGTTATTGTAATCTTTTAGAGAAATATTTGTGACTATGTTACTGACTTCATTGAGAAATCATAGCTAAAGTATTAATCACCATATATATAATGATTGTATTTTCATGTACATAATCACATCACTATTGCAGAAGGATTTTTATTTTAAACCATTGGTGGGTAAATGTGATGATTGTAAGAATTTTGAGGGATTTACAAGACCACAAAAAAGACGTTGAATTTAGTTCATTTGTGTTCCTGAGGAAATGTAATATGATTATAACCATAATTATGTAGATTTTACATTTTAGAGTAACTTTTTTTGTTCATTGTCGAATAGACCTAACTATACTCTCTTAGGAATTATTACTGCATTGGAACCTTTGGTTGTGGTTTACTTACAGATGATCATTCATGTATATTTATAGAACAATTAATTTTTATATGATATTAATGATTTATATTTGTATCATTCAATAAAGTGCAATTTGTAAATTCATCACTAATTATGTGCCTCATTTTCTCCTTACTTCCCATCTAGTTCAAACCTGTATACTTGCCCAAATAGTTCATGTATTTTCATGTTCTTATTTTGACACATTACTGCAAGGTTATCTATGGATTTAGGAGAACTTTGTGACAAAAATAATAGGTGAAAATGTATGTTCTCAAGCAGTGGTAGATGCAGAATGTTGAAAAAATGAGGGGAGCCTAGGAGGGGATGGCAAACCTATACACATAATACTTACAGCAGTTTGCCAAAGAGAATAGGGGTGTAAGCCTCCTGAGCATTCCTCTGTATCATCAGCCAATGTTGATGTATATTTTAATCACATTTCTCCTGATGCCTGTATCATACAATTCTTTGTGATGTCAGGAGGTTGCGTAAAACATACCATCGACAATATATAAATGGTAAACAACCTCATTGTGTGGATACTAGTATCTGCCTGTCTCTGTCTATGTCTCTGTCTCTCTCTCTCTCTATCTCCTCACTTTCTGTCCATCTGTCTGTCTCTCTATCTCTGTCTCACTGTCTGTCTCTCTTTTTCTCTTTCACTCTCTGTCTATCTCTCTCTCTCTCTCTCTCTCAATCTCTCATTCTCTTCTTTCTCTCGTCTCTTCCTTATACGTCTAACTCTCTCTTTATCCACCCCTTCTCCCCCTTTCTCCTATTTCTCTTTCACTTCCTCTCAGTCCCCTCTAGCTTCCTCTTTCTTCTGTCTCTCATCTCTCTTTATCTCTCACTTACTCTGAATCTCTCTCTCTCTCTCTCTCTCTCTCTCTCTCATTCTCTTTTCTCTTTCATCTCTTCTTATATGGGTCTAACTCTATTAGATTGTTTATCCACCCCTCTCCCCCTTTCTCCTATTTCTCTTTTACTTTCTCTTTGTCCCCTCTAGCTTTCTCTTTCTTCTATCTCTCATTTCTCGTCTCTCTTTATCTCTCACTTACTCTGCATCTATCTCACTCTTTCTTTTTCCTTTCCTCTCATTCTCAAGGCGAGGAAAGTATCCATCCCCTCTCCGCCTTTCTCCTATTTCTCTTTCACTTTCTCTCTGTCCCCTCTAGCTTTCTCTTTCTTCTGTCTCTCATTTCTCGTCTCTCTTTATCTCTCACTTACTCTGTCTCTCTTACTCTCTTACTCTCTTTCTCTCTAACTCTTTCTCTTTTTCCTTTCCTCTCATTCTCAAGGCGAGGGAAATTATCTACGGTGTACACAGGCGCTGAAATGATTTGCCTTCGCTCTAAACGCTATTAAGTATTCTGCCAAATTAAGTATTCTGCCAAATTAAGTATTCTGCCAAATTAACCCCAATTTAAAATCCTTACTTCCTTTTACTTTATCAGCTATAAATACTAAATGATATGATTGTGGGACCTTGAACCAGTTTTAATCTAGGGCACATGTTTCGCTATGTTACCTGGTTTGAAAAGCATCGAGTCTGGCGAAGTATTCAATATTGTTTAATCATAGCATTCATGTCCCAGATAATTTGAAGGTAAGCGGATCTTGAAGAGGATGATAGTAAAAGAAAAATCCTTTAGATATGCCTAGAACTTTAAAAAGGAGAGAGAGAGAGAGGGAGAGAGAGAGAGAGAGAGAGAGAGAGATTGGAGAAGATAAAGAGAAAGAGAGAGAGAGAGATGGAGATAGAGAGAGAGAGAGATAATTATATTAGAGAGGATAAAGAGAAAGATATATATAGAGAGAGAGATAATTATATTGGAGAGGATAAAGAGAAAGAGAGAGAGGGGAGAGGGAGAGAGAGAGGGGGAGAGGGAGAGAGAGAGAGAGAGAGAGAGAGAGAGAGAGAAGGAGAGGACGGACATAATGAAGGGAGAGGGGAAAGGAGAAAGAGGATAAGAGTGGAGGAGAATAGAGGTTTGAAAGGAAAAAAAAGAGGGGGAAGAGACGGATTAGATTTTGTAAAAAGCATAGAAAAATATATGGGGACAAAATCGAAAGTGGATAGGGTGAAGAAACAGATCGAAAGAAAGAGAGGTGTGGCGGTGAGTGAGAGAGGGCGGTTGGAGACTGGGAAAGAGAGAGAGAGAGAGAGAGAAACATTAAAAAAAAAGAAGAGAGAGAGAGAGAGAGAGAGAGAGAGAGAGAAAATGTCATCTACGCTTTCTTGTCATAGATAACCAAGGATGCGAATAATATGAAAAAGAATACCTGCCCATAGAGAAATCATTCATACATTAAGTCTAGGTGCAGAGCACTTTATTTGGAAATTCAATTCGCATTCCTTTTCAAGACTTAGTGTATGTCATATAATTTTGATAGATCATCATTCTAATTCCTTTTCCTCAAGCGAGACAATTACCTTTCGTACACAAGAACATGATGAGATAGACATATCACGAAAGACAGTTTGTCGTATTAAATCATAAACTTCGCATTCAATTACACTTTCAAGTGAGTCTTTTCTGTCAAGTGTTATTAGAAATGAAATGTTGTTTTCAAATCTGCACCCGTCTTGAAAATAAATTATTGAATGGTTAGACGATCATTTTTTTTTTTTTATAGCATTGTCACTCCTGATTTAATACAGTATCAGTTTGATTGAGCTCGCGTCATTTATATTGAATGATTAACGACTTGAAACATTATCATATGATTTAAGTCTATGTGATATTATATTTATAATAGCAAGAAAGCTCTCAAATGAAGATCATCATGGTCAATAATCTCATGTTGAATAATATAAAGGTTGTGCTTTGATTCCTACTTTTTAACTGTCTAGAGAAAAACAAGCAAATAATATGTTGTCAAAATTAAGCATTTTTTGTTTGTTTTCATGCTCACATTTAGCACTCTTCCTATTCCAACGTGACCACACTCTCTGATGGATTTAAGGGGGAAGGGCAGAAACAGCCCGGGTCCCCTTTTTAAACCTAACAAAAACGAAAGGACCCCCTTCAAAATTTCGTACATTTATTGTGTTCGTTTGTTTTTCTTCTTTTTTCGCCCTCTCGATTCCTCCCTTTCTCTTTCAGTCAAAGTTTATTGCAGTATAGGACCTGATTGCAAAGAGTAAATCAATATTCTACGTTAATCCGGTTTGCAGGGTGCAGGAGCAGATCCAGGTTTTCGTACCAGGAGGGGGAGGGGAAACAAAATTTCGAATACTTTTGACAAGCAGAAACATACAATTTAACGTACATTTTTCAGATACCTTTTGGGTCGAAACCTTAAAAAAATAAGGGGGATATTTTTGGATTGTGTACCTTAGGTATACCAACTGGGTTTCAAAAGGAGAGGGGAGGCAGGGCTTGAGCCGGTTGTGTATCTCTCCCCCTAAATCCGCCAGTAGCAAGGTGCACCTGTGAAGTTTTCACAGGGGGGAATAAACTCTGCTCACCTATGATCGATGATATGTCGAGACACATTGTTCTGCTTCGTCACTTTCAATTAGCCACATGGAGCCAGCGCATCCCAATATTGAAAAACAAAAGGAGGCACTTCCAATGATTGTCCAGTACTTTAAGCTGTGTCATTTTAAAGGTTATCTCGAGTTATGTGGGGAAGAACTGTAAGAAATCCTTTCTTCGCAATTTGAATGACATTCAGTACAAAAGAATGGCAAGTATAATAGCTTTTGATACGTAATTTAGTTATTCTGAAACATGGCGATATCATATATTCACATTTCATGTCTATACTCCAATTAAACGAGTTTGAGGTTGCATAAATAGGCCAGGAGCCTGTCCCGAAATAGTCACCCCATTTTACCCATAAGATTTGACCCCGTAAAGTTACTTAGACCATCTAAGTCATTGACAAAAAGGTTGTCAGCCTGACCGTAGCCGCCGGGTTTAGCCCCCAGAGCCCCCAAAAGAGACCCCAAAGTCGGGTCGATTTCACCCCATCTCACCCATGCACCAAACTTTGTCAGTAGGAAGTAGTATGACTGGACATTACAAAACACAAAAAACTGACAAAAATTTCTGTCGGGATGGGGTGTCAGACGGGCCTTAAAAATTGGGGTAAATTTTTCCCCTTAAAGCCCAGAGACCAAATGTTGTCAGAAGGAAGAGCTATGGATGTACATTCCAAAAATATAAAAACTGACAAAATTGTCCATCGGGAAGGGGGTGTCAGATCCCCTGAAATGAAAACTCCAAAGTGCCCTTTGACAATGCTTTGCCCCCCAAAAAATGCTCTGTATGGGAAGAAAAACCATTTTCTTACCTTCTGACTATGATAATTCATAAGTGTTTTATTCAATTTACTTTAAATTTTCATAACATAATTTTGAGTATAATAATCTTCTTGAGGTGCAATTTGGTGTTAATTAGTCTTTTGATTGATAAGTTATTGAATTGTGAAAAATGTATTGCTTTCTCAAAAGTAGCCAAAAACTATTGTCAGGATTATGTAAACACACCCATTGTCCATCTTCACCTGTTTGACAAGGCATAATAGAAGAGCTTTTCAGGTATCTGTGGTATGTGACTGCTAGGCTGAAATGTACTATTCATGTGTTAATTGCACAGATACCAAGCAAGCTCCTCTATTATTCCTTGTCAGATGGTCAATGGCTGTGTTTACATAATCCTGACAATGTTTTTGGCTACTTTTGAGAAAGCAATACATTTTTCACAATTTAATAAATTATTAACCAAAATACCAATTAACACCAAATTGCACCTCAAGAAGATGATTATACTCAAAATTATGTTATGAAAATTTAAAGTGAATTGAATGAAACACTTTTGAATTATCATAGTCAGAAGGTAAGAAATGGTCTTTCTTGGCATACAAAGCATTTTGGGGGGCAAAACATTGTCAAAGGGCACTTTGGGGTTTTAATTTCAGGGGGTCTGACACCCCCTTCCCGATGGACAATTTTGTCAGTTTTTATATTTTTGGAATGTACATCCATAGCTCTTCCTTCTGACAAAATTTGGTCTCTGGGCTTTAAGGGGAAAAATTTACCCCAATTTTTAGGGGCCGTCTGACACCCCATCCCGACAGAAATTTTTGTCAGTTTTTTGTGTTTTGTAATGTCCAGTCATACTACTTCCTACTGACAAAGTTTGGTGCATGGGTGAGATGGGTGAAATCGACCCGACTTTGGGGTCCCTTTTGGGGGCTCTGGGGCCTTAACCCGGCGGCTACGGTCAGGCTGACAACCTTTTTGTCAATGACTTAGATGGTCTAAGTAACTTTACGGGATCAAATCTTATGTGTAAAATGGGATGACTATTTCGGGACAGGCTCCCAGACTAAAACTACTTAATGTTATCATTTTTTTTTCCCATGGCACCTGTAAATGCAAAATTGTTATCAACAAATAGCTTTCTGATGTGGGTCTGTATTCTAAGAGTAAATGACAGTTTTCATTCCAGCTGGTAATATGTATTTTCATATATTGAGATTATTATAGACCTATTTTAGAACACAGACAACACATGACAGAAAATTTAAGTATACTTTTGTGTGCGGCATATAAACAACGCTTCCAAAACGTTACATGACGAAAGATATCTTACTATTTTAGATTAGCTGAATGAAGTGACTTCTCAATCAATGTTAGTGATTGATGTTGCGGATGTGTGTGACATGAATGTTGAAATTACTTCCCATGAGAAGGGGTAGATCCAGGATTTTGTAAGGGGGCACTATTCCGAAATTTTATGAAAGGAAAAAAAAAAGGGGGGGTAGAACATTTTCAGACGCCTTTGGGTCTAAAATTTGAATGGGGCACATTTTACGGTCGTGTACTTAAAAGTATGTCACTTGGATTTCGGAGGGGGGGGGGGGGGCACGGGCTGGCTATGCCCCCCCCCTAAATCTGCCAGTGCAGATGAGCTCAGGAATATGAACATGATGATTTTGATAAACTTGTGTTCCGTATTCTTAAATGCTCTTTTTCAATATGGAAGTTGAATTTAATAAAGGCTTTGAGAAAACAAAAAGAAAATATAGCGGATAAAATAACTAAATGAACTTTTCCCCACTTCCCCTGATCTTAAGTCAAGACTAGCATTCAAAAATACGCAAAGTGCATGTCAATTTCTTACTCTAGGCGAGACCTATACCTATTATGTATACTCAGCTAATGTATCTATCACAATTTTGTGACTTTGACTCCTGAAGCCATTTCCTGTCACGCCAGACAAAAACTTATGAAAAAGGAGCTGTTAAGGTATCACATCTTGAGGTCAATATATCTCCGTCAATTATTTTTTCGAGAGCAGGCATGACAACCATTTATATCAGAATCTGACAGTGAGCATAATAATTTATGGTATAAGAACATGCAGGCTAAATATGGGGGAGCGCAAAGGGAAAATCAAGCCTCTATAGTACCAGTAGGGAGATATGCATTTACATGTATATCATTAAATCGGAGAGGGTGTACTGGAGCTGACGGGAGGCAGTCTCCTGAAGGAAAAAGCTTTGACTAGGGTAAATACCCTAGTAAATACTTTGCCCCCAACAATTTTAGGGAAAAAGTTCCATATTATGTTCCCCCGCTAACCCTAACCCTAACTCTAACCCTAACCCTAACCCTACGGTACATCTTCTTTTTTTTTTAGTGGGGGTATATGGAATTCTAGCCCGTTTTACTTATACATTCAAATGATTATTAAGCATACATCTTGTATAAATGTTGCTCTTGACGACGTGAAAAGGCTTGCCAGATGTTTCTCCGACGTAAAAAATAAGTGATGCATGCATACAAGATGGTTTCACCCATACATATCTATCTATCATAATAACAGGTGCATTGAATAGCTCGTTCGACAAGGGTTCTTTGTAGAAACAGCCATAACTTCGAATACATTAGTTAACAGGTCTCTGAATAAAGTAGTAGGCCTATACTCTTAATTTGCATGATGCCGTGAATGTACCTCTGAAACGATTGTAGACAATGAGCAAATCATCTCGACAGTTTTGATGTTGTGATTAATAACGAAGGAAACGAGGGACGCCATTCCAGGTCAGTCTGATCGTTTTGAATCAACCTATCCGATTCATCAACATTATTGATTATTTGTACGTCATGTGACTGAATGTGTGCGATTGTGCAGGCAGGGGGGGGGGGGGGGGGGGGTAGCGACAATTTTTTCTTCGCCAGCCCTCAAAAAAGTCGCTCGGGGGGGGGGGGGAGTTATTAGATATTTTCCTCCACAATTCTCTGACAAGCAAAAAAAAAAAAATCTAGGAAAGGTTGTCAGGGGGGGGGGCACTCTGCCCCCCTGCCCCCCCCCCCCTCAGCTACGCTAGTGCTTCAACTGCTTTATGCCCGTTGTATATGCGAGGTGAATTTGCCTTGCGTTATTATACCTGGGGGGGGGGGTGTTTCATAAAGCTGTTCGTAAAGTTACGCATGACTTTACGAATGACTTAAATATGGCAAGCCAAATGGGATGCATCAACTAAAGTTGAACTGTGCAGATGTAGATTAACATTCTTATCATAACAATCGTTTTTAATGCAAAGTATTTTTTATTTTTTTGGTCTAATCTAATTGAGGTTATTGGAAATACAGTCACACTTTGTTAAAACATCAGTAAAAACTTTGGGCATCCTATCTGGCACTTCATAAGCAAGTCATTCGTAAAGTCATGCGTAACTTTACGAACAGCTTTATGAAACACCCCTGCGCTAATTAACCTGTGAAGGTAATCGGGTAATCAGCCCGTATACGCCTGCAATTCAACCTTGATTTCAACGCAATGTGTGCACTTCATCTCACAATCATTTTTTTGTACGATGTCACCCTCCCATGGCGGGTCAATAACCTCTCCAGTCGTTGACCTAGTCCTATGTCAGGCAAATGACCCCCTTGTGCAGCGGACATTATTTTGTAAAGTTTTAGTTTGTATCTCTTGCGTTTTCGCAGAATACTGACGCAAATGCAACGACTCTTTTATATATATATTTATATGTGTGTGTGTATGTATGTGTGTATATATATATATATACATATATATATATATATATATATATATATATATATATATATATATATATATATATATATATATATATATATATATATATATAGTGATCAATGAATGGTGATAATTGCTTATTTCTACTTGAAATATTATGAATTATTCACTGTTGTGAGAAGGAGCATATTGTTAGTTCTAAGGAATTTATGGTTTTGCCAAATGATCATCGAACTTTACCTTACACCTCAACGTGTAAATACTAAATTGAATCAAAAATCCAATTAGGTTATTTTCATTCCTTTGAATCTTTATTTTTGCAGTTCTGAACACACACACATACAAGCGCTAAGAGATTTTTTGACGAAAATGAAATAAGGATCGATAGTCCGAACATTATTTTAATGTGTTTATGCAAAGATTCTTTTATCACGATCATTTTGGAATAATGAACCTCGACGATATAATGAAATGAATTCAAATTAAAATTCCAAGCTTTGGGACAATGACCTGTAGGCAATTTAATGATAAAGAAAGATAATATGATAACAATAGTAATATAATAACTGTGTTTAAGCATTAAGCAATGAGAAAGATGTAAGCCTAAGTGGTATAGGAATGTATGGTCTCGAAGTAGGATCCGCATGCAGGCAATAAGAACAAGCCGTAGGGGAGAAAAGGAGATGAAATAAGGGAAACGGAAGCTGTATGAAACATAAAGTACATGGACAATAACCAGGAGGTGAACACAGAGAACTAAAAAAAATAAGACATGATGAAGGCCTAAGATAGATAATAAGAAAAAGACGACCGGACACAGACAGAGTAGGAAAAGACAAAACACAAACCAACACATGAACCAGGAAATTAAGAAGGAATAAAAAATAATGCACCGGAATTAAACAAGAGTAATAGCCTCACAACGTCTATTCTTGAGTGTTCATTTTCCATCTCACAATGAAAGGCTACATTTCTGTTGGCGATTTACAACATAGTCGCACATATAGTATTTTTATTGTGACAGACTTTTGTATGGCCGTGTCTGATGATTATTGTGATAGCCCGAATCTTCAAGTGCGCTGGTAATTCGGCGCCCATGGCTTTATAAGCTCACTTTGCAGTTTAGAATTTGAGGGAGCGGTAAGATTTCAGATTTAAAAAAAAGATTCACTAACTCTATATTTCCTAGCACTTTATTTTGCTTACAATGCGAAAATGAAAAACATATCTGAAATATTGAAACAAATCTGCCCAAATACATGTGTTTAATTTAGAATTAATAGTATTTTTTTTAAAAGTAATTGTTCTTGATATGTCCTTATGTGATGTGTAGGCCTGTTTAGTTACCCTCTTCGCTGTTGTTTATATCTTCATAAACTCAACGAATATTTTCTTAAGTTCCTTGAACTTCCATAAACTGTCGTTTTGTAAAAACACTGGTATTGGCCCCCAGAAAATGTATACCCAACGCTGGATTTAAGCTCGCTCTATTTAAAGTCGAGTAAGTTAACGAAGGAAGTTAGACCAATTTCTAAGTTTTTCCTTTGTTAAAAATGACTTTAGACCAAGCGTTGGGTTCAACTGAATTAATAGAATATTATACCAAGGAGTATTTTCACGTATTAACTTTTTTAATGCTGACGTGTTCAAGTTGCCTTTCGCCCAATTATTCGTACAAACTCAACGAGTAATATATCAGCGCATTATAGATTGAAACAAGTGTGATTTTAAGATGTATATATTACGAACAATGTTCCTCCCGTTTTATTCAAACATGATAGCCTTTTGGCAAATTGCTCTCTGAGAGAGCCCATAAACACAAGATTGATGCTATAAATGCGATTTTTATCAAAAAGATTACACTGGGCATGCGATGAATGCTTCTAGAAATTTGTTAACGTTTATTGATTAGTACACATCATTATAGGCAAATGGTGATTGAACCCCGTGGCAGTCATGTTCAGATTTCTTTTGAATCTCTTAGATCCGTAACTTTTGTATAATGTTTTTCAATCACCACCATCTTGGTTTCTGTGTCGTCGTACAAACTTTCATGGTGTTTAAGTTCTTTTTAAGTCTTTATTAGTCATTCTTTTAACTTGTTTGCTTTTCATCTTTGGTTAAGATACACAGAAGATACAGACTAAGATAGAACAAAGAAAGACAAGGTTGTCACGGGAAAGAAGGAATAGGCGATAGTAGAGGAAGGCAGAAAAAAGGAGGGGGAGAGAAGAAGAGATAGTTTTAGGCTGATGGTTTTATTTTTACCTGACTGCATGCTAAGAAAGCATGTGTATGCTTGTAAGTAAGCAACCAGGGGACCGACGGCTTTAAGTCCTCTCCGAAGAGAAGAAGAGAAAGGAGGGATAAAAGTGAGAAGAGAGAGGGAGAGCGAGAGGGAGAGAGGGGAATGAGTGTGAGTGTGAGTGTGTTTGTGTTCTTGTTTCCTGTTTTTTGTTGTTGTTTTTTTAAAAGAGAGAGAGAGAGAGGGAGGCCGGGAGACAGCGAGAAAAAGCGGAGTGAACGGGAGAGAGTAGAAGAGGGAGTAGGAGCTGGATAGAAATAGCGAGGTAGAAAGAGAGCGAGAGGGAAAATAATAAATGAATTACGTTAATGAGTAACATACAGGTAGAGAGAGAGAGAGAGAGAGAGAGAGGTTAGATCCTGAGAATTTAACTTCGAGTTGCTACCTGAAACCTTTCGTGTCGTATATTTATCCCGGTTTCCTACTAACTGCGATTTGGTAATAATTTCGACCTTTTTTATTTTTTATTTTCAACTTCAAAGATCCCATTAAGATGCATTAAGTTCCATTAGGGGGTCCCATTATGACCCATTAACACGTTCTTATTGCTCTTCAATTTCCGTCACGGTAATACCAGACGAAATACTTCAACAATATAATGATAAAACGAGGAACATAATGAAGGTTGTAAAGTCACAGTATGATACCCACTCTGCTGGTGAAGAGCCATTTCACAAAAGTACTTGCTTTCGAAGGATATAAAATAAGGATCGCGAACCTTTCCTGATTTGTATTTGAAAGTGAGAGAGAGAGGGGGGAGGGAGAGAGAGAGGGTTAAGGAGAGGGGGAGAAAGAAGAGAAGAGGAGAAAGGGAGAGAGAGAGAAGAAAAAGGGAATGTATGTGCGTATGTGTGTGTGTCTCTCTGTCTGTGGATGGGTGGAGGTGTGTTCGTGTGGGTGCGTGTGGGTGTGTTTGTGGGGGTGTATGTGTGTAAGAGAGAGAGAGAGAGTGAGAGAGAGAGAGAGAGAGGGAGGGAAATGCCATTTTTAAAAAGAAAACATAGTAAAATAAATATTGTGAACCTTCCCTGTAAGCTATGATAGCGAAGATGATGATGATAATAATGACTAAAACGATGGTGAGGATTGTGAGGATGATGATGATGATGAGGAGGAGGAGGAGGAGGAGGAAGAGGTTGGTGATGGTTATAATCATGTGATTAGATTTACCGAATATAAAAACATACAAATAATAACATATATGATAACATTAAAAAATCATTTCGGAATGATCGTCCTTCTCAGCTGTGCCATTACATTACTGTCCAATTGATTACAATAATGTAGAGAAACAAACATACCGTAAACTAAATCTTTAACATATCACTACAACACACCAAACTTTTTCACTCCAGTAACATTCCCCACCCACCTCAAAACAAACTCCAACACCCCACCCATCCTATTAGTCATATACCTTTTTTTATGAATATGAAGCTAATATTGGATTTTATAAAACGGGTTCAAGAATGTAGCCATCCTGATTGGTCAAATAACATCACGTGATCGTGCAAAAAAAAGTGATAACGCACGGCGAGGGGACTAACGCACGGCTAATCCGGATCAAACACTAAAATTGTAAGAAAACACTAAGATTGTAGACCCGTTTTATAAAACTATTAATACATGGTTGTGAGTTCGTGCGTTAGTGCGATCCAGCAACACGCAGGTTTTTATCGTGGTGTCTAACACACTCGGCTACGCCTCGTATGTTAGTACACCACGATAAAAACCTTTGTGTTGCCAGATCGCACTAACGCACTCCCAACCATGTATTAATAGTATAATGTCACATCATACATCTCTGTATAGTTAAAATATTATTATTTTAAAAAATCTTTAACAACTTAACTACAAATAAGATCACAGAAAACAGACAAGGCAGCAGATATTTTCTTCAGTTGCAAAATCATCTCCTTTTCAGCATTTTATTCACATAATGATAATCAATCATATTTTGCATAAGTACAAAAACAATGAATACGGTAATACATTACCTAAGCGAAATACTATTATTTTCACCAAAAAGATTTTGTTGCTGTTGATATGGCTTGTATATGAATTTATATATGATTCCTTATCTCATTTACGACAGGAATAGATTCATTATCAGGGACGCGACTGTAGCTGAAATATTCTGACACTTTGCATTTCCAGTTGGTATAAACAAAACATAAATAAAAAAATCATTGGTTATCATTCCATAAATAGGCCATTTTTGACTCCTCAATATGCATCACTTCTTTTCTCCACAATTTTTCACCCATGTAGGTAGGCAACCGGTAATTCAAAATGGGGTATCTTTATCCTTCTGCAAGATTGCCTCGAAAACCCATGCTTGTACGATGAATCATTTTTGTACCCTTTTGTATCCACCCCCCCCCTCTCCCCTCTCTCTCTCTCTCTCTCTCGCTCTCTCTCTCTCTCGCTCTCTCGCTCTCTCTCTCTCTCTTACTCAATCTCCCCCTTTCTCTCTCTTTCTCTCTTTCTCTATTTCTCATTTTTTCCACCCTTTCTCATTTAAGCAGAAATATTTTGTAGTCCCCTGGCAAACAACATAGGCTTTAAAATCGGAAAGTGAGCTGAAATGCGACACCATTTCATTTAGGTTTGGATTCAAAACGAATATTTTGGCAAACTAACGATACAATGCATTCCGCAATTTACCACCAATTTTGGTTAAGTTTCAAAAGCAATCAGAATTTCTCGTTTGGCAGTTTTTACATCTTCTTCATTTCTTGAGCTCATAGTTGACACACTCGGGAAATCAGAAATTAGTAGTAGAAAAAAAAGCTTATACTGATGACATTCCTTTTTGTTCACGAAGCTTGAAGCTATGTAAAATGAACCTCAAAATGCGTAAATCTATCTGAAATTTCGACCATTTCAGAAGTCTCTTCTCTGCAGTAAGTTTGATATTTCCAGAATTCTTCTTTACAGTCAAAGTTTAATCTAAAGATTACAAGTTCTTCGATTTCTCTTGATTTCTTTAATATTTTGTTCTGGCTCGGTTATCATCATTCATTTGCATAATTATGGAACGTTCGATCTATATCGAGCACAGAAAGAAAACACACCAAAACCTTCATTGGATTCATGATAGCGAAATTGAACCGGTCTTAAAGTTAAAGTTGAGTTCTGGTTATTCGATTTCGTTGTGAAAGAAACTGTCTCAAAGCATGTAGGCCATTTTCATGGGACATTCCTACTATGATGTATGAAGGAATGAGATAGCTCATAAATTATTTTTCACCTTTTCCAGAACCCAAACTTCTCTTTAAAGTCGTGTTTTTATATTCCTTTTTCTGGCCAGAATGATAGATACCGACAGAAAGAATCTTTGTTGGAAAGAACATCTAACACAATTTAAAAATGATTTCATTATGTATAAAAGCACGGTTTTTAAACTGCTTTTTTCCACACAGTGTGACAAATATTGTGACAGCTGAGAGCATTTGGACTGCCTATGTAATAGCCCTGGTTCACTATGTGAAAACACTGTGTTCATACTGTGGGACACACTTTGAGCACGCAAACTATTCTGGAATATATGCTCTACAGTGTAACAACAGAGTCATTTGGAATACTTCCATTGTGTTGACACTGTAAACACACTGTGTTCATTCACACTGTGACACCCTGAAACTGACACACTCTGGACACACAAATGATTGCGTGTAACCAGGGAAATGTAACTAAGATCTTAGTTACATTTCCCTGGCGCAACACAGTTTGACAACAGATAATGCTTGGAGTACTTACATAGTATTTAGAATGTAAACACACTGTGTTCGTTCACTGTGTTCTCACTGGGACCCATGGACACAGTGTGACACTCTCTGAACACACAAGGTATCAAAGTGTTTATGCCTCTAGTGTGACAAAAGAGTAAATATGGAATCCTTTCACGGTGGTGACATTATGAATAGTGTACAATGTGTTCCCAATTTGGCACATTGACACAGTGTGACGCACTGCGAATACACAAGGTATTTCAAAACTTATGCACCACAGTATGACAAAGGGGTGGATTTGGAATACTTCCACAGTGCTGACACTGTGAAGAAGGTGTGCTTCCATTGACACCAGTGTCGGAGATGTGTTAGGCAATTCTATATTCATCGAGGAGGGAGGGGGGGGGGGGAAGGGACCTATTGTTATGTCCCTCCCTGGTGATAAGAATTTCCTTCATATTTCCGCCCATGAATGACACACTGACAGAGTGACACAGTTTTAACACACAAAGTATCACACAGTTTATGCACCAACAGTGTGGACTAGGAATACTTCCATAGTGTTGACAGTAAATACACACAGTGTAATCACAGTGTAACCACACTATGTATACTTAACGGGTTCACACTGTGACACACGACACATCCACAGTTGAACACAATAACCATCACAATGTTTATGGACTCCAGTGTATCAACAAAGTAAACTTTGAATACTTTCAGAGTGTTAAAAGTGTGAACACACTGTTTCTGCACCGTTTCACACTGTGGAACAGGATGTTCTTGATGAGCATGAAAATCCTGTGTATAAGTGAGGAGAATCTCATTCAGAACAGCGATTGCCCTGGTTTTTAAATGATGGGTCACAATGGAGAAAAGCAGAAAACGTGTAGTGTTTATATAGGGACACATTTCATCCAGTTCACGCTTGCCTTTATGTCTCCTGCATTTATCAGGGACTTCTGAAACTAAATCAAATTCTGCCTCTAGCTCTTCGCATCCTCTATCGCTTTCATACGGGAGAAATATGTGCGTTCCCACTGTCATAATTGAAGAGGCACAACTCTTCCTGACATTTTTCAAACATGTATCGGAATGCGCTTATCCCAATTCTGTATAGAGCACGCAGAAATTGATTCTGACCCCATTTAAAAACAAAGAAAAAAGAAGGTGTCATGTTACTGATATCTTTAAAACGCGCTGCACGTAACATCATGATGAAGATATCCCATGAAATTAAGTAGTTTAAGTTCTTTGATAACTGTCGGAATCATTAAATGTTTTATACGAGCTGGCCAGTGTTTTCTTATGGAACGATTACAAGCATAGAAAAACAATACAATCTTGTACCATGAATTTAATTAGGAAATCGCAGACAGGATGGAAGAAATCATTTCGGAAAGTGAAGCGATTTTTTTTTTCGTTCGTAATGCAAAAACTGTAAATCTTGCACAGCATAGGCGACACCCACAATTGTTCTTTAATAAAAAGCACCTATATTTCTCAGCATGGGACAGATATGAAGGGTGCCTGATCTGTTCTTACACTGACGTTGACTTTACAAAAGCATCTTTTAGTTGTGAGAGATGATCGCGAACCAGGCAGATCCAACGAAGTACCAGCACTGGATAATGTGTCAGTGTGAAAAGCTGCATAACGAGATTAATGCCAAAATAAGTCCATGATTAAAGACCGCCCCGCCAGCTGCAACTGTAGTAGAATTCGTATCCCCGGGGCCTGTCTTAACTTCTCGTCCTCGTTCATAACTCACACTTTTTCTCACGTCATATTATTTGCCGACAAGCGGCAATATTTACATCATTATTAGACAAATTTGAGGGACAACATTTTCATCTCGTGTCGACCGCCTGAGGGTAAGGGAATGTATATAAAAGTCCAACTCCGTAATACACCACGTGATCATCTGAAGGTCACCCTTTGACCTTGGTTTTAATGAATCATTTCAAATGATTTTGTTCGTGTAATATAATGTCAGATTATCAGTCGTATCAAAGTAAATTCTTGTTCATCTCTTTCATTTTAAAGACAAAATGGAAAATGCAGAATGCAATTTTGATATTTGTTTCAGGACTAATCAACAACAAAAAGCTGTAACGAGACTTCTGTGGTATTTTATCTTTTTTTCCCCCGTTTTCAGGTAATTAAATAAACTGATTGTACACACTAATTTGCATTATTGGACACCGGAAATTCAAATTCCACTTGCTATCCGTCTTCAGCTAAAGCTTTTTAAAGTAAAATGCATGTACTTTTGTACCCATTTCTATTCCGTGAATAAAAAAAGTCTTTGTTATATTTATCGGTGATTGGTGGAAGTCGCCTATCGAATGATGCTGAAGAACACATCATGTGTTATTCAGGCATGAATTATATTAACGAAGCGTTTTTTTCATTCCGATGTTGGTAACTGGTTTCATAAAACTAATTAACAAATTTCACTAGCCATTTCTATTCATGTATGTTAAAATCCTGTCGGGTCGATACCTGCATAGAGCTTAATCATGTGGCCTTTCATTGGTGTAAAACGCAATTAATGGAATATGTTATTATGACCTTCTACATTTTGGTAAAATATACATGGGTATGCTCTCCAACTAATCGAAATTAAATGATTATTACGACAGCCATATTCCCTCATCGATTGCACATTCCCGCAAATGAGTTATCGAATGAAAAGCAACACCGCATTCTCAAAGAATTGGGAGGGGAGAGGAAGCAGATCAATTAAATGTATTTTAAAAAAAATTCTCATCACGCAGTTTATTAGATCTTTGCCATGTCTGTTTAGTTAAAGATAAAGTTGAGTTCTCGTCATGCGATTATATTGCGAAAGAAACTGTCTCAAAGGAATTGTAAAAGGTTCACCATGTCTACATATAAGAATTGGCGTATATTGTAAGGTTTTGGAATCATCAAAATGATAAGAAATTGACCCCATCTCACTGAAAAAACACATGCACTGCATACAGAAATGGTTACATGGGACAGCAAACGCATTTGGCATGAATGTTCGGCCCGAACACTTCGGCTATTTCTTATAATATTTCGAATATGAAGGCATTAATTTTGCAGAGCAATACTTTTCAGCTGACATTTCTACTCTGATGTTCTTCCAAACTGACATAAAAGGAATTATTTATTACCTTTTCCAGAACTCAATCTTCTCTTTAAATGCTTAGAATGTACGCTAGGAATGAAAAATCATTTTGATTTTCACATGTGTTTAGGAATTTTTGAACAAAGCATTGTCAATCGCGAATTATAATGAAATCATCAAAATTAGAGTCGATAAAGGATCAAGTTGTATTTTTCTTACATAATAAATATTACTATACAAAAATTATATGCGTCTCTTTAGTTTGATATAAAATCGATAAGAATCAGCTGGCAAAAATTGAATGAAATAGGCAAATTGCAAGAATTAAGAAAAAAAAAAAGAAAATAATATCAAATTGCATAGGCCTTTATTGATCTTGATGGGCTTAGCATTAATATTTTTATAATTGCGGGCTACATTTCCTTCTTTTCAGGGAGAAAGAAAGATGGGGAAGAGGTGTTTTATCCCATTTGTGCATGCGTGTGTGTGTGTGTGTGTGTGTGTGTGCGTGTGTGCGTGTGTGTGTCTGTGGGTGTGGGGGAGTTATAATTAGTATTTTCGCTCGATATGACTATCTACTATGATAAAGTGATATAAAAGAATAAAACAGCAGCACACAAAAAATAACATTGTCAGAATTAAACATCAAGGGAAGCCATATTGTAAACAACGCTCAATTTGCATGCCATTAATTTTGACAAAAAAGGAGTAGGCCAACTTTCACATTCCTTGTTAGTCTACTTGCATTGGTATGTTGAATAAAAGATTATTTTAGTACTCTTGCGGGAGCAAAAAATGTTTCCTTCATGTAAAACCTTCATAGATATTACCATAATGTTGATTATTCCACGCTAGATATAAAAGATGAAACCGGATTCCATGAAGAGAATCCAACACAAAATCTCTGCCTTCAAACGTAAGAAACAAATCATACACCCGGGAAATACATTATGTTACATGAAACCGGTGTTATAAAAGTCCTTAAACCCTGCTGTCATGTTAATCCGCATTGCTATACGGTTTCCAAGTATTTCCATTGCTATTTAGTCAAGCCTCTTGTTTACGTGAAATATTGAGGCAGTGGGAGAATGTTGCAATATTCTTCCCTTCTATATTTTCTATAGAAACGACCTTATCAGGAGCACTATTTTTTGGTTCTTTTTGAATTTTGCTTATTCTGCTTAGCCGAAGGTAGCATGGTAATCTGAGAATATAAGTGGATCTTTTACACCAACCAAATTTACATCAACCAAGTTTGTGAAATTGAATATTGAAAATGAAATACTCAGAACGAAACTATAAGTCCATTATAATCAGACTGCTCTTGAGATTCAGGTTCAGAATCTTTTCGTAAAGGGGAAGTCCACCCTGATAATTATCAATTTGGGGTTTTAAAGAGAGGCACAAAAAATAGAGAAACAGATCGATGAAATTTCGAGCAAAATACGATAAGAAATAAGAAAGTTATTTGTTATTTTTTGAAGCCGTAAATCAATCAAACACAAATTGGCAACTCCGTTGCGTATCTAGCGAGGTGCTCTCCGATTTACCCTGTACTAAAAAAAATCATAAATTTAAATTTTCTCTATTTACAGAAAATATTTAATCATATATGCACCCTAGATATAATCATTTTACTTTTTTTTTTACACGAACCTGTATAAATCTATTCCTTCAACATAAACTAAGAAAGTGAAAATTGATGAGATTGTGTGTACAGAGCAAAAGGGAGAGGACCTCGTAAGATACGTCACGGAGTTGACAATTTGTGTTTGATTGATTACAATTTACTACAAATTCATAACTTTCATATTTCACTTTTTTTTTTGCTCAAACTTTCACTAGTCTGTTTCTCTCATTTTTCTACTGTTATAAAAATCAACTAAATACCAGGGTGGACTTCTCCTTTGACACTGTTAAATGCAACTAGCAATGTGGCCTCACAAAATATAAAACCAAATTTCATAAACATAGAAGAGGGTAATCGAATGAAACCGGTGGGGGGGGGGGTGGGAAGGGGAGGCAAAATCAATGAAAATAGAATGGTAGATTTCCTACATTTGTTTGAATGAAATCATCCCCAGACATAAAACAAAAATAGCACACTATTTTTCTGATGTCGGGATAAATGTGAAATCTGTCAGTTGCCTTGAGAATGATGTCTTCAAAATTCTTATTCGCTCACTTCTGCTAACCATGACAGTAGGACTATGATTTATTTTCAGATAATATTTGTTATCATATTTAAGTTTTGTTATTATGATTCAGTTGATTGCCTTGAGAATGATGTCTTCAAAATTCTTACTCGCTCACTTCTGCTAACCATAACAGTAGGACTATGATATATAATATTTGTTATCATATTGAAGTTTCGTTATTATGATTAAGAAGGGTGATATTACAGAGCCTATATCTACATGTGAGAATTCTAATAACTTTTCATTAATCAATGCCCGTTTCCCACTTTTCTTTTCCCTTTGCAAAACCTGTTCTTACCTTTAACAAAATCCAGGGCCCCTGAAATAGTTCAATCTGAATTTTAAAAAATCCTCATCAATTAATGGTATATAGTACATCGATATAATTATAGCCTCTCTTTCTCTGCTTATGTACTCGAGAATATCGTACCCAATATCAAAGGGTTGACTTTAGAGTTAATAAATAAAATTTGGCAAGGAGGGCAACTTAAAACTGATATTTGAGAGTTCAAAGTTTATTGGTAGCCTATATCATTTCTTTGGCTCTCTGTAATATACATCTGAAATCCAACTATGCATTCAGCAGAAGATATACGAAATATAGCTTAATTAAAATAACTATTCCTCGTAGAGAAATTGCACTTTTGAAATGCCTTAACGCTAGCTTGCTGCATATAATTACATACATATACGGTACAACCACTCTCATAAATATATTACAGCACTCTTATGCTACTGATCATATATCACATTTATCGAAGTAGAAAATTATCAAAAGCATTGCGCCGCAACGGCTATTATATACTAGTTATTGTTTCTCTTCGTGCATCACATCCGACTAAGTTGCATAATGGAAGATATGTCTTTTTTTCACGAGCAGTAGGCAAAAACCTGGAAAGAAACGGCGATCGATTATCATTCGTAAGCACTTGGTAATATACGTTCATGACGTCATCATTGAACGATACATCCACGTTTCTTTCTAAACCCTGTACCTTCAGCCGATGGTTCTTCTTCTTCGTCCATGTCCCCTCGCTTCACGCTGCGCAGGGCGTTATTGCGCACTTGCAAAAGGTCACTGCGCAAACTCGGTCGGCGAGCGTTCGGCGAGATCACGCCACATGCGTCACTAATGCGCTTGCGTAAAGTGATGCCCCTCGGGTTCGACTTGGGTGAAAGGTCAGGCGGGCCGCTGTTGTCGCTGCCGCCAACTTTGCGATGTAACGACGGTGTCATCTCGCTGGGAAGTCTAGCGTGCTCGAAGAGCGAATGGAAAAGGCAGTCGATGTTGATATTGTCCTTGGCGCTGACCTCGAGGCACGAGCACCGTTTGGCGGAAGACACAGCGCGACGTGCATCGTCGAAATCGATTTCTCGGAAGTCGTCGCGATCGACCTTATTCCCGGCGAGTACCATTGGTGTGGATTTGATCCCTTTGGCCCTCTTGGTGTCGATAATTTGCTGTCGTATACGAAGGACTTCTTGAAACGTCTCCTTGTTGTCTATGGTGTATACTAGCATGAAGGCATCTCCTGTATACAGAGAGCAAGAGAGAGAGAGGGAGAGACAAAGAGAAGTTTAAAATGATTTGTTTCGTCAAGAAACGACACAAACTTTATCGTCAACATTATGGGCTACAGCCCAAGGACCGACGGCCCACGCCACGACACGGACAATGTTTGTCTGGCTTGCTTTCTGAAACACGAGACCGACAAATTTACTGAGGGTTCTCATGGGCTGTCTGTCTCGAGAGCTGACGGTATACTAGGATGTCCCCAACAAGTGTGTTATTTCTTTTAAATGAATGTATATATATATATATATATATATATATATATATATATATATATATTGGTGATCTTTTATGACGGTGAAGACAGTGGTGATTTAATACAATACACATTTGTATGAAGGATGTATTATGTAGTTTCGCTTACTAATAGACAATTGGCTAGAAAGGGGTAGAATATTATTATCAGAAGCGAGAAAGAGGAGAAACACAGAGATAGAATGAATTTTTGGAATCAAATCAATTTTACATTTAACGAATACACCCACCGAACCGCCCCCCCCCCAAAAAAAAAAAGAGGAAGAGAGAGAGAGAGAGAGAGAGAAAGAGAAAGATAGACCGAAGTTACGTAAACAATCGCCACGGACTTCGAACGCATTCGATGTTTTCGTAGGTTTGAAATTAAAAAGAAAGCTGCACTTTTCAGGAGCCCAGCCCACATGCAGCGACCATTTTCAATCATCTAAGAGCAGTTGTAAAAACAGCAGCACGTTTTTAGAAACTCCGTCACACAGTTCCTTGGAAATGCTACTTACATTTCCATCTTCAGATATGTTACTTTATTTGGTAGTGCTGTTAACCCTTTGACTACTGGGGAGCGTTTCATCCAGTGTTTTGTCAGTGATTTTTACCGACAAATTTGGTCTCAGCCAATCAGATGCAAGGATTTCAGTAGCTTATAACAGTTGTCGGTAAAAATCACTGACAAAACACTTGATGAAACGCTCCCCTGATCATTCCCATACGATTCCCGTAGGCAACGGGTTCAAAAAGTAATACAATGTTGATGAATGCACAGTGGAACCACAAAGACTATTTAGCACATTCCGGCAGTGTTGTCCATGTAAAAAGATTTTGTTCATATCATTTTTGCACTGTATGACATATAAGTGTGTCATATTATCGGCACAGTGAAACACAGGATAGACACATGTGCAACACATTAAGACCACAGGGAGTCTATGCAACACAGTATAAACATAGAGTGGATTTGAAACGCTTTCGTGGTATTTACAACGTGAAAAGACCGTTTTCACTCCGTTTTAAAACTGAATAACACAGTGTGATACAGTGAAAAGACAGTCTGTCACAGTGTAACACAGTATAAATACAGTGCAACACAGTAAGAACACAGGGAGTCTACGCGGCACAGTATATAAACATAGAGTGGATTTGGAACACTTTCATAGTATTTACAACGTGAAAAGACCGTTTTCACTCCGTTTTAAAACTGAATAACACAGTGTGATACAGTGAAAAGACAGTCTGTTACAGTGTAACACAGTATGGCCATATCGTGAATACATACGAGTGTAAGCACGGAGTGGGATTGAAACGCTTTCACAGTGTAAACAACTTGGAAAACTCATGTTCACATCATTTCACACTGTGTGACACAGGAATATGGACAAAGTGTAACACAGTATGACCACAGGACATCTACGCAACACAGTGTAACCGCAGTGGTTTTAGAATGGGGTCACAGTGTATTAAAAAACAACGTGCAAATGACGGGTTCACACTGTTTTATACTTTGTGAAACAACACGGCCACAGTCTAGCAGAGTGTAATATAATATAGCTACATTGTACCTATGCACCACAGTGTAACCACAGAATTAGTCTGCAACGATTTCATAGAGTTGACAACATGAAAAAACGCGGGTTCACACCGATTTTGGCATTGCGTGTGTGGCACAGTAAGGACAAGTAAGGACAAGTTCTCTACGCACCACCGCGCAACCATAGAATGGGTGTAGAATGCTTTCGCAGTGTTGACAACGTGAAAACCCATGCATGGTTTACACCATTTTCTCACTGAATGACATAGTATAACACAGTATGGACAGTGTAACACATTAATGAACATTTTTTATTGTAATACCGTCTGTTTGGAGCCAGAAGGGCGTTAACTCATATCATTTTGTACAGAGTTAACGCCTTTCTGGCTCCAGACAGATTATGTTGAGACTAACTTGAGACAAAGTTCCAAGACAGGAAGTTGAAGACAGTAAGTTAATATCTCATGTAGATTTCAAGAAATGTGGAAAAAACCAAGAAGTAACAGCAAAGTATAGAAACGTCTGTTTCGACCACGATTTATCGTCCACACCAATCGTTCAATAAAACTTTCCAGTGGAGAAAAATAAGGTTAAAGAGAACGTGGTTATCATAATAAAATAACGCGACGATCTGATATCTTTCTTCCGAATCGTATTTCTTCAATTTAAAAAAAGGAAACAGACTAAATAATGTAGAAAACAGGAGCGATGATGTTACCGTAGCTAAGCAATTAGCTGTAAATCATCGAATCGCGCTTGGCATGTGTGTGATCGTGTTTGTCCCGTTCCTTTCATCGTGATGAATTGGCGGGAAACGAGAACCAGCCGATGTCGTCTGCACACAATATTGGGTTACCGTGTACCGGGATTTAAAGCAACTGTACGCTAAACCGAATTTTTGCGCTAAATGTGGCCGTGGTGAGTAGCGGATTTAGAGGGGACACAACATGCCCTTGCCCAGGCCCTCATCCCCTCCTCTTTGAAACAAAACTGGCTTACCTTAAATACACAATAACAAAAGTTGCCCCCTTAATTGTGTGATTTTTCGGATTGGGACCCCACCTTTTTTTTTTAATACAAAATCCTGGATCATCCGGAGCCCGTTGGAATCTTGTTCTTCTCAAATCACGAAGTGTATGAGAAAATATTATACATCACCAGGAATATGCCCTGCCGGAAAGAACACAATGTCCCACAGTGTGTTCACATAGTCTCTGTGAAGATGTGATTCACAATGTTAAAACGCTCGAATTTAACAGTGAGAAGATGATTTCACACTGTGGACACCTCCACAGTGTGGTTTACCACAGAGTGTTCACATAGTGATGTTCGATTACACTGTGTGAATTTACTTGCTCACAATGTGAAGATGTGATTCACAATGTTTAAACGCTCGAATTTAACAGTGTGAAGATGATTTCACACTGTGTTTCACACTATAAACACACTGTGGGACACTGTATTCTTTCCGGCAGGGTGATTATGATATTTATGCTTGTTAGTATTCTAAAAATGTCCAAACTCTAATAATTTAAGTAATGTTAATCCAATTAATGTGATGAACATCCTTACATCCTTGGACAAAAGGTGATTTTCCCCACGTCCCCCCCCCCCCCCCTTTCGACCTATGTGTATTAAATGGGTAGCTGACAGTGCTGAGATAATAATAACTACATGGCTATCAAGAAGAAAAGTATGTTAATCACCTTGATGAAACATATAAAGTTTTAATCAGTTTGTTTATAATGTCGGTCTAAAAAAACACCCCAGTCTCAAATTAATTATATAAAAAAGGGGACAAAAAGCAAAGACAAAAAGGACAAAAGTGATGCTCTTGATTTGCAGCTAATCTTCTCCAAGCTACTCATATAGAGTCTTTTCCATGCCGAATGATCACAGACATTTTTCTCAGACTCATTTCGCATTCATGTGATCATTTAATATTGATGGAGAATTTTAAGCTTCTTTGCGCATGCCTTCATTTGTGTCTTACTCATTAAGATCAAACGATCATGCCCGTCCTCATTATCTGTGAAAGTCATAATCACAGCGGCAAAAGAAGACCTATTCCACGAAAATCACATAGATTTTGATTAATAATTAAAGCCGTGCGTAAAATAAAAGATGGGAATATATGCAGCTTTAACGCCTATAATGCTTATGGAATCAAGTGTAAAGTGAAAATGCCAAGAAAATTCCACCTAGGGTGGGGGGGGGGGGCACTGGATGTGGGTTGAAATTAAGATGATGCTGCAAAAATTAGAAAATATAATTATTATACGAGGCAATATTTAACGTGTGCAATATAATTTAATGTAGCTTGAACGTTTGTTAGTTTGTTATTTTGATGTACAGACGGCATTTAAACTACCTTGCTGGCTTAATTCTGTGATCCTGTTCGTTACATATCTTGGATATATTAACGTGTAATACTTTTAGAATATTGATGTATGTGCCATTCTCAATGAAATATAAACATGAATGTATTCATTTATAAATATAAGTTAAAGGAATGCCATACATGTAAATAGAATCAAAATAAATATACTTTTCTTTCCATTCACCCCAGTGTCTCCCATACGTTCAGAATGTACAATAAAACACAAACCTTTCTAGAAATATAGAAAAAAACCATATCACTCAATTAAAAAATTGAAAGGGAATACTTGGGATACTAATCAACAAATCAGATAAAGAATTAAACATATGGAACATTTTCTCTGTTTTCTGACGTTCCCTAAAACTGTTGACTTGATTTGGGTAATTCAATATGAGAATGCATTTTCTTAAACTTTTCGGTATTATCCATTCACTGGGAGTATATTTTCATATGTGCATTCATAGAAACCTCGGTTTGCAAATGAAATATCCTTTCATTCTATCTAAAAGCGGCATGGAGCTTCGATATTTAAACAGAATATAGTTCCGAGGAAGCAAATCAGGCGCAAATAACTGCAGAATATTGCGATCGATGCGATTTCAAAAACATCTCCAAACAGCCGCACACTTTCAAAAAAGAAACACATAAAAACTGAGCTAAGAGCGAATCACACGCCCCACGTCATTCCCAATGCAATTTCGAAATTTGCAATTTCTTCTTTAGTGGATAATCCTCTGAAAAAATCTTACGTAAATAACATTAAACACGTCCAATGCCGCCCGCTGAATTACTGTTATTGACATTTTGCAACATGTGGCAATTGCAGGCGACCTCTGCGAGACAGACATTGCACTTTTCTTTTGGCGGGCTTTTCCCTTCTCACACACGGGAACATACTCCATCTATTCCCAATAGCTCGCTAATCGAAGATACTTCTAGCCTTTGAAAATGAACTTCGTTATACGATCAAGAGCAGGCCTACAACTCGTACACGACACCAGTAAGTCTTTTCTATCAACAAACGGCGATTAATATTGATGTGATATTGTAAGAACATTCCTGTCCACAAAATAATGAATAAACTACCAATCTTGCCATAGAAATGCTCAAAAAATGTATGCAAAAATTGGGCATACATGCAGATCTTCTTCAACGACAATTATTTACGACCTGCAAACTATTTCATAACTTGCCAGGCGTAACTTTATGACAAGGGTATTATGGATAACATAAAAGAGCAACTCGTAAAAGATGAATGCATTAGTTAAATAGGTACCTGGCGGGAAATCATCCGTGAGTTTAAAACATTTTTAAATGTTAGATTTAAGCCAGTTGCTCTTCAAGACTTCATCAAGCTAAAGAGTGAATTTTATAATACATTCTAGACCGACTGACATTTTAACTTCTTTTTGCATTAATTTGTTATGTCGGTTCCGTGTACATTTTAAAACTTTCTATCTTTCTAAATTTTCTTTTTATTTATTGTTTGTTTTGTCGATCTCGTGGGCTGTAGCCTATTCCTTCACTTGCAAATTGACCTGTTAGTGTAATGATATTTGCAGAGTGTTGAACAATCTCTGAATTAAGCTTCCGCGGTGATTTTGTCATCCATATATACGTGCTCCTACCGATTGATTTCAATATGCATTGAATGAAAAAAATATACTTGTAGACAAGCAAAGAGACACCCACTTTAATATCAACTGCAGCGATCAATGTTGACTGATCTTATTAGAGGATAAAAGGATTAGGTGAACACTGTCATGATTATGAGACGCAAAAATGTAGGTCTACCCTTATCTCATTTTCGTCTCTTGTGCTTTAACGTACAAAGAATGAGTGTGAGAGTGTCAGCCTTGCTGAATATTACACCGGATTCAAAGTATAAAGGATATTATACAATTTCTTTGAAATTCATGTATAATTCTTAAAAATTGTTAGAAAAGGTAGATGCTTTTTTTCTAAATCCCAGAGAAAGGGGAGGGTAGAAGCGGAAACAGAGACAGAGCAATAGAAAACGATGCATAGTGAATAAGAGAGAGAGAGAGAGAGAGATAAAGAGAGAGAGAGAGATGAAGAGAAAGAGAGAGAGAGGGTGAGAGAGGAGACAGAGTGTGAACTGTAAAGGTGGGTTTTCACGGGGTACGCGAACGATTCGCGAAGGATGCGATTGTCGAAAAATGGCAATGCCCAACATTTGGAGAAGTTTTTCTCCGAATGTGTCACGACAATGGAGCCGTAAACTATTCTTGCGCAGTTTGTGCGTAGTTCTCACAACGTATGTGCGAATGTCGTGTGTAACGTTGCCGATATATGGCCTGTCCACATACACGAATAACACGCGACTAAAATGCGAACAACATGAACGAACTTTGCTGCTTTAGCGAGACATGCGTGAGACATTCTCCAAACTGTCGGAATCTGTTTGGGGTTTCACGAAGATTTTGCGAACATCACGCACGTTGTGGGTAGGTCGTGCGCTTATGACGAAGTTTTCAGACATTTTCGAGAGCAAATCACGAATAAATCAGGACGCGGGATGCTTTTTTGAAATTCCCTCCGAACTAAAAACGACTCCCGCGAACGAGTGACGACGCTTCCGAACCCCCGTGCATGTTTAGCGAACTTTTGGGGCCTAAAATATGAATGTTGGACTTTGCCATTTTTTCGACATTGGCATCTTTAGCGAATCGTTCGTGTGCCTCGTGAAGACCCACCTTTAAGTCACCTCCTATATCAGAGAGTCTAACATGTTACAATGTTTCTCTTTCCCGGCAAACCACAAATATTTACTTTGATAAATATATATTACCAATGCAAACTTCACAACTTGGAAACAGTAATAGCTGTATCATAAAATACTGTTCTCATTATGACGACTTCGAAGTGACATTTAACATTTGAGTTTGGGTAAAGTACAAGCATCAACAGGAAACTAGCCCCCGCCGTCTCCCCCCCCCCCCCCCCCCCCCCCCCCCGTGAAAAAAAACCTCCGTGGCATCAAAATGAAGGGTCGCCCGCTGTCGCCAAAACATGATGACATTTTCTTTATCCTTCTCTTTAGTTTAGGTAGGAAAATGAAAACCCAAGTGTCCTTTGTCTGGCTTAGGTTGATGAATTGACAAACGAGTATCTAACATGAAGGAGACTGAAAAATCATCTCAGCACTTTCAGTGGTTCAGGCTCTCGAGATTCGATCAGAGAAAGTGACAGACACTATCTCTATTCCCTGTGACTTCCAATATTGCCCCACGCTCTTCATTTCATATTATTTTTGTTTTCAATGCTTGTCTTTTCTTCCCTGTCTCCTCACCCCCTCTTCCTCTCATCATCTTTTCTACCTCCATCTTTCTATCTCTCTCTCCCTCTCTCTCAACCCCTTTTCTTTCTATCTCTCTCCCCCTCTCTCTCAATCCCTTTTCTTTCTATCTCTCTCCCCCTCTCTCTCAACCCCTTTTCTTTCTCTCTCTCTCCCCCTCTCTCTCAACCACTTTTCTTTCTATCTCTCCCCCCCTCTCTCTCAACCCCTTTTCTTTCTATCTCTCTCCCCCTCTCTCTCAACTCCTTTTCTTTCTATCTCTCTCCCCCTCTCTCTCAACCCCTTTTCTTTCTATCTCTCTCCCCCTCTCTCTCAACCCCTTTTCTTTCTATCTCTCTCCCCCTCTCTCTCAACCCTTTTCTTTCTATCTCTCTCCCCCTCTCTCTCAACCCCTTTTCTTTCTATCTCTCTCCCCCTCTCTCTCAACCCCTTTTCTTTCTATCTCTCTCCCCCTCTCTCTCAACCCCTTTTCTTTCTATCTCTCTCCCCCTCTCTCTCAACCCCTTTTCTTTCTATCTCTCTCCCCCTCTCTCTCAACCCCTTTTCTTTCTATCTCTCTCCCCCTCTCTCTCAACCCCTTTTCTTTCTATCTCTCTCCCCCTCTCTCTCAACCCCTTTTCTTTCTATCTCTCTCCCCCTCTCTCTCAACCCCTTTTCTTTCTATCTCTCTCCCCCTCTCTCTCAACCCCTTTTCTTTCTATCTCTCTCCCCCTCTCTCTCAACCCCTTTTCTTTCTATCTCTCTCCCCCTCTCTCTCAACCCCTTTTCTTTCTATCTCTCTCCCCCTCTCTCTCAACCCCTTTTCTTTCTATCTCTCTCCCCCTCTCTCTCAACCCCTTTTCTTTCTATCTCTCTCCCCCTCTCTCTCAACCCCTTTTCTTTCTATCTCTCTCCCCCTCTCTCTCTCTCAACCCCTTTTCTTTCTATCTCTCTCCCCCTCTCTCTCAACCCCTTTTCTTTCTATCTCTCTCCCCCTCTCTCTCAACCCCTTTTCTTTCTATCTCTCTCCCCCTCTCTCTCAACCACTTTTCTTTCTATCTCTCTCCCCCTCTCTCTCAACCCCTTTTTTCTATCTCTCTCCCCCTCTCTCTCAACCCCTTTTCTTTCTATCTCTCTCCCCCTCTCTCTCAACCCCTTTTCTTTCTATCTCTCTCCCCCTCTCTCTCAACCACTTTTCTTTCTATCTCTCTCCCCCTCTCTCTCAACCCCTTTTCTTTCTATCTCTCTCCCCCTCTCTCTCAACCACTTTTCTTTCTATCTCTCTCCCCCTCTCTCTCAACCCCTTTTCTTTCTATCTCTCTCCCCCTCTCTCTCAACCCCTTTTCTTTCTATCTCTCTCCCCCTCTCTCTCAACCCCTTTTCTTTCTATCTCTCTCCCCCTCTCTCTCAACCACTTTTCTTTCTATCTCTCTCCCCCTCTCTCTCAACCCCTTTTCTTTCTATCTCTCTCCCCCTCTCTCTCATCCCCTTTTCTTTCTATCTCTCTCCCCCTCTCTCTCAACCCCTTTTCTTTCTATCTCTCTCCCCCTCTCTCTCAACCCCTTTTCTTTCTCTCTCTCCCTCTCTTTTTCATCTCTGTCTCCGTATTACACGCTCCGAATGTGTCGATGACCGTTACAGTTGTTGTTGATTCGTGTTAAATGGCAATCAGTCAATTTTGACTATAGGATAATTATTATCACTAACAAATTTCGTTTATCTTATTTTTCACAAACAGATTTTGATTAAAAAAAATTAATACTATACTGACATTTTTATATTTTGTTAGTTATTTTCCTTATTGGTGCAATCTGATTTGCATCTTTATATTTCTTTTTTAGATTATTATTTATCTCTTCCTGTCTTAATTTTTACTGTCTGTTTTCTGCATCTCTCTTTTTCTACCACTTCCCCTCTCCTATCCTCTCTCTGTCATTCTCTGTTTTACAATTATTGTCAATATTTTGTCATTGCTCTTCCTCTCTCTCTCTTTCTCTCTTTTTTCTCTCTCTCTTTCTTTTCTCTCTCTCTCTCTCTCTCTCTCTCTCCCTGTTTGATGATGTCTGTCTGTCTGTCTGTCTCTCTTTCTCTCTACCTCTCCCCTCTCTCTCTGTCACTCTCTGTTTCAGAATTTCTGAATACTTTTTTCATGGCAACTTCGCATGTATCTTTCAGTGTAACATAAATTTTGCCCCATTCGTATATATCATTCCTTTCTAGACCCCTCTCCCCAAAACTGAGAGGTATTTTCACCCCGATCGTAACAAGTTCTGAAAATTAATCTTCATTACTGGTTTTGAAAATCAGGCAATAGCTTAATACTACAAACCTGTCGGGGGAAACACCTTCTCTCTTGACATTCCTTCATTTAAACCAAGACGTTATAGAGATAAAGCTCCCTAAAACCTAGAAATTTGAAGGCAACCTTCTCTACAATGATATTGAATATTTGACTTGAGGGGGGAAGAGGCTTACTCAGATGGCTTGCGCGTGCCTTTTACTTCGTTTTAGAGATTTCTGCCTTTATACAGCGTGCGCTATCACTTCAGTGAAAAAGTTGATGTTTACCAAACCACGAAAACTTCCCTAGATGACACGAACCCCTTCATCAGATTGGTGCCATGGTAGTATTGAGATTAAATGAATTCGGGATCGCAGAGATCAAAGAAAATAAAACTTTAAATGAGTGCAACTTCTGTCGAAGGCACTGTCATTCTAAATTTAAAAAAAGGGGGAGGGGAAATTGAAAACAGAGCATTATTTACATGTTTGACCACATCTGAGCAACATTCAGCCGAATACTAAAAACCGGATATGAATCATAAACCCAGTTAATTTTGTATCATAATGCTTATATAACAAGTCTGTTTAAGATGGTGTGCATGATTAAAACTTTTTTAAAAAATTCATTACATATCAAATAACTGTAATAAAGCCCCCAAGTAGTGGATGAATGTGAATTATGTTGTTTATTGAATCGTGATTTAATAATCTCTATTATGAACTGCAACGAGTCCGGGAAGGAACCATGGACCTGGTATGAATGTCAAGAAGTTGCTGTAAAGAGTTGATAAAACAACAGGCCTTGTGCGGTATCAGCGTCATGCAAGTGGCGAGAAGCCACAAGGATTAAGCAAACGTTTAATTGTTAGTGGTTTATTCACTTCTGATATCAATATACATTTTTTTGTATCCTGATCGTATTTAAAGTTATACATCTAACCTAAATATTTCAGGGGAAATGCGCCACTTATCACCACAAGTATTAACCCCTCTCTATAAATGAATTACTCTATAAACGTGGTCCACAATACAGGCATATTCATTTCCTTAAAAATTATTAAGAAGTACTTCGCTTTCCAGTGGAAAATTTCGCTTGATCTATACAGAATCCTAAACTTAAGCCACTTTCGAGAACAGGTGTTTTTAAGCCCACGACAATGTCATCTGGATGATAACACGTCCAAGAAGTCTATAATATTCATTAATATTTTGATTAATTCACACCAGAAAACCGGCTTAGAATTCTTCTTCTCGTATCGGATTGACCCAGTAATCGGCCTTCGTCGTTCTATACATATTCAAGCAGAGAATATCATGGCCTATTTCTATCGAAAGATATGTAGAACCAGATGTGATAGAAGGAGTTTTTGCAGTCACGCCGCCATTGGCGTGTCAGTGACTGGATCATATCCGTAAAATCGACTAATAATGTTACTATTCGTGGCAGAGAGGTATGGGTATAACGTTTAAGTGCGTAACTCAAATTCCATTATTTAAAATTTACCATAGTGTATTTCCCCCTTTCCTCTCATACGTTTTTACAGTTATTTCAATTTGTCTTGTTCCCACTATATGTGGTTCAAGGCACCGACTTTCCTTGTTCTTCTCATCTCTTTTGACCAGACTCCTACTAGTTGCAGGTTTTTAAAGTTTCGAGCTCAATTCTAATTATTTTTTGATATTTACTTTTTGTCTCCCCTCTCCTCGAATTCCATCTTTGACATAAATTATATTCACCATATGCATTACCAATCGTAGGAGGTCCTTTAATGTATTTTAATAGTTTTACTTATTCAGTGCTTCGATAATATTTATTTATCACTTTTTATTTTACCAAAGACTTACTTAAATGTTCTTACACCGTTATTTACTATACGTAAAGTCGGTTAGGAGATTTAGACAGAGTCAATACTTGTTATCAGTCAATATAACTATAGAATGTTGATCATAATGTCAATACCATATTTTCAATCACGTGACTTATCTGTATTTTAAGATAAGAAACGAAGCGGAAAGAAATGGAATGTTATTCGTAAGTTTTCTATTCATGTCATCATGCATGAGGTTAAATATTTTGAAACTAAAGGTTACAACAAACCCAAGAAGTGCGAGAATTCTGATTAATCTGCATAAAGTGGCTGGAAGTACCGTATCTTCTGCCCCCAAAAGATGCAATCATAAGCTTGATAAGATATCTAATGATCCATCGGCGTATCTGATGGAGCTTGTTTGTTGATGATCCCGGGTAGCCATGGGATTTAAAGTCTTCCAAAAACTTTTCATTCTGCATTAACCACTGGGGCGGATCCAGGATTTTTAGTTAAAAATTAGGGGAGGGGGCACAATGCCGAAAAATATCTTGACAAGTGAAACAAGTTCTGACATTTTCTGGTGCCCTTTTGGTTGGAAATTCAAATAAAGGTGGGGTACATTCTGGGGGGTTGTGTACGGAAGGGATGCATAATAGGGGGCGGTTGTGCCCCCCTAAACCCACCAATAGATCAAGCAGTCACCCTAGATTAGTGTAGATATTAATTACACGCTCAGAGAACACCAATCACTGGGGTGTATGATGGAGACCTGCGATCGAGCTTGAAGATTCGCGTCAGTTGGGGGAAAAGGAAATGAATATTGATGACCATATTTCTGCAAAATATCGGTTGATAGCATCACGGTTGAAGAAAATACGATTAGAAACAGAAGAGTATAATAAAGGTGTGAAAGATTGGAAACCTAGGCGATACATTTTCAAAATGATTGGTACCGTCTGTTTCTTGATAAAAAATAAATGAATTTTAAGTTATTCAACGATTCAACAGCCTGGAACATTTTCTCATTAGCCACAACCGTTATCATCATGTAAGTCTGCAGCATTACAAAAAGAAACTTTTAAAATGTACTTAATAACCTTATATGCAATTTTTTTTTAGATAACTACCGTACAAAACCAACGCCTTATCGAACGAGTACATCAGAACAGTTGTTTTCTGCCATGTCAATGTCTTATAAAAGAAAAATATCATTAGAATCCGATGCCTGAACGCCTATAACATTTCAGCTTATAATTGGAGTTAGGTACGAACGTGTTAAAAACACATCTTCGCGTGGCGCCTTTGAAAGGAGAGCCACGTGATCCAGAAGCGGAACCAATTGGAACGACGCTCGATACGGCCTTCTGTAGGGAAAGTGACGCTTACTTGCATGGGCGTATTCAGGTAGTTACAACACATTCAATGTCGTAAATGACATTCCTGTCGGCTTTGCTCCGTCTGTTTTGTAAAATCACCATGACCATTTTTTTCGGTCTAACCATGAATTTCTGGTAGGCTTAAATAGAACTACAAACACGATGTATATATTATAGGCTATGTGATACTGCTAATATCGTCACCCTTGAATCAAAGTGTGTGCCGGTACAGGAATATAATATGTAATGTGATGGATTTAAAATTGCGTAGGCAAATCAACATACAGAATACATGTTCAGGGTACAAACGATGTAAACCTAGGGTGTAATATCCCTCTCCATGGTTTCTTAACTCGATATTCATCGAAAAACTGAATTTGTTATACGGGATCAGATGATATGCTCTTAATAGAGTGAAGATGTTCATGACATGTGCATATTCCGGGACAATTGGACAGATTTAGTATGCTACACACCCCTTTTGCTCGTACACAATCACATTTCACTTGTATTCAGAAAGGATTTAATAATCTGTGTCGCTGCCCCCCTTCTGTCATATAAGGTCCCTGCGTCAAAGATTAAAGTCACTTTTAGAGCGATCATAGGTCAACAAATTCGTTTTGGAGCCACAGAATTTGACAGTTTTTTTGATCAAATTTGACAGGCTTTTCATCAGTTAAAATGATTTTTTTTGGGGGGGGTACGAAGTTCAATCTTCAATAAAACGCGGGAGACTTGTACATCCTAATCTTATTACCTTTAACATTGCCTCGCTGCGAAGGAAACAACAAGGAAAGAAAAGAATCGCGGGCAATATTTTTCAGACGAAACCCGATAGTGTGGAATTTGCGAGTAATGTAATATCTCGTTTGCCTGGATCCCGGAGAAAACTCGCGTTATGCCTTTGAGCTCATCAGATAGTCAAGGAAGTAGACTGAGATTTTCTGGAGAGATAGGATTGCGTTGCTCGAGGTGACAGCATGGAAAATAGTTTTGTGAAACCAGGGGCTTAGTGGTGTAAGACCACGCGACAAGTTCCCCCATCCCACCGAGGGGAGTTTACCCGTGAAGTGGGCTTGTGATCACCGCTGGGCACTCGCTTGCCTCACGTGCGGGTGCCAAAGAGATTCCGTCGAGGGGTGCTGCGATGGTTCAGGTGTATGTGTGTGTGGTGTTTACTCTGAGGTACGCCACTCTCTATAAATAATGACGTCACATCAGGGAGTTAAGGGCAGGGATATTTCACAGAAACATAAAATTCATGTATTTTATCCTTCCATCAATGAATGTTATAATGAATAAATGAATAATCCCCCGCTTATATACCACTAAAACTCTTTCCACTGTCAATGAATAGAATATATATATATATATATATATTTGTTTGCCAAGCAACATATGATTTTCTAAAAAAAAAATAAATAAAAAATCCCATAAAAAGTTTATTCAGACCATATTAACAATGTTAATATGTAATCACCTTTTCCATTTTTTCTGTGTTGAAATGGAAATGCCATTTTTGTTTGATAGAATTAACATACAAGGGAAAACTTCAGCGAATTCTTTTTGTAAAAAGAAAATAGAAGAACTTTTTGTTTTGTTCTTTTTTCACGTTAAACATTACATATACAATAAAGAAACTACTGACATATAGAGATCAATGCCTCATTGAACGTGCGAAGTGTGTTATTAAACTTTTTAAAATATATATATCATTTTGTGCTAATAGTATGGTCTGCGCTTGGACTTATAGAACTCTTGGAAAGATGAAGCGCTTGAAAATGAACAAACAATGTGTTTATCTGGATGATATGCAGAATACTTGTCTATCCCATGAGGTTTTGCTGATTCCACTATAAGAATCTTAATCCCTGAATCATGAATTTTGAATTTTGAAGGATTTCTCGTCATGGTTTCCTATTATTGAATATATAATTGAATAACAGCGCGGACGTGCAATCTGTGTTTGTAGTTTGAAGGTCAAAATTTTGATATAGTAGTGAAAGTAGTTCAATTAATCATTTATCTGTCTAGGAATGTCAAATGTTCATTCTGATATTGTTTTGAAATAAATTGAATTAGCGATTAATCTGTTTTGGAATAACAAAAAAAGTTTTAAAAAAAATTATCAACCTTTGTTAAACTGAAGCTCAGGAAAATTACTGTTAAAATATTAAGAATTTAATTCGTACCGCGGGAGAAATAACTTTAAAATCATAGATATCATTATAACTATTGAGAGATATTAATAGAGTAATTCATACGATCGTCACCACTCATATAATGTAAATGTAATCCTGTTTCCAATAACCTTTAGAACTGACTTTTGAACACGTACTTCCAAACGTTAAAGCTTTTATGTCAGTGGTGTGCAGGCAATCACCAAATTAACTAATCAGATAAAAAGCTCGTATTTATAATCAATTCACAAATGAGATTGTAAAACTATTATTTGTTAGTCGGATGGGATGTTCACGATTGCCTCAAGTTTAAATGGTTGTTATATCAAGCACAGGTTCTCCTAAAAATTAATACACTTTTATTCCATCGGCCAGAACTTTTTTTTTCTGAACGTATTCATACAGTGCTAAGAGGTATCCTGATATAGCAACAAATCTTGATAGTTGGAAATCCAAACGGCGTTTTATGGCGTTGCTATCGATTGCAATTCGTATAAATCGAGACACTGGCTCTGAGCACTTTACTAATAACGTCTGATTTCCAGAGGGGCGAGAATTTTATATGATATCTCACTCATGAAAGAGCCCCTCGAGGAATAATTACTACTTATATTCTTCAAAAAGAAACTGCGTTTTGGAAATGGCACGATTTGCGCAATGTTTCGCATCTTATTTCATTTTTTTTTCAATGTAGATGAAAGTAGAAGGACCGAATGATGAAAAATATAATTTTCACTTGAAAAACAGGTATTATAATTGTTACAATATGGTAAGAAACAACTAATGATAAATAAGGAGAGAGCGAGAGAGAGAGAGGGGGGGGTAAGGAAACGTGGCAGAAGAAGAATGAAACGGAAGAAGAAAATAGAAAGTAAAAGAGAGAAGAACAAATGACAGTGCGTATGAGAATAAACTTTACATTCGTACACATTGATGGAAAGAGAAAGAGAGAGAGGGGGGGGGGAGCGAGTGGGAGGGAAAAGGGAGAAATGGAGAGAAAGAAAGATAGAGTGAAATAGGGAAAGCGAGAAAGAGAGAGAGGCAGACATAGAAAGACAGGGAGAGGGAGAGGGGGAGAGAGAGAAGAGACAATGTTGCTATGGCGCTGCTTTCGGAACAATGTAAAAAAAAGTAACAACAGGAGTCAAAGATTGAAATAAATCCTAAAAACTCTCAAGAAATCAAGAAATAATTAGCTACACTATATCAATTCTAAAAATGATAAGAGTAAAATGATGCACGTCAATGTTGGGATAAAATAATGCACCCTAGTGCATTCGTTTTGCACACTGGCGCGAGCTGGCGATTTTCCTGCCAATATAAAAGTTATTGTCGCGGCGCATCTATTGTGAAACAAAATGCATACAGATTTTTTAAACTCAAAATAATGACCGAGAAATCAAAGGGTCTGCATTCTGAGGCCAAATTAAGAAGGTGAAACTCTCAATCATTGCAAGTCCAACTCCATGCTGTCCATTAACTGTGCATCCTCTTGTGGCGATAGGGGCGGAGGGGGCAGAGGCGAAGATCTTTCGAGTCCTGGGGGTTATGATTTAAGCACGGACTACGCCTGCAGCGGCCCTTGCGCGTCAATAAAAACCAAGGGTCTTGGATATGTGACATGGTATATAGGCAGGGGGTTGAGAGCTGGGAATGAAATGAAATGCACAGGGAATGATATTTTATTTGAGGAGGACGCTTGAGCAGTTGGAAAAGCTGAACGAAAGGAGTGTGAGGAAGTGAAGGAAGAGGAGGATAATAGCAAGAAAGAGAACAGAGAGCGGAACAGAGAGAGGCTGAGAAAGAGAGAGAGAGAGAAAGAGAGAGAAAATGCATGTAAAAAGTGCGCTAGAGAGAGAGGGAGAGAGAGAGAGAGAGAAAATGCATGTAAAAAGTGCGCTAGATAGAGAGGGAGAGAGAGAGAGAGAGAGAGAAAGAGAGAGAAAATGCATGTAAAAAGTGCGCTAGAGAGAGAGGTAGAGAGAGAGAGAGAGAAAATGCATGTAAAAAGTGCGCTAGATAGAGAGGGAGAGAGAGAGAGAGAGAGAAAGAGAGAGAAAATGCATGTAAAAAGTGCGCTAGAGAGAGAGGTAGAGAGAGAGAGAGAGAGGGAGAGAGAATGCATGTAAAAAGTGCGCTAGAGAGAGAGGGGGAGAGACAGAGACAGAAACAGAGACAGAGACAGACAGAGGGAGAGAGGGAAAGAGAGAGGCAGAGACAGAGACAGATCTACACACACACAGAGAGAGAGAGACGAACAGGAGGAATCTGTTAATACTCTGGCTCCCAAATAATTGTACATTATCATGAGAAAAATGCATTATCGGAGGAAGAGCAGCGTGTAAAAAAATAGGACAAGGGGACGGATATGACATAAAGAAAGGAAATTGCTCGAAGAAGAAGGAAGTACTAAAGATGGATTGAAAGGAAAGACAATTTTCATGAATGAAAAGATGCTCAAAAGCTGTGGAAAAAATGTTGGGGAAAAAAAAATCATCTTTGTCATGCGAGGAGGGCTTGGTAAAAACAGCTTCGGATTAGAACCGCTCTAAAACAAGAGGGTTTTTAGGAGGGCGCTGATTAAAAAAAATGAAATGTCTTGAAATAAAAATGTATTCTTGTCAAAATCTGACATGCATCATTTTGCATTTTAACCCCGACAATACTGAAATGTTCCGAAAATATGTAAGAAAAGTGTAAAGTGGGCGCCCCTCAAATATTCTTGTATCCTTTTGATTCCCAACTAAGTTGGTAGTTTTAAAACAGCATTACTGATAATGACATTCATATAAATGTAGATTGATACATCCTACATGTTTAAAAGAAGTAATTGAACACAAAACACTATACCACGAGATGTTAACGTTCATTCCACAGCAGAAATACAAAACTAGGAACAGAATATCAAATCATTTTGCATGAACCATTTCGACGTATAGACAAAAGATTGTTTACACCAAAACCACCAAAATTTCTCGGAGACACACTTTGGGATAATCATGGTGTTTTTCTGGCAAGCATTGTCGATATTATCTTACCTTCAAGGGAGCACAGCGGCCATGGCGGCCATGTTGAAATGTGAACTGTCCCAGGTGGGGGTTTTGGGCTTATCTGACGAGCCTCGACGGAAATATTTCCTCTCTTTTTGCTTGTTATTTTCTGGTTCTGCTTCGAGGCAAATCGGTTGTTTTCCTCATTGCCTGCATGTACTGCATAGTGCATAATTTAGTTTTTATTGCGTGATAGTTTTTAAAGAGCTGTTCAAAGTATAAACCTTCGTCTTGTGTACAACAAGGAGAGGTAATGCTTGATATACAGATTTCATCCACGTATAGAACCATTGCGAAAATTGTGAACACACAAGGGATAAATACCGGAGTCACACGGCCAAATCAACTCTACCGAATCCAAACCGACTGATTCTTTGTCATTGAGGGTAATGTTGTCATTTGTTCGGTCTGCTATCGGTCTAGTTGGTGTGACAGAGATTTCTTCAGTAACAGATCATTGCACATTGCACGAAAGTAAATTTGTATATAGCGAATTGTCATTGATATTGTTCTCATTATTATTATTATTTTTTTTTTTGCATGTGCTGCGGTCAGGTAATACAAAGGTTTCATTTACGATTGTTAGTGTTACAAAATTTACACACTTTCTACATACATTCTTTATGAAATTCTATAATGTATAAGCCTCAATGGCATTCTTTCACCTGTAACCATAGCAATATCACATAAGTATTGTAAAGCTAAGAAGAATCCACTACAGCACCATATATCGTGTTACATGTGAGTACTTTTCCGAAAGCGTGCATCTGTTAGTGGCATAGGGTAATATTTCATTCACACCAAAGAGGACGACACTAGATTAACAAGAGAACGAACAAAAAATGACATTACTAGGAATGACCAAGAATTGATCTATTTGGAGTTGGTCTGAATCGGTATGGCGGTGTGACTGAGCATAAACATTGCCGATAAATATGGGTCGCAACATAAAACTGACACCCTCTAAATCGAATTCATATTCGAATCTGGATCTCTTCCTTTCGTAGTTTGCTCTGTGTCTGCCTCTGTTTTTGCCTCTGTTTTTGCCTATGTAACCTCACTCTCTTTCTATCTCCCTCTCTGTTCCTTTTCTCTATCTTTTTCTTTATCGCTCTGTCTGTCTCTGTTTTTCCCACCTATGGATCCATCTGTCTCACTTCCTCCCTCTATCTGCTTGCCAACCCGCTCTTTCTCTCCCCCTCTCCTCTCTATAGTTCGCTCTCTTCCCCCTCTCCCTCTCTCTCTGTTTTTGCCTATGTATCCAATTGTCTTACTTCCTCTCTCTCTCTCTCTCTTTGTCTTTTGTTCAATTTTATCTCATTGCCATACTCTCTCTCTCTCTCTCTCTAGTCTCCCCCTAACTCCCTCTCACTCTCTCCCTCCTTCTCTTTAGTCTCTTCTCAATCTCTTTCTCTTTAGTCTCACACCTCTCTCATCTCTATCTGTCTCTCTCGCTCTTTCTGTCTCTCTCACTCTTTCTCTCTCTCTCTCTCTCTTTCCATCTATCTATCTATATATCTGTCTACGTATCTATCTATCAAGGAAGCTAGCTAGCTTATCTCCTCAATCCTCTTTTGAAATACGTGCAGTGAGCCATCGTCTTAATCACTTTTGACAGTCCATCGTATTTTCCGTTCCTTGGAGGGATGTAGGCTAAATATTTCCCATGATCAAAATCTCTTTTTCGTTTTCTGCCCTCATTTTTTCTCACTAGTTTCAGGGTTTCCCACTTCTATATCATGCTCGCTGTGTGTTACATTGTTTTTTCGTACAGCGATATTTAGTGAGCTTCCTACGGGGTGCAAGTGCCCCTATCGAACGACAAAACGTGGTATAAAAGGTGAAAGAGTGAGAGAGAGAGAGAGACAGAGACAGACAGAGAGAGAGAGGGGGGGGGGGGGGAGATGTACCATTTTAAAAACAAGACATTATTATAAATCCATTGACCTCTAATATCCATCACTTTCAAAGAACTTCAACTACCAAACATTTCTTTTCCTCCATAAAACACAGTTTGTTTCTGGAGGGCTAATTTTTCTTGCAGTCACAGTGTCGTCCTGTGTTCATGTTGAGGAAATCAATGTATACCTATATGCATTATCTATGTTAAATGTCCCATGAATCAGTACTACTCGTCTGTGATTGCTAAGTGTAGAAGGATGAATTAATCATATTATATACCTCAATCTAATCCATCGCGTAAACTGCAGCTTTTTGTTTTCCCTTTCGTATTCTTTCCATCGTACTAAAAGCAGCTCAATCATGCAACGAAATCACTTAAGTAATAACATGTTCAATCCTTGAACCTCGGTGAATGATAACAGTGCGAAGTACAAACAGGATTGAATTATCTGGGTAGACGATTCAATTCAATTCAATTCAATTCAATTTGATCGAATTTCAGGTGAACATAAATGTAAATCATATCAAATTACATAACAATTGCGATATCATAATGCAGGAACATAATGTGGTAGATACGAACAAAATGTTACAGTAATGTATTTCTTTAATCAAATAATAGTTGCATACTAACAATATCCTTGAATCACTGTAATATCAGTATAGATGGTAGACATTTTTTTTTTAATGATTCATTTCGAAGTCATTATTAGATACACGACTTATTATCTACTCCTAATAGGACGAGCGCAATGATTGCCGTGAATCATGAAATATCGCTCCCAGCAGATCAGAATGACAACTTAGTCTACATGTGTTCTGCTCTTTTTAAAATGTAAATGTAATTGGTGTACATTTTAATACAATTTCAATGCTTGAAAAATTATAGTGGAAAGGCTCAAACAAAACGGGTTATGATTTGATGAAAAAGGAAAAGTTGCCTCTTTTGATTTTCTTTGTTTCTCTGCGCCAATTTTGTCCATAGACAAAGCATATATGCTTAGGTGAACATAGTCGTATATAATATTATGATTGTAAACAAATTTCACCTCTTTGAAAAATATATTAATCTCCTGCGCTCGTTTTTCTTCGGAATATTGTTTTCCAAAACACATTGGATTCATTTTTCTTGTCATCACTCATTTTTTCTTAAAAAAAAAAAAAAAAAAAAAAAAATCAGTGCTGTGAATAATTGAACGAAAATTCAATTTTAGAGTAGGAGAGTGTGTTCTCAGCAGCAAAATTGTGATTAATCTGCATGGTAGAGAAAAGAGATCTCATGTACCATTGGGAAATAAATCATTGTGTGATTAAATGAATCTGGGAAAACAAGCGTAGAGTGGTGTATTTACTGGGGGCTCGAGGGGCACGTGCCTTCCCCCATCGAAGGGTGAAAAGGGAAACAAAATAAAGAAACAAAGAAACAAAGAGAGGGGGAAGGAATGTAAAAATATGACTGGCTCGACTCCCTTCCACATAATCTCCCAATCAGTAACCTTGTTCAGTTGCATTCCACCCACCTAGTAAGACTTGCCCCCCCCCCCATGAAATCAGTTCCCCTCAGTATTGAACCAACGCTATGCCACTATTGACAGCCGACATCATAATAACAATATGAAACAAAATAATATGCTTCTTGTAATAACTTAATGAATATTCACTGGTGACATAATATGCACACAATGAAAACAAATAGATCACTGTTTGTTTTTTTGATTTGTTTGATTGATTTTATTTCTGCGTTCAATAGCATGATACAAAAAATATTACAGAAAAAATATATAAACACATTTTCAGACATTAACAATTTATTTCTAAATACAAAGAAAATAATGTATACAGTAAGTGCAGTGAGAGAATAATTTTCTTTAAGATATTGTGTAAAAAGATATTATTTGATATTGCATTGAGGCCGTAAATCGATGTTGGCACCCATGGTCAAAGATTGTAAAAATATTTAGTTATTTTATTATTTTGATGAACAAAAGAAATGGAGATCTCGTTTTTACCTTAAACAAGAGATACACTTCAGGACCCGCGGAAGAGGGAAGGGGAGGGGGGGGGGGGCGAAACCTACTTAATTGCCCAAACGAATTGATGCTAATGCGTGGACGCCAAAACAATGGCCTCTTTGGCCACTTTGCTCGTCGCTTCCCTTAAGATTGAACAACCCCACTGGTAAAATCGTTCCGCGGTACATATATGAACAAATCACACAACATGAAGTGAAAGTAGTTTGCCATCACTGTAAATACCCATGACTTGCTGAACTGTGTTGTGTTGCTCAGGTATGGGACTCGAATAACCTCACTTATTTGACCAAACGAATTGACGCCCATGCATGTACACCCGACCAATGGGCACTTTGCCAGACACTTTACTCTATGCGAACACCCCTACTTGGAAAAGCGTTTCGCGATACAGGTAAATCAAACAAACACAGTCCTACTAGTAGTTTGTCATCATCATAAATATCCTTGACTTGGGTGTGAACTGCGTTGTGCACATGTTGCTCAGGGGCTCAGGGGATCAGGGGGATCAGGGGGCTCAGGGGGCTCGAGTAACCCCACTTATTTGACCAAACTAATTGACGCCCATGCGTTGACTCCAAGCCAATAGGCACTTTGCCCGTTTCTTTGCTCTTACTGAACTAACCCACATCTAAAAATCATTCCGCGATATATCAACAAATTACACCGACAAATTCCTACTAAGTATTTTGTCATCACCATAATACCCTTGACTTGGCTGTGAACTGCGCCGTGTTGCCCCCGGGCTCAGGAGACACAAGGAACTCCACCTATATTTTGACCAAACTAATTGAAAACCATGTATACATGGACTCAGAATCTACGGGCATTATCCCAGTCACTTCACTCTTTAAAGTGAACTAACTCACTTCTAAAAATCGTTCCGCGATATCAACAATTCACATAGAAATACACGTGAGGCTACTTAAGTAGGTTGTCGTCGCCATAAATACCCTTGACATGGTTGTGAACTGCATTGTGTTGCAAAAATAGCGTTCCCCCATCTCTTTAACAATCAATATAATTGTTCACTTATCCACCAACGAGTTAAATGTCACTTTGCTCTTTAGAGATACCATATTGATATTATCAACAAGGGCGTTGTTATAACTTTATCCATTAGGGAGAGAGTGTGTGCTTGTATTGTCAGAGCGTCACACAAAATTAACATGCAAAAATAATGGTATCCAGAGCACGAATTCGGTTGCGAAATATTGAGGGGCGTGATATCTTTCCCCCGAACTATAGGCTAACGACTATGTTACTCGGAGAAGAACAAGTGTATGCATGTCACAAACGTTATACTGAAAAGTATACACAAATAACAATTAATGAAAGTACTTAGTCAATCCGTGCCTTGTGATTTGCAGTCCGATGGCTTAACCACTAGACCGCAGAATCTCTTCATTAAAAATGAATCGTTTACAAGTCATCATTAAACATTCGTAATAAAAGTAAAAACTTTGTACATGCACATGAGCGGATAAAATCCGGATATATCATAAAAAATCGATTATACTGCAACGGCTACGAATAAAGGAGCGATATTTTGAATGATGAAAAGATAAGAATCATAAATATCTTATTGCTAAAACCCTGAAATTTCTGGCCTGGAGGTTTTGCACAACAGGAACATCAGGCCAGGTTTCCCTAAGTATCAATTAATGATCGCTGTTTTTGCCATTAGTGATCACACCTACTTTATATGGACGGATAACGGCGCGTACGATGGTATGGATGGAAAGGCAAAATGATGATGGGTTATACCCATCTAACTCTGTGATATTTGAATCCACATTGTCACAAAAGCTTGGACCACTGATGAACGTTAATGATACCACTAGACATTGGTTGTTGTTTTTTTTTAAGTTATGAATGTTTAATTTACATTTGATGATTGGCCCCGTTTCATAGAGCTTGTTATTAATAACAACTGCTGCAGATCTATGACAAATTTGTTTTTTAGCCGATCAAATTCACTGATTTCAGTAGCTTATAACAACTGTCGTAAATTGTCATTGATAGCAAGTTTTATAAAACTTGACCCTGGTATGTAATAGAAACGATTTTCTATTACGATCTACAGTAGATGTGGACATATTGTGTTGTTTCAATAATTATGCTTATCACTAAAGCTGTATATAGAACATACTCATTCTCATTGATTATCAAAATGTACATATCCAGAACAAATCCAATGTCCAAAGAAGCCACTTGCATATTAGAATGTCACTTTTAGAATAAAGAATAACCGTTGAAATTGTAATCTTACTGGTGTGGCTTGCCTATATATTTATAGAGAGTGCGATAAGAGAGGATGGCGTTGCATCGTCTAAGCTCTAACATACTTGAAAAATGTATTCAATTACAAATAGCCGGTGAAACATTATAATGTATGCTGACATGCCAAGCGATTACGTCTGTATATTTTTTCGTTAAAGCGGTAAGTCTTCACATGTCTTTAGATGTTTACTAACATGTCTGTATAAAGCCCCCTATCGTGATGTTATACGGAAACCTAAGCTTGACACCGAGTAGGTAAAATGGCTTTACTCCAGATGCAGAATTTATAACTTCAACAATGAGATCCTGGATCTTTGGATCTTGTCATGCAGGTGGACATCCCTGCAAATAGAGACGAGATACTGGATCTCGCAAAGGCGACTTCTCCTTGGGACGGGACAAAAAGACGAGAACCTTGCACCTCATCCAGTCGACTTTGAAACAACAATTCTCTTGCTTTGAAATCCCTTCATACATTCAATTGAACAATTTTTTTCATTAAAAAAAATGTTTTAGTTTATGTTCACGCATTTTAAGGTAATTCTCTAATTTTCAGTAGATTCAGACATTCAGTAGATGTAAACACTTTTATAGTGTGAAAGGAATTACTGGCTTCAGCTATGTTTATACACGCATTCACACAACTGTTGCCATATTTGCAATGGCATTTTCTTATAAAATCAAGATTCCTGACAATGACTTACTCGAAAATCATGAGCAACAACATTTAAAACAAACAAAATCAATCCCATCCCCATGCTTGAGAAAGCTCTCTAAACACAATTACGCACATGTAAAAACGATACACTGCCAAATCCGACGATCTTGCTCGAAATAGCTGTTTCCTCAAGGGTTCATCTCCTATTTGACTTTGATTACTTCAAATTAGGAAAGCGAGACACAGAGAGGAAGAGCAACCAAAAGACATTACACTGATCATAAAACAAACCTAAGCCCTTTAAACCCAATTAGGCCCATACTAGGCATAGTGGTTTTAGGACTTTAAAGGGAAGGTTGAGTTCTGGGAAAGGTAAAAAGTAATTTGTGAGCTTTCTCATTTCTTTTATGTCAGTTTGGAAGAACATCATAGTAGAAAATGTACCCTGAAATGAATTGCTCTTCAAATGCCTTGATATTCGAAATATGACGAGAAACAGCTAAAATGTTCGGGCCGAACATGTGTATGTAGTCCCATATACACATTTCTGTGTGCAGTGCACGTGACTCTCAGCAGGATAGAGTAAATTTCTTCTCGTTTTGGTGATTCTAAAATCTTATAGCATACACCGATTCTTATGTATATTATAATCAGCCTTTCCCAATTGATTTGAGACAGTTTCTTTCACAATGTTATCGCATGACCAGAACTCAACTTTATCTTTAAGCACCGATTTTGATTACATTTAATTCTTAAAGCAAGACTATATATAGAGTAGAATTGCAACCACAAGATGTAACATTTGATCATAAACAAACCTCATCTCTTTGAACACAATTAGGCCTATATTAGTCATTGTAGAGTAGGTAAAGCTTTGGCATCGACAGGCTCATCTACCCCCTCGTATTTTGCTCATAAAAACACAATTTCCCGCTTCGTTTTCGATTAAGCAATGAATTGCCGATAACAGCTAAACAAGGACGAACTCGCTGCAGGCAGGGATAACATTTATACCAGCTTCACACATTGATGAAGCATTACGGCCCCGATATCTCTTTTGAACTGGAGTTAAATCGAGACAAGTCGGGATAAATCAGGATAATAATAATAATGATGATAATAAAAGTAATAATAACATAACGATAACTATGAAAACAATTTTGGTTGAAAAGTGATGAATTGAGGTGTTTACAAAAAAGCAGCTCTACTCAGGCCATAACTGCTTGGACAATTTATGATGCTGCATGGCTAATTTAGGAATACGTTTTATAGGTTATGCTATCAAAGCGAAATCAAACTGTAGGCCTCAACGTGATTTTTCAGGAGTTTTTTTTTTTTCTTCCTCTCTTTTTGACATGCGACGGATTGCTGTGATCATTTGTGAATAGCTCAAAGGATGGATCGAAAAGCGGCGCAGCCCGAGTCAGAAAATAACCATTAAACCAGACGAAATTTCACTGAGCATTATTGACATGTGTTTATGCGCGAGAGCGAAATCAATTCTCTAATTAACCCATATTGTGCACAAGGTTGTTGATTATTGACAGGCTTGTGTTTCCACCGAGCTGGCAGTGTATGGGTATATTTGTTCTCAAAAGAGATGGTTGTATTTCGAAAGGGGTGTAAGTGTACTAATTAGTTCAGCGCCTTTTATCTTAAGATTACTCATCAAAAGATAAGGATGCCTGAAAGCCGCCGTGAATTAACCGTCTGCATGCTGTTTTTTGCTGCTTTCTTTTTGTCTATTTATTCCGGTGGGTATATTCATTTTGAAAAGCACCATGGCACATTAAATCATTAATTTTTTTATACGCATATTAACGTTTAGTAAAAACGATATGCTTTTATCACCAATAGATAAAACACTCGACTGATTTTGGTTTTTAACTTCCTTTTTGTCAGGTTCAATAAATGGACTCAACAATGTAGATATATTTGTTTTTATTCAAATAGTTAGGCATTCAAAAGCATAAGGCTAAAACATTATCTCTTATCAAGGCCCACACGGAAGCTAACAGAGAATCAACGTTCACGCGCCTGTTTTTACGCATAACAATACTGCATTTCAGAATGTAATTTCGATATTCAAACTTCCAATGTAACTACGTTTACGGAGAAAATATATGAAGAGGATATTTTGAGCAAAGTATAACTGCTTGTAACACATAGAGAGCAAAATAGTTTTGGGTGAATGGTTCCCTTTTAAACGCCAAGAGCTCTGGCTGTCGGACCAATAAGTAGCCACACTGATATGAGGTATGCTATTGCTCATTATGACTTCGTTTTCAATTTCAAAAGCAGGCGACAGACAGACTCTACCTTGAAAGCCCCCTCCACAACTTCCCGTGCTTAACATCCCGCAATAATTCCCGCTCGTACAATCAAGCAGCCGTTTTTAATGACCCTTTTTTTTTATATACGACTCTGCAAAAACCTTGCCCTACCATTATTGTGTAGTATTATGTCTCTATCTGTATTTTTGCTGATTATAACCTGTATGTATATTTTCGTTTGTAATGCATGTAAACAAGACGAATTTCCTAAAAAGGAAAATCAAACATCAAACATCAAACATCAAAACATTAAAAAGAATAATCAAATATTAAAAATACTGGTGGCTGGGTAATAACTCGTACCTCGGTCACACCACAATATCGATACCAAACTGATCCATATCGATCCATCCTTTGCCATTCGGTGTAATGTAATGTTTCGTTCGGTCTGGTGTCGGGCTCGTTGATGTAACTGGGGGTATTAGTCACACAGCCAAAACGATTCCATCACGATTATTTCGTGATGGCCATTCTGTGTAATGCAATTTTTTTTGATCGGTCTATTATCGGTCTGGTGTCTGTATATTTTCCGTGTGACTGGGGTATGGTGAAAACGTTAATTCCCAACCCGCATTAGGGTTGTGTGCTCTCAGTAACTATGACGAATAGCAAACTTACATGCTCTATTAACAAACATGGAATGAAAAGAGCGTGATGTTACCATCGTAAATGGCACATTCGACGTGCTTTATCGGAAGTTAGAACATTCGTCACACGTCACACGCTATTTACGTGCATGTATAACGCTGACTTGTATTTAGTTTATGACAAAAGGAAGGATGAGTTTCACAGTTCATTAATTGTCTGACATATAACACTGTAGTTGAGCCTTAATAAAATGAAACGTCAACATGGTCAAAGGTGGATGTTTAGTGACACTTTGCAAAGAAGCGCTCAAGCATTCGAGGGCTAACTCAGCCGTAAATAAGATGCATAAATGTGATGCTAGGAACCCACTGGACTCACTGGAGCAAAGTGATTGTAGAATGTAACACTATCCAGACAACAAATTCTCCCCTTGGGAAATAAAAACATCCACCCGAGATTTCTAGAGAAGTGTATGGTCTGCGCATTCTGGGTTAAATTCAGAGCTTGCCTCTACAAGCCATACCCTCTGTAACTTCTGAAAATCAATCTGAAGAGACATGTATAAATGATCCATAATGTGTTCAGGCCTGTGGAATGGTGAAGCCTCCCTTGTCTTATTATACGCCCCACTCTACTCTTTCAAGACCCCTCCTCCCCCTTCTTTACTATACATTAACAGTGGTGGCATATATGCGGGAGGGGGCATGGGGCATGTGCCCCCAATATAATTGAGAAAAAAGAAACAAAAGTGAAAAAAGGGATAACGACTACGACGACGACTACCGACGACGACGATGATGGAGCTATGTTTCAGTTAAAAACAAAAGAGAAACAATGAGAAAAACAGGAGAAAAAGAGAGAAACGGAGAGGTGCATCAAAGTGAAAATAAGATGATACGACCCCTCCCCCTCTCATACCCTCGTTTTCTTGCATTTCCATCACTTATTTTACCCGTCCCCGCCAATGACTCTTACAGCGCCCCTCCACGACCGCACCGACCCTACACCAGTACATCCATACTTCTGTTCTCTATTCTATTACTGGATCACTCCATTATCGGGTATTTAACTTGTAGGTCTGCTTCTTGAGCATTTGATATGACGTCATAAAGGTCAAGTCTGTGACCTGATACACACATGGAATGGTGAATGGATATTTTTTGATTGGCTGCTTTAACAGCCCCGGATGTGGATATTGCACTTGAGTGCACGTGATTTCATGAAGACTTTAACATTTGATGCAAGCGCCATTTTTACTCAAAACAAGCACTATCCTCGTGCCACGTGACTATCTTCTCGCTTATGACGAGTCTCAAGAGACTTTCCTTTTTTTTTTTAAAGGAAGCTCTACCTACATAAATTATTAAGAATCTATCTGCCATAAGTTCAAGTCGCCGATCCCAGAGAAAAATAAGCCTTTTAAAAAGACATATCACTTTATGATGCAATGTCTCTATGCGCTTCCTAAGGACTTTGGATATTATTTGATTTGGGAATCTATTTCTGGAAGAAAGGCACAAACACATCGTATGAAATCCAAGTAGAGACTCACAATGCATCTGTGGTGGAAATATACGTTCCCAGAGTGCACTGTACTTTTTTGAGCATCTCGCGATGTTAATCAGCATAACTCAAAATAGCAGTTTCTGTAGCAACTCCAAGGAATAGTGCCCAACACTTAAACTTGTATTTTATTCTCGAATTGGTTCTAAAGGAAACACTGCACATCGTTATTACATTACCCGGAAGGTGAGTGGCACGAGTAAAAGCAAATGACGCAGAGGATAGAAATTTTCCCCTCATAGAGAAGAGCAACTTGGGGCCGTTCCCCCTTTTTCATCTGTTTTTCATTCTATGGAAATTCATGTATTAATAAGATAAAAGCGTATGGGACAAATATTTTGATTAAGCACATTCCGTGCAGAGCAGTAATCATCATCTCCTCTTTCCCCAAGACCTCACATATTTTTTTTAACTCACTGATGTCATTCCACGAGTTAGGCTACAACTACTTTGCGACATCACGACACCTTGAATCATGCGATATGTTGACATGCAGACCTCTTAGCCAAGGATTAGGTTATCCACTGATATTACCCGGGTGAAACCTTATACAAGACACACACCTTGCTCTTCCCGTCACAGGCAAAACCGTATACGTTTGAGAGAGAAAAGCCAATAAACCCGGAGCATGCAAGATCATACCTGTTGAGCATCGAGAGCCTTTCTTGAGAAAGAGAAATTGATACAGACAATTCCGAACCATGAAGGTAACTTAAAAGTCAGCGTCGTCTTTTTTTAAAGGACAGCACTTCAAGAGTCAACATTCATACGTCGCGCATCAATCTCAAACTTTTGCTGTCCTTCTGTCGTCCATTCGAAATTTTAATGGGGGAAGGTGGAGAGGGGGGGGGGGGGGGGGAGAGCGAATCACATCTGCCGACATGCGTGACAAAAACTCCAACACGCAGGGAAACAAGGATTCTTAGGTTTTCAAATTTTCCGACGGTGGAAGAAAAAAGGTTTTGAGACAGGCCTATCAAATTTTCCTACAGAAGTTAGCAACAAATTTCCACCTAGCACAAAAAAGAAGCTCTGCATCCTTTTTGCAGGCGTAGGTTGAAAAAAATTAAATACGGTGATAACAGTTGGAGATTTGCCGACAGAAATTTTAATAGGAGTTGTCACACGCCCATCCAAGGACGTCTCTGCCCGCCTAATTGGCATTCAAAGGACTTTCCTTTGTAAGGTGTTTAAGGTGTTCCAGGGTTCATTATGGAATCTGTTTCTACCTGTTTCAGACAAGATCTGCAATGTGGTCGGTGGTACAGAATTATTTCATATCTTATGCCGATAAAAGTTGCATTTCCTTTGCTACATCAATGATGCATACTTACACTGCATAAAAACTCACGAATCTCTATTCATTTGCTTCCTGTTGAGGTTCCAATATTGCCCGGTTTGCCATAGATATTTTAGTCTTGTATGAGAATTAGAATAAGGATATAATTATTCAGCCATTGTCTGTGATGTAAAGTATCAAATGAAAAAGAATGAAGTGAAGTCTGTAAGGGGTACCTTACATTGTTATCAAATGGATAGTGGATATAAAGGGTATACATGATGCAGAAAAATCAGAAAGCTGGCAATTTTTCCCCCTCAGGATGGGCACCTTTGATATTACAAGTGGGGCCCTTTTCATCGGGACATTTCTTGATTTGGAAAAATCTGGGGGTGTATACCCTGCCATCCCGGCAGTGGGCACTGGTCCCTAATTTCTGTAATAATTGAATACTTGTAATCACACAATCGAAGTCTTGCTTATCATATTCTAAACTTACCTTTGATCATCACTTTTTCTCAGTTTTAACAGTCTGGCACGAATGGATTTTTACATGCCATTTTCAAAACGATGTGGCTCGGGGAAGCCTGGATGGATACATGTCACCAGTGGATCCTTCAAAAGCAAATAACGTTTACTTAATGGAAAAAATGAGAATCATACAGGTCATTGTTTGAAAGAAGGCAATTTACTCTTCTCCTAAGAGGAAAATAGACTATCAAAACATACGAAAATGCGGAGGAGTATTACAAGGTGAAAATATACCATTTCTCTAGTATTTCCAAATAACTTCTGAGCAGGTGGAAAATACTGACAAAAGATTCAAAATGACCTTCTTACAATATAATTACGTCGGATGTCGTAAGCCAACTCAGAAATAATTCATCTCGGATAAAATGAGCTGTATTACGGTTAAAGAACATGCAGATGTTTTCAGTGATTGAGTAAAATCAAGCAGATTTAAGAATGATGGCCGCCAGAGATTTGGAAGAGGAAAAGAGAAGCGATTCTAGATTTCATACAGATACTGCTGGCAGAATGACATTTGATGTGTTTTCAGAGTTGGAAATATAATTAGTGCAGAAATACTAGATTTTTAAATTACTCATCTAGTCTTAGGTATTCATTTATAATTTATTTGTCGAGTTTTGAAGTTTCGTTGTTGTTGTTGTTGTTGCTGTTGGTTTTGCTTTGTGTATCCTATCACCAGGTTTGATTTTAGGCCCACCAAAAAGACACACAAAAAAACCACGCTTATCAAATAAATTTCACAGGCTCTCTTTACCTGTATTATGAGCATGAATGTGCTCGTAAAAATTATTTCTTTCAAATATCTGTAATCAGGTAATAGGTTTGATAGAATTTGATGGCCAGAGGGCATTGCTGAGGTCCTTAAAACTAGGTTTCATCCCTTGAGGTCATGCCATGTAGTTGCTTGTGTGATTGACGGTTTTTCGTTGATCAAGCGCCACGCGAAAGACAGAGATTTGGCAATAAATCCCACAGACATGCGTCGAATTATCGCGATGCATTCGAATTTTGTCACGCAACCACGGCGAACATATAGAAAAGCGTAAAGGAAAGGTTTCTTAGAAATTCATTGAAATTAATAAAAAAAAAAAAAAGGGTGGCCGTGGTCCCATTCTAAATTTGATTTGGCCTCCTATTTTCTCTCCTTCCCCTCCTTATTTTGCTGTCTCATTTTCCACGTACACGAATGCAACATCACATCAATCACCTTTTTTCTTACTTATGCTCATCTTGTTGTTTTGCTAAAGAGGTATAGATCTTATTTCGTTATCATTGCTATTTTTATTTCGTTTACTTTCCTATTCTAATCTTCTTTCCAATAATTTTCCCTCTTTCTCGACCAAACGTACGATCATTTCTTCTTCTTTATCCAGTTCATTAATCAAGACTTCATGTATAAAAGTCCTCTTTATCCAGTTCATTAATCAAGACTTCATTTATAGAAGTATGTCACCAACAAATAGTTATAATGATATTTTAAAGCGCTTTTTACTAGGGTTTCATTGCGCTGCACAGCAATAACAGAAACTTACATAAAACAAATATACAATTACTCATTCAATATCCAAAATATTAGCATAGGACCTGGATAAAAAAAAAAACAATACACAGTATAATAGGGTTACTTCTAAAGCTCAGATATCAATTACAATAAGATGATTTTTTTTTCTCATTCATGGAATTGAAAGATTCGAGAGACAAGGCTTGACGGAAAAGTTAAGAAAAAATTGTTCAATTAAATCTGTGCATCGACTGTAAATAAACAGGTGTAATAAATCGCGAATAAACCTTTCCATACCATTGCACTCTGATGATCTTTGCAGTAAATTATGATGATAAAATCATGGTTGTTAGATCTTGCTGTAGGGCAAGTAAGAGACCCCTTCCTTCCTTTTTTACTAGAGTTGGTATGACCTTCATTTTATTGCCGTATCCGGACACCTACCCCCTGGACAACCACCCCCCGGATTACCACCCCTAGGATAACCCCCCTCTAGGACAACTACCCCCTAGGACAACTACCTCCTAGGGCAACCACCCCCTAGGACGACTACCCCCCGGGACAATTACCCTCTAGGATGATTACCCCCCCCCCCGACTAACTACCCCCTAGGGCAACCACCCTCTAGGACAACTAACCCCGGACAACTACCCCCCAGACAACTACCCCCTAGGACAAATACCCTCTAGGACAACTACCCCCCGGACAACTACCCCCTGGACAACTACCCCCAAGACAACTACCCCCTAGGACAACCACCCTCTAGGACAACTACCCCCGGATAACTACCCCCGGACACGTGTCCTAGGGGGTAGTTGTCTGGGGGTAGTTGTCCGGGGGTAGTTGTCCTAGGGGTAGTTGTCCGGGGGGTAGTCCGTAGCCTAGAGGGTGGTTGTCCTATGGGGTAGTTGTCTGGGGGTAGTTGTCCGTGGGGGAGTTGTCCTAGAGGGTGGTTGCCCTAGGGGGTAGTTAGTCGGGGGGTAATCATCCTAGAGGGTAATTGTCTCGGGGGGTAGTCGTCCTAGAGGGTGGTTGCCCTAGGGGGTAGTTGTCCTAGGGGGTAGTTGTCCTAGAGGGTGGTTATCCTAGGGGTGGTTATCCGGGGGGTGGTTGTCCAGGGGGTAGGTGTCCTAGAACTTTTTATTGCATATGAAAGAAGAACGATGGTGTGAATATGACAGTTAAGACATTCCTTGCACTTGTTCTATTAAATATTCATAATTTAAGATTACGTTTAGTATCCCTACTGCCGGTTACTTGATTGCTTTTTTAAAGAAAATATCTAGTAGTTACAAGAAAAAGTTGATCATGCAAAACATTATACAAATAGTTGTGTTTTGTGACGTTTTGGAATCATCAAACTTATTTAATATTGACTCAATGTAGCTGAAAAATTAACATACATTGTAAAAGCGCTGCAAGCAGAAAAGGGTAGATGGGACTACACACACACACATGCACGCACACACGCACACCCATACGTCCACACACACACACACATGTCTGCATGTGGCACGACAATTTGGTTAATTTCTTTAAAAGTTAATTTTAGTCATATTTCGTATACAAGGACATTTTCTAAGTAACATCTTTCATGCAACATTGCTACTATGATATTCATTCGCATAGAAATAAGAAGGATAAGAAAGCCCCCAAATTAATTCTCACATTTACCATTACTCAACCATCTCCTTAAATACCACTCGGAAGATATTCTTAGAAGATAATTACATTACATTCTGCTGACACATCAATGATGTAAAGCATCATCTCTCGATTATCAATGATCTGATTCTTCCTCGCCTCCATCACCTCCCCACCCCCTTTCATTCCCCTCTAGGTCTATCTTCGGCTCGTTCGTTCGTGATCCACGGTGAGCTATAAAAAATATTAATGACTTTCGACTGTCATTTCTGCTCCGTCCTTAGGCCAGGGGGAACTCAGGCAAGTGTAAATCACTCGTAATTTTCAGGATGAGTGCTCGGTTGAGCGTGCAGAGCGCTCAAGAGTCATAGGAGGGAAGAGTAGAGAGAGAGAGAGAGAGAGAGAGAGAGAGAGAGAGAGAGGAGAGAAGAGAGAGGGAGACAGATTATAATATATATATATATATATATATATATGTATATACAGAGAGAGAGAGGAAAGAGAGGGAGACAGATTATATATATATAGAGAGAGAGAGACAGAGAGACAGAGAGACAGAGAGACAGAGACAGAGACAGAGACAGACAGACAGACAGACAGAGAGGGGAGGGTATGAAAAAGATACAGAAGTAAGAGAATGTTGAAGAAAGAAAGAAAGACAGCGAAAGACAGGTAGGGAAGAAAGAAGGAAAGAAAGACAGCGAAAGACAGAGAGGAGGAGGAAAGATAAAGACAGAGGTCGAGGGAGAGAGATAAAGCGATAATGAGGGAGAGAATGACGGAGAGAGTAGAGGAGAGAGAGACGAGGGGGGGGGGAGAGAGAGAGACGAGGAGGGAGAGATATATGGAGGAAAAAGGAAAGAGAAGACAGAGAGAGACACTGAGAGAGAGGGGAGGGCGAGATGGCGAGAAGACGAGAGATCGCGCGTTAAGTGGGTCACAGAATCGAAACGGTGTATTTCCATCCAATGAGAGGGGGGGGGGGGAAAGGCCCACCGCGCAGAGTGTGAAAGAGATAATGAGAGATAATAAAGAAAGAGATTGAAAAGAAACACACTGATAGAAGAGATGAGAGAGAGAGAGAGAGAGAGAGAGAGAGAGAGAGAGAGAGAGAGAGAGAGAGAGAGAGAGAGAGAGAGAGAGAGAGAGAGAGAGAGAGAGAGGATTAGAGAGATATGGAGAGTGTGATAGATCTCGATTAAGTGGCTCGTAGAAAGCTGTCCCATCTTTCACTCAAGCGAGATGGCACATTAGGCCATCACTTTTCTTAGATCGCATTTCCTCATGAACAATAGCCTATTAACGAGTTTGGCGATGAGATATGACGGGGTGCGATATCTAATGTTAATGATCGTGACAGGTTTACTGTATTTCAGGATGCAATATTTTCCCCCAAGGGACATGAATCTGATTTTGAAGTGACAAGCATCGATTCACCTCACCTAGCGGACAGGTAAAGAGGCAACTTGGATCTTCGAAAATCATATTACATTTCATGTCTTGTAACCAGGAGCAAATTACATGTAGATAAGTATCATATAATCAGCACAATGTAGATACTTAGCAGACCATACACAAGGTTTTGTTTATTAAAATGACGGTTTTCAAGTTCGTCTGAAGTCCCTTAACTAAAATCATATGCTCCATAAAATACAGGAAGTGTGTATCAAACTGCATTTCAGAATTAAGCCATGCAAAAAAGAAATGCAGACTTATGACACTATCATGTCCAACATGTTAAAGGGTCTGCTTACGAGTATACTAAACATTGAGGAAAGGTACTGTTTAATTGTCAGCAAATCAGTTCATAATTTATTGGGAAGCACGATGGTATGGGTCGTGATAATGGTATAAAATTCCTTTGAAATTAATCCTCGATTTTTGATGATATTTCTGTTCCTGATTATTCGGACAGCGACGAAAAGAACTCCTATGGAAAATCTCTACCAAATTTCCCCTTTTGTAAACTTTAGGCTAGAACTGTTTTTCTTTCAAGACAGATCAGTAATGAATCAAATATTTTTGAAGAAATATTTTTTTTCTTTTTTTTAAAACACACATGCACACGCTGGTATCAATATGCCTACAGCACTTCATTTATTTGATGTATGATAAAAGAGCAATGTAGATAAAATGCCTTGCTCAAGGGCATAAGTACCGTGACGGGGATCGAACGCCCGATCCTCGCATCTCCAGTCAAGCGTCTTAAACCACTGGACCACGGCACCTCTACTTGAAGAAATAATTTGCTGTAACTGCCAGTGTTAAAAATTTATCCAAGGAAGCTTCATAACATTCATAGACACCGCATAATGCTAAATTGTGCGATGATCAAAAGGAAGCAAATGGAATCTGGTTTGGGTTGTTTAAAACAATGGTATGGTGTCTCAACGACGACACCACAAAGAGAAATGGTTGTGAGTCAAAGTTTTTGTGATGGCAGAGTAAGCAGTATACAGCTTTGTAAAGAAAAATGATTCAACGTTTTGCTCCATTCTATACATTCACATATTTATTCAAAATTTCTAGAATTAACATCCTGCTAATGCATTCTAAGGACCTTATTCTGTTTCTGTCGTTATACAGCGCATCATGAAAAAACTAAGATGTTCTTGATTTGTTCATTTAAAAGTGATAATTTCATTTTGATCTCTACAGAATGTCAAAATCATCTGAAACTAAAGCCATTATAATCAAATTAGTAGTAAAAAATGTTCAGTGACATCCAAGCATATTCAATGAAGCATATCCTCTAATGTCATGAATCCTGCGCATGAGCTGCGATTGGAGCTCTGGAAATTTCTACTTCATGGAGCATCCATTATTAGATCACTACCTTTTTGTATATACACCGTCCTCGGATGCGAGGAAAAACAGACAGGTACATGATTTCATGCCTCTCGATTCAGTATCTTTCTGCTCCGCGGAGCATTGAAATATGATGGATGTCTGACCTTGATAGTATTACAGTGATTCGTGATAGAATTATCCAGCCCCTGTATCGCACCTACCTCTTACATATCATATCGTTAGCGCGTTCTGTCATACCGCGATGAGGTTAAGGATATCTTAAATAATTAAGACTGACAATATCTACTGGGAAGCAAAAATGATTTAAAATCTAATTTTAGGGTGTTGAGTGTGACGGCACTATGCTGAGAAGACTTTAATGGGGTTCATATTGAAAAGGTCGGGACTTAAAAAGAGTTGTGTAATCTATTTTTAAAGATATGGAGGGTTGGTAGAGAGAAGTAAAGTGAGTGTGGTCGTAGCATTATAATTTGATCAAGATTTATTTTATATCCTGCTTGCATTTGGCAAAATACCATGCATACATAATGTATATTGATAAGACTACGATAATATTCCTGTGATTGCCGTTAAATTATTTGATTTTTTTTCTTCCTTGACATTAATCGTTCTTGTAGAGGAGGATTGATATTTATTTCAAAATAAATTTCATTTCCTAATTTTGTCCTCTCTTCAGGATACGAAAGAAAATAAAGCAATGAGTCAAATTACTTAATAACTTTATATTACAGTGTGATATCTTGTACGGAAATTAAGATTAAAATGGCGAAGTTATTAAGTGCAAAGTATGTAAAGGTAAAAAGTAGGTCAAGGTAAAAAGTCAAAACGGAACGGTATTTACATTTGAAGACATGTATACACAGTGATATTATACTGCTTCTATGATTTAAAACGGAATATGATAACTATTATAAATGATTTGGGGTTTCATTTAACCCTGTAGAATTCGCCATCTATTAAGGCTTGAGCAAAGATATCACTTACTTCAAAGAGATGAAAAATATTTGGAATAAAGTTAAGGTAAAATGTAGGCTTCTCGGCAATTCCATTGTCAAGATTAAAGCTACAAGAATGTATATTTAGAATATATATATATACACGTATATATATATATATATATATATATATATATATATATATATATATATATATATATATATACACACACACACAATAAACTTTCGTGTGTTTCGCACTAGACGTCTTGTGTGGGCGAGGGTGACTGTGTGGGGTAACCTTGTTTTTTTGGTAGAGGCTCAGCTAAGCGTGTTGTCACCGTGACAGCACGTATACAAATCCAGATCGCTCTCTGTCAAGTCATGAGTTAAAAGCGTTGGTAAATAGTCTAAACGATGACTTATCCATGTAGTGAACGATATACGACACACGATCCCGCTGGTCTGGAGGATCAGTCGGGTTTGTGTATCGCGGGGGTGTGGTGTTTTCAGCTTTTGGAAGGCATAATAAATTGGAAGGATAAGATATAGAAGGAAAGATACAGAAGCGACAAAGAGAGAGATAGAGAGAGAGAGAGAGAGATATAGAGTGAAAGAGAGACAGGGGCATCGAGAGAGCGTGGTGCGACACCTCCTTTTGAAAATATCTGTCGGAAAATTGGACATTAACTTTCTTTTTTCTTTCTTTCTTTACCTGTTAAGAAAAAAAGAAGAAGAATGTAACATTAGTCTTTCGACAGATTTGTAAATCCGACAACCCGTCTTTCTGTTCATTTTCTTCAAATGTGAAAATAATTTCTTTGTATTTGTTGGAAAAATAATGTGAAGCTACCTTGTTGGCAAATTTGATCCGACACCACCCCTCCCCCTGCCATTCAAAACGGTCTAGCGACGCCTATGGAGAGAGATAGAGAGAGAATATTTTTTTTAAAAGGGAAGAGAAAGAAAGAAAAGTCGAGAGAGAGAGAGAGAGAGAGAGAGAGAGAGATGGGAGAGGAACTAGTGAGGAAGAAAGGAGACGATGATGAATGCGGACGGATACAAGCCCCTTTCCACTGTCTCCCGGATTCGACAGTACCCTTTACATCAACTTCTGCCTCTTAGTGTGATCCATTTGTCAATGTAAAGTATGACTTGACATTGATTTCATGTTCTGCAAGCACTCCGTCGCAATGTCTTTCGATACGTTAAAGGTACTATGTTTATCCTTTGAAGGCCAAAAGTATAGCACTGTATGAATACTATCATGGTACATAGTAGAAAATGCTATCAACACTAGGACTACCACAGGGTGAAACCATTCACATGAGAGGGGTTTAACCTACTACCACCGGACAACAAAGAATTCCTCTCCGAAGAACTTCCCTCCGAATACAGAAACTGGAAACTGACTTTTACGTAGAAATAATTAAAATATCAAATTTAATTTTTTGGTGAGTCGCTAGACATTATTTGGATGTGGGGGGCAAAGTGTTATACTTGTGATCTGTGGCACAAGCAATCCTATCAACTGATTTTGTACTCGAAATCGAGTTTAGGACTGATTTAGGCCTCGAAAGCAATTGATCAGATTGTTTTTGTAACAAAATGATTGATTTTCATATACCATCATAAGTGTGCACTTGCTGCCCTTTAATCGCCATCAAAGGCTTTTCATTTTTCAAAGAATTATTACAGATCCAATAACTGGAGGATTTCCTACCCATTCTTGTTAAGCTGCAATGCTCATCCATGCCCATCTTCATCATGTATTTAAAAAAAAAACTTTCAAAAGAAAGACACCACTTTTAAGAGTCACACCGTGGAAGTGAACAATAACTTTGCTGCTGTGTTCTCGGTGTAAGAACCTTGTGAATCCCATACACGTAATGTGAGGTAATTAGCAAGAAAGGCCCCAACATTATTCCCGGTTGTTTGTCGGCGATCTTTATTAATTATTTACGTGAGTCTTTTCCTGAATCTCTTTCTCACCATGCGAAGTCGTAATAAGCTGGAGAAAAGGTCATTCATAATAGCATTATCATGCTTTCTTTCATTGTTATGTTATTATTTCATTCAATATTTCACCAGTTTATATATATATATATATATATATATATATATATATATCTTAACACTGCATTTCTTCTGAACTTTGTTCCTGTAAAAACGTTTAGATAATATGTATACTGTATATATATTGTACAATTCAGCCTTCGGGCAGTGACGCATATATTTCCCATAAATTCCCGAATTCTGTCTTCTTTTTTAGAATTATTATTTCGCCCTTTCATCTTATGATGTTATGTTTATCACTTTACGTAGTTCATACTATTACATGGATCGCTTTCAAGCAAGGACTACAAGAATCGAAATTTCTCTACATTCAGTAAATTTATAATGTTCAAAGTGAAGACAAAATATCTAAACTGGTTGTAATAAGTGGGGCATCTTTCAGGTGTGGCGTTGAAAAGTCTTAAGAATGAAAACATCAGTTCTTATGCCGCCCAAAGGAGATTTATTTATCTATCCGTTTTGACGGGTACCCGATCCGTCAAAATGTTATGAGTATTTTGATATTAATGATTCATTCATTATAGCCAATCACGATATTTATGCATCTACCTGAAGGCATATCGAATTATTTCTTGAATCTTCTTATTTTACGTAGATTTTACCTAAATATAAAGAATGCATACATGTATTTTTTCTCCTACTACAGTAAATTATTACTATTGAAGGGTGTTATCTATCTAGCAGGGGCCGCGGAGCATTTTTGAAAGTGGGGGGGGGGGGGCTGATCTGATTTCACTCATTAATGACAATTTTCGAGCCTTTTCTCCGAGATTTTTTTAACGTGTCTACTCAAAAAAGTGGGGGGGGGGGGCTGCAGCCCCCAGCCCCCATCCCCCCGGTTCCGCGGCCCATGTCTAGCATGCCTAAAGGCTGGGGGATGGGGGGTGCATTAATCAAAGTTAAACGAAAGTTATTGAAGGGCAAATGCTCCTACTTGCCCCCTTTTGGAGTGATGAGGAGGGAGTTCCTCCATTAATACGATAGCGCCACTACAGTGTCAGGGCAATTCTTTCTCTTCCGGAGACTTGCTAACTGCTAACCATGCTAACTGATATTAATGGACCTTGGTAGGCTAGGCGGAGTAATGTTTAGCTTGGGCTGTGTCACACGTTTGCTATGTCTTCATCATATCCGCACCTCGCGGCGTCAGGATCTCTCCTCACACCGCTTCCTAATAAAGTGGTTTTTACCTTCCCGAGAAACAACTGAGGAGGCGGGGCTATCCTTGCCGCAATGGAGGTTGGAAGTGGTGACGTCTTCACGCATTTGGCGGTGTTTGGGATTTGCCGAACAACATACAGCAGATATCCTCGGAAGTTTCTGCCAAACCAGGATTTAATGAGAACTATAGTGAATTTTTAATTTGCAGATTATCAACCTGCGACAGATAATAGTCTATTATCAGCGTACGAAAAGGTTGCACGTTGTCATTTTGGGCCTCGCTATAATGTGAAATCGTTAATAATCTTCCTAATGCCATGGGCAAGGTGGCCAGAAAAGACGAATGTTGCCATATCAAATTATATCTAGCTTAGTAATTTCTGTAATTGCAATCATCTTTGTTATTCACTTGACAGGACACCTCGGGTGCCATCTGGTAAATCAAATTAGTGAGACGAAGTATATACGTAATATCACATCAACCAGATTAAATTTCTTGTTCGTTTGTAGAAAAAATCACAGCTGCACTCTCCTGCATAAACTTAAACGCAAAAGGGTTGAAAATATTTTTTTTCTAAAGAAGCGGACTCAGGAATAATAAGACTTAAAAATGATTGTATCACTTTACCTTAAGCCACAAATCATGATAAAAAATATGCACTCATTTCGAAAGTTAAGCTCAAGGATGGAAATAAAAGATTGTACATAAGCCTACCGTTTGGTTTTCATTTTATTGGAATTCGTTATTAATATACAGTACACATGGGATAGATCAGATAAAGGTGAAACTAGGGCCTGCATACAGTTCACTTCGTTCATCAGTAAATTAATTAACGCTTGAATACCGTGGCAGTGTAATCACTATGTCTATGCTGAGTATCATTACAGTAGACTAGTGTTGAGCGCCAAATAGTAAACCGACAGGTAACAAAAGTTGCATGAAAATCGACACCTTAGTGTAGCTATTAAAGGCAACTCATCTTAACACCTCTCCGTTGCGCCAGGACCTCATACCCATGCAGTGGTGCCAATTAGTAAGGTTGCATCCCAGCAATATCAACGTGTTTCAGACTTAAATAATTAAATTATCCCACACATCAATTTGCTAGCCAACACCGTCATCAAATCTCCGACTTATCTGACGTAAGTTGAGGCCATTGAGGTCCGCCCTTATGGTTTGTGCAATGGATGTATCAAGTATCATACCTCACAGCTATGGATCTGATTGCAACGTTTTCGAGCAGCCTGTTCTTCCTGCGAACACCTAGTACCTTGCATAGATCATTGCTAAGTTATACGGGTTTACGCTCAGCGTAGGGCAGGCAGGTAAAGGATGTCATTTGTCATCGTGTCTTACGAAATTCACAAGATGGCAGTCTCGTCCTAATTTAAACCTTTTTTTTTAATTCTTCATTGAATTTTCCTGAAACCTCCCGTTTTTTGTTTCTCTCAATTTTCTGTTTTTTTGTTAAAATCAACCTATATTAGGGAAAACGCACACATATGTATTATAACCCTGGTATGGAGAATAACCGAACATCATCATAATAATTATGACTGCAGAATAAAGTCGTATAACATGTTTATCAAGTAAAATTGTACATGTTTTCTGTTTATAGCATGTGTATTACATAACTATACATGTATCTGAAGGTTTTTCATTATTATTCCCGGTATCTACAAAATGTTCAATGGGCGTTTGGATTATTGATAGGCTTTTTAAAAACAAATAATGGAAAGGGGGGGGGGGGGCTCAGTGATCGCTAATTAGGTCCTCATCTTTGCTTACAATGATCTTGATTTTTTTTCTCACGTAAATTGAATACTTTTAAAAAGATATGCAGAAGAGCAAAGGTTGTGCACTACACCAAAATGGAAAGACGTGAGAGACGAGGAATCATTTTAGAAGTGCAAACAAACTCCTTCCATTCTGTCGACTGGAGTGGGGTTGTGACACGGCGAGAAATCAGTTGGGAATATCCAGCTGGAACATTATCCCCGTGTCGTTCGCTTTGATAATGGATGTTTTGATGTCTTCGCCGATCGGGAAATATGAAGTGCCACAAATAAAGCGTCTGGTTTCACAGCGTGCCATTGACTTAACAACAGCGGCAAAGTTTTGGTAGCGAGACGGAAGTCACACCAGACATTTGGCGTAGCTACGGGGGTACCCTCAATCGGATGGGAAAGACAGAAACAAATTTGAGAGAAAAGGAAAGGGGGAATAGGAAAGGGACGAAAAGGGAAACCGATAGGACCCCACACCCTCAATATTATGGATGGCCTCGTTAATTTGCATTTTTATTCACCCAGTAAGACCGGGGTGGCGTTGCTACGGCGGCATCCCCAATCTAATGCCAAAAAATGGTGGGGGGGGGGGTAAAAGAAAAATACCAGAGAAGAGAAAAGGAGGGGGAAGGAAATGAACGAGAAAAGAAGATGATCGCACCGCTCCCGCACCCTTTCTACAATACAATCGTTGGCCTTGTTAATCTCCATTTTAAATTCTCTCAATAACATCGATGCCCCCTCCCCCGCCGTGACACTGGTGCTAGACCCACCTTATAATACAGACACCATACGTTTCACACCATTTTGGATGGTATCAAGGTATCTGGTAGTGCTTCATGTGCATGTGATGATGGGTTGCGCCAATTCTTCCCGCAGTGCTTTCACAAGTCATGCTATCACTGTAGTGATATCTATCATGTCTACCCTTTCAGTGTTCTGAACACCATTCTGCTTCTATAGGGCAACTCAAATGGAACCTAAAGGTCATGAATGATGATAATAATGATGGATACGTTCATATTGCGCATACATCTATCCCAGGTGATACTCAAGGCGCCTAAAGAGCACTACTATTACATTGGCTTTAGACCAGCAACCCTAAGGCCCTGAAAGCATTCAAGGAATTACTTCCTACCAGGTACCCATTTCCTACACCTAGGTTAAGAGTATCAAATCTAGCTTAGTACAAGGAATGCGAAATACATGTATTACTCATGGGCACGTTTTGGCGGTATGCAAGATCTGACCTGTCAAATTCCTGTCCTACATAGCATCATATATTTCGCTGACAGACTATCCCATACGGATAGCACTAATAAAAATTAGGTCAATAAACTCTCTGAGCAACCAAACAGAGATTGAATTATTATAAAGGTGAATGTTCCCCAGATGCTTTACACCTGCATGTGCTCGGAACATTTTCTGTAAAACAAGGGAGAACAATGCTGGCAGGTGATACCCAATAAGCCCCTTGAAAGCGCATTGACGCCAATGCATCAATAATATAGAGAGTTTTCGAATGTGTCAACGTGAACGCCGTCCTAGATCCTCCCAGCTACGATAGACTGCTTTGTGTTAACTGCATACAAAGTAGGTGCAAGAACGGCTCACCCGTCCTCAAGCCAGTGGACGGGTGAGCCGTTCTTGCACAAAGCGCGGTGCCTCACTTCACCTACTTTATATGCAGTTAACACAAAGCAGTTCATTGTAGCTGGGAGGATCTAGGACGGCGTTCACGTTGACACATTCGAAAACTCCTTACTGTCCATTCCACACGTGGAGTCGTTTGCTTACGTGGGGTTGCATCTGCAACAGCGCAGACATTGCTTTGAATTGCTCGCGCATGCGCTAATTGCCTTCATGGGCTTGATTAACGTAGGTAACAGCGCGATAGAAATGATGCCTCGAGAGCAACGGGATCAATGGACAACTGAGTGATTTAAAAGCCCGGCTCATACCAGGCGTCATTTCGGTTGCGTCATTACCTGCGCCAATCGAGCCTGTGAAGATAATTAACCTATACGCCAGTTATTAAAAAGTAGCGTTTGACTGTTCATTTTGCATTCACTTTTCAAACGATGTCACTCTTTCATGACGCGCAAGAGACCGTACAAGTTTTGCACACTCTAAAAACTAAAGTGTTAAATCCCTATTTAGAAAGGCCGAGGAGAGACCACTCTTTTCAAAATGGCAGATTAACTCTTTTAACCTGCTGGATTCAGCCTTTATAGTGTTGCATCCAGCATGGTAAAAGTGTTAATTTACCATTTTGAAAAAGTAGTCACTCCTCGGCCCTTTTAAATGGTGATTTAACATTGTCTTTAATTTTTAGAGTGCACTGACGCGGTCCTGATGACGTCAGCATCTTTGGGTAGCTATGGCGCGAAATTAAATAAAATTGTAATAGGCGGCATTATATCTCAAACAGCTAGCGTAGAATTTCTTTTCAAAAATGAAAGTAAGGTGAAATGACCGTTAAAGTACACTCTTTCAATTCTACATTGAAATGTCCGAACATTACAATGACACAATATAATCCGAACATGAGTTCTATGGGCAATAACACAACGTGTTTAATGTACCTTCCAATTGATTTCTAGGAATTCTTTGTGATCACGTTTGTTGTATTACACAAAATAATAACCGATTTACATTACAATACAGTATTATTTTAAAGTATTTATTATATGAATTATGTAAATTATATTACAATTTCTGCGCAATTCAATCAACTTTCATTCTTATGATCTTTGGGAATTGTATCTCATGATTCTTGAAACTCTGCCTAAGACAATGCAATATTTATCCAAAATTGTATAATTGCCTGTCATAGATTGGTTTACTCGGCACATGCCTATATTTGTCTTTTAGTAAAAAAAAAAAAAAGAATTAAATGAAGATCTACTGGAAGTAGATATTTTCTAGTGAAAAGAGATAAGGTGCAATAATTATAACATATTGACTGGTCTTGAGGGGGATACGACCTGTATTCTCTAAACTAGATTCATATTGCCCGAGTCGAAGTAAAATTGTTGTATCTCATGGTTCGCGCAAGCGTTTCCGGATGACCGTGTATTAAATTTTCAATATCTCTTGGTCTGGTAAAAAAGTACCCAGATGACCGTGCAGTAATTGTTCAATATTCATGATGATATTCAATCATTAGTATGTTGGTAGACCTTTACACTTAGAAGAAATGATCGGCTGTTCAGAAAAACCTCTTATCTGATATTATTATCTGATATTATCACCTCTAACCGGCGTCCGCCGTCACTTTAGCTGCTTTAATTGTCTGCATTACACCGGTGCCTGGGAAGGTTGGTTTCTCAATGTGCAATCAATAAAGCTTACATGTATATCGGTGACACCTAATTCCGATGGAGCGAGCGCTGTTAGAAAAGGAGATCGATCATAATCGTGACGTCATAATGTATCAAGTGCCCGTGTCTCTGTCGTCTGCCAGTCAATTCGGAAGCAAGTATTTAGTCAATGGGTAGCGTTATTTGAAAGAGCAAAAGCATGTTAAATACAGTAGTTTTATTCAAACCATGGAAGGTGATCTATAAACAAAATAATGCGAATGATCACATTTCTGTATTCCCTGGAGGTAGTTTGATAGAGATTGAAGAAAAAGAAGGAGAAGAAGAAGAAAAAGAAGACACGCAAACCCTTTTCCGTCTGCCTCTCCCCCTCTATCTTTCTTTCTCCCACAATCGCTCTCTCTCTCTTTCTTTATATGACACAATAGGTATACATGTATTTCGCAAGCTACATGGAATTTGATTTAGACAACAAAATCTTTTTAAAAAAATCACAAAGACAGACCTTAGTTATTGAAAAAGAAATTACATAACCAACAACGCTTGATCACAATTTATAGTGCATCACTAATTATTTTTGCATGAGTGAAGTGAAAGCTACATAGCTAAAATGGCTAGCACTGTAAAGTTCTGTTGTCGATCAAAGTATTGAAAGTGATTAGTGAATGGTATATAAAACGGCACGACTGAAATACTGCATTATAGTATACTGCAATCAACACGAGATAGGCAGCTCTGATAAATGTGCTTTACAGCCTAATGTATATTAAGATAGTCGGCCTTTATATAAACTAACACTAGGGGTAAGGGGTAGATTTATATCCCCCTTCTCTCCCTCTCTCTTTCTTTCTAAGTCACTCTTTCCTTCTTTCTTATAGCCTCTCTTTCTTTCTTTGTCTCTCTTTATATTTGAAAAAGGCTTTAAAGGCTATCTCCACTCCCTCGGAATTGGAGACAAGACTCCATGCATGGGCCATATGCGCTTTCACGCTTTTAATCTGAATTTCCAAATTTCAATTCCTGCCTTATACCTTATACGTTAACCCATATTGCCGCCACTGAAACTGTCGTCTTTCTCTCCTCGTCACAGACCTCCGGCTCTGCTATCCAGTGAGCGTCATATTACAGGGAGATTCCCCCGCGGCCTAGGTCAAGGTCAAAGGTCAGGATCAAAGGACAGTGACCATCAATGATGAGGGAAGAGTAATGTCCAACGGCTGTTTCTCAAGCGTTGTAAATGGAAGTACATGTACAGGGGCGGATCCAGGGGGAGGCCGCGAATCGACAGCGGCCCCCTTTTGAAACCCAACTGGCATAACTTACGTACACAATAAAAAAAAATTGCCTCCTAAATTGTGTACTTTTCCGGCTCTGTGCCTCCTCTTTTACAAAATCCTGGATCTCCCTGCATCTGTCGTATTTCTTCGAAAGCTATTGATCAGTAGTTCTATGAAACTCACATTGCGAGATATAAGCAAGGTTTGTTTTTTTCAAACACTGAATAAGGCTTGGTGCATAGCTAATGAGCTGTTCAGTACGATATTGAGCACAAGGGCTTTAAAGGCTAGTGGGCATTGCGTAATGTCCCTACGTCAACGAATTTTGAAGAACAGTGTAAAGACTTACGAAGAACACAAATTCATGTATACTCATATCATACACTGATTAAAAATGCGGTTAGCGCTGAAAGACAAATTAGCAGTACAGCCAAAAGATGGAAAAATTGCATTTTTAGGGGGAGTTGTCTACACTGTTAATTGAAGAGCATAATGAACAAATAGGTATAATGTTGGTCGGCCACATAATTACTTTCCTGTTGACTAGTATGTGTTTTTTTATCAGTGCACAAGTATTAAGCTTTATGCATAATGACAGAACAGAAAAATAACTACACTACCTATAACATTCAGGTAATTGAACCTATTATAAATGTTTATGTATCAGGGAAAAATAACAAAGAATATAATGCGAAGTAATTCTAGTTTACAAATACCATGCGCCCGACTGATTTTTTTGAGTATGGGAGGTTTTCCTTTCCTAATACAAAACCGCAAATGCTATTTTGCTGCAACCATATTTCTTATTTTTTTATGATTAATATTTTTGTTTTCTTCTTTCGTGGTTTTCTTGTTTTCGTGTAAATTCTCATACCATTCATATACCGCGTTATTACGCTTCCTTAGACCCCGGTGAAAACGAAAGGAATGGCATACCAGCTGGAATAAACGCTAACTATCGCAGGGGCGGATCTAGCTTTTTTCCAAGGAGGGGAGGGGCTGAGCTTGTTGCGAGGGGCTGAGCTGGGTGTTGCGAGGGAGCGTAGCTTGCGATTTTAAGCACCGAGCCCGAGCGAAGCGAGCGAGCGAGCGAGGGGGAGGGTGTGGGAGGGGGGTATCCCCCCTCCCACAGTAGGGAGATTTTTCATTTTTAGGGTTGCTAGCTTGCGATTTTAAGCATACTTGCATGCTCTATTTTTTCTCTTTTTTGCCCAAATAAATGTTTACTTGGAAGCGAGCGAAGCGAGCGAGGGGGGAGGGTGTGGGAGGGGGGTATCCCCCCTCCCACAGTAGGGAGATTTTTCTTTTTTAGGGTTGCTAGCTTGCGATTTTAAGCATACTTGCATGCTCTATTTTTTCTCCTTTTTGCCCAAATAAATGTTTACTTGGAAGCGAGCGAAGCGAGCGAGGGGGGAGGGTGTGGGAGGGGGGTATCCCCCTCCCACAGTAGGGAGATTTTTTATCATTTTTAGGGTTGATAGCTTGCGATTTTAAGCATACTTGCATGCTCTATTTTTTCTCTTTTTTGCCCAAATAAATGTTTACTTGGAATCGAGCGAAGCGAGCGAGGGGGGAGGGTGTGGGAGGGGGGTATCCCCCTCCCACAGTAGGGAGATTTTTCATTTTTAGGGTTGATAGCTTGCGATTTTAAGCATAATTGCATGCTCTATTTTTTCTCTTTTTCGCCCAAATAAATGTTTACTTGGCAGCCCAAGGGGGGGGGGTTTAAACCCCCTAAACCCCCCCCCCCCGTAGATCCGCCACTGTATCGTCTGCTCTTTGTATGCATAATTAATGAAATATATCGTGCGGAATAAGAATTATGTAACACGCAATAACAGCATTTTATCTCATCAGAATATCAATACCCGAGGCAATTTTACACGATGTGTAGAGGTAAGCAAGATTTGTACAGATTGGCCTTCTAATAACATTGAAATGAACAAATCATTCCTTTAAAACAAATTTTATTTCGACTATGCCGTAAATCTTACGCGTCTCTCATATAGTTTGAGAGTGAGAGTCATTACATAAATTATAAATTATTTATCTTGAAAATCAAACATAGTGAATGACCCGTATAAGAGCAATGAATAACATAAAAAATAATAAACCATATACACTCAACTCTCTCGTAATTAACCTTTTTGCATGCGAAAATCCTCTCATGGTAATTTGAATGCTTAATTCTAGAATGCAATTATAGTCTATTCCTCATTTATAACTTCTCCACTGAGAACGACTCCAGAGAAATACAATGAAAAGCAATTTTAATCAAAATTTTCGGGAAAAAAAGCAAGAATAATTAAAAGGTTGATTTCAAAATGAAATTCATTTGCACTTCTCATTGATAACTTCTCCATTGAAGGCAACACCAAAGAAGTACGATGGAATGCAATTCGCGATCAAAGTCGTACGAAAGCGCTCACGTTTTGATTGACGTCTCTAAAAATCAATACCAATCGTGAGACTGGTGATTTCTCACTTTAGAGAGAAACTGGAAGATTTTGAAATCACTCATTCGAATGATACTGCATGAACCTAAAGATATATACCGCTCATAAATGGGTACATGACCACGAGGGAAGCACCGACGCTGAGGAACTGCTCCGCTTACTTTCCCAATTTTTAGAGCAGGTTTCTCGAGTTACCACACATAGCTAACGGTCACCATCCATGTCCAAACGCCATTCAATATTATTTGATAGTCCGGAGGGATGGTCAATGTAGTCTGTTAGTTCGAACATGTTTTTTTTTCTCTCACGTCGTGAATATTTCATAAAGAATGTGATGAATACTCCATTACCTTGTGGTAAATTAGCTTCTTTACCTGCCCTAAGATAGGGGAAAAAATTAATAAGTAAATTACTTACTGTATATTCTGTATATTGTATATTCTAAAGGACTATACTGGTTTCTATGTAACGCAATTAGTTTTACGCGAAAGAGGTTGTAAATTTTATATCTTCTTCCTTTTCAATCCAGTAATTTCCTTTAAAATCCATATCATTTTATGTTTTGAGCTATCTATTCATTTCATGGTTTTCCCGTACTTGCCCAATGATAAAGCGTTCGTGCTATATTTAGGCCCATTTGAGGAAAAAAAATAATGGATGTCAGGAATAATTACAAAAATATCATTATAGTAAAACGCTCATTGATGAGTATACTCATCAACTGGTAAAAACCACATTTCCGGAACAAATCAAACTTATCCAAAAATGAAATTTATACTTAGCTTCCTTGAAAATATAACTTAGAGTGGAGGTGGGATGAGCATCGGAGGTGTGCGTGATGTCACCGCATAATAGACCATTGTGACGGCTTGAAAATGACTCTAATGATCAATGGATGTGCAAAGCGTGAAATAACTTCACACAAAAATGTATCATTTTAAAGTATTCTACTTTCCTCCGACCCCTTGTGTTTTACTGAATAAATGGAGGGGGGAATACTCGTTTTTCTGAAGGTTCATAATTCCGAAACACAAATTTCCCTTAGCAGGGGGTTCATAATTCCGAACATTTGATGCATTATTCCGAAGGTTCGTTAGTCCGAAGGTTCGTAATTCCGAAAATGCAATAGAGCCCTAACATAACTTTTCGGAATAACGAACCGTCGGAAATATGAACCCCTTTCCTTTGTCGGAATTATGAACCCTATTTCATTTTCAGAATTACGAACCGTCGGAGTAACGAACCTCCGGAAAAACGAACCTTCAGAATTATGAACCTTCGTAAAAACGGCATGTAACCAATATATTATAGATAAAGGAGTGGAAAAGCAATTCCTTAGGATATGGTAACCAAATATTAAATGTCAGAAGGATCTTTTCTTAAGGTTCTTCTCGAGAGGAACATCCGACTGGAGCTTATAGATCAGCGGGCCCGAATCCACAGACTATTTTCAGTGCAACCCCTTTCTCTCGGCCAACAATGGTTGGACGTCTTTATTTAGAGGAAATATCACGTTCTGCTCTACTGGGGATCATCCCGTGAATGAACTGGGCAAGGTCCCCCTTGACACATGTTTGTCTATCAATATCCATAGACCTACAAACCAGCTCTTCATACAATGCTCTAAATATATCTCTCATTCTTATTTAGTGTTTTTCAATGAAAGCAGGCAGCTTCCGTTCACAATATATAGTGTCCCAATACACTATACACTACAGCCTCAACGCAATAATAACGTTTCGCAGGAAATTACAGAGGCAATTCTAGATTATGTATCTACGAATGTTTCCGCACTTAATCGGAGCTTGATATTCATAATCAAGCCTGTATTATAATGATCATGCAAATACTGAAATATCGAGAAATAATACATCAACCAAGAATTTACGTTTGATACTTGGAAATCCACATCGGGGATAGTTTCCACAGAGATTTGAAGAGTTACTTCTTCAAAAGATTCTTAAATGAAATACAACCAGAAATTTAAATTTTTACAGTAATGAAATCAGCATAAGATGTGAAAGTATTCATTTTAGTTAGAAGCATATTATAATGGAAGAAAAAGGTTCAGATGGCTTCATAATAATACCCCAAAAGAGGAAAAACGACAGAACAATCTCGATAAAGAAATCTGCTGCCCAAAAACAGACTTGAAAATACAATAAATAATTTCGCCTTGAAGAATGATCGTAAAACAACTTTCGTTCCAGAGCATGAAATAAAACACCATCCGAATTTTGTTGAAAATATCTAACTTACCAAAGAGTCCTTTATTTTTGTTTTATTTCATCGCGTGCATGTTTTCATAAACGTTACAACAATTTTTATAGATAATAAGCAAAAACTATTATTCTAAAATCATTATAAGATGTGAAATTATACAAAGTAGTTATAGGAGCTATACGGTGCAAGAAAAGGTCTCACATAACAAAAAAAATATACAAAAAAGGGAAAAACAGAACAATTTCGATGTTCTGTTTGTTGTTATTGTAGGTAACGTTTTCAGGGTTACACCATGTATTCTTTCAAAGGATTAAGAGCCTGAATAGTGCATGTGAGCTCCGAAAAGAGCTCTTGATACTAAATTTCCGAAATAATTACTTGAAAATGAAATCAATAACTTCGACTTGAGGAATTATCATATACTACTTTCGTTAGGGGGGCATATAGAATAAACAACACCTTGTTACTATGTTGAAAATATTTACTTTACCACAGGAGTATTTCCACATTTTCAGTAATGAAGTTGTTTTTGTTTTATTTAAGTGGTATTTCATAACTTTATAAGAATTTGTAGATAATGAACAAAAAGTATTAATCTAAAATCATCATAAGATGTGAAACTATTCAAAGTAGTTATGAAGCTTATGATGCAAGAAAAAGTCTCTAACAACTCGAGATATAAACAAGGGGAAAACAGAACAATTTTTGACGTCTTTTTGAAATAATAACTGAAAATGAAATCAATAACTTCGACTTGAGGAGTGATCTTGAAACAACGTTCGTCGGGGGCATGAAATGGAACACCATCCCAGTTTTGTTGAAAATATTTACTTTACCACGGGGGTATTTCCGCATTTTTTCAATAAAAATGTGACTCGCATTTTCCAGATTATATTTCTGCCATTCGATATGTCCATGGAGAGCGAGGGACATGTAATATACGTGGTGGGCTAAAGAAATGCCTTGTGCTGCAGGGTTCATGATATCAATACAGAGAAAATCCGCCACACACACATATCCTGTCTGAGCTTCGGGGGAAACTTTGCGGTTGCTGTTTGGTGTCTTACTATTAAAGAATAGGTTGGGAACTGGTTAACGGGAAACAGTATTCCCACGTCGAAGAAAATCACAGTTAGCAATGTCAACTGAAAACGGTTGCTCTTGAAATTGAAATCATAATATTGATCAAAATAAGTAGAAATTAGTTTAAACCTGCGGAACACATCTTTGTGTGTATATTCCCATATACCCAGATCTGCAAGTGTTCAGTACTTTTCAATGTTTGTGGTTTTTAGCGAGATATCGTCAAAGTGACAGCATTTTGATGATTCTTGAACTTCACAATATTTTGCTTTCTTCTCAGATTTACTGTACGACGAATATATATAGATAGTTCCTTTCACAACGCACTTGCATAAAGAGTACACAACATGTTCAACATCATCTTAAGGTTCGAAATGGAGTTTGATTTTTGGCAGGAATTACAGCGTCATTAATTTGACTTAGATTGGAGTAATATAATTGTGAAATCCGTTAATGTTTCACGTTAATGTATCGATTGTTATTGGACTTGCATTTGCTAAATGTTGTAATAGCTGGATTTCTGAATAAAAGCGTTTGTTTCAACATGAAATGACACTTCATCAGAGAGTCAGCATTAATTTTGTTGTTGCATAAGTATAAATTATATTGTTATATACGGATTACGATTTACGTATTGAGGTTAGAACAAAAAAAGACATGAAGAAAATTAATGTCATTTACTGAGAACCAAAAGGACGTAACACTGGTCAATGTATACGAGTAAACGTCCTTCTAGCTTTTAGCAGAAGATATGTTAGTATTACACCTATACAGGATGACGGAAAATACTGATCTGTAATAATCATGGCGTGCTACCTTCCGTTTAAATCCCGAAGGTGTTAATGAAAGCGAATAATTAAAACATTCGTTACGTCTCCCCGACGGCAAGGACACCTAATGTCGCAGCTTGTATCGTATTACCTTGCACTTCTCACCCGACGAATCCCAACGAGTGTTTTTATTGCTCAATGTCTGAGCGACAATCGGCGGATCTCGAGGCTGTTTTTGTTTCATTTTGAGAGATATAAGTCTGACGTTTGAAGTCAATTATGGTTCATTGTCCTGTCTGAAGATGGAAAGACGTTTAAAGACTAAACAGAGGAAAGCTAGATACTGATTTTCTTTATCATTTTGATAAGGAGAGAAGAAACTAAATATAACGTTCTATCTACAAAAATCGGCTTTATTAGCTCATTCGACACAGAAAATATAGGTTACTTTACAAAGAGAGGGGGGGGGGGGGTGATCGAATGTGCTGTCACATTTGACAGGCTCTTTTTTACTAAGCTACATTAGATGATATTTATATGAAAGACTGTAATTTGACATATTCTCCTAATACACCCTTAGGCTATATACGCTAATTTTGTTGAAGTTATTAGGTTATAAAGAATGCTATAACGGAGTGAAAGAGATATGCCCAGAAGCAAAAGACATTGATACGTACAACAAATCAATGGAAAAGGGTTTACAACATGATAGGTACGAATGATAAGGCCTACTGCACGCATGGTTTCTGTAAATGCATTAACGGGGATTTGTTGCTGAGTGACGAACAAGCTTCATAAATTTCAGTGAGTGAAAACTCCTTTGTGAAAACTAATAACGCGGACTAATATGAAGATTATGACATTCTCCAGAATGTCATTTAAGAAGGATGCAGTTTTTAAAGTTTTCCAAAAAGACGGCTTCTTGGTATTTAAACATGGGCTATCCGCCATATATGAATCTTGAATTATATTATGTACATGTATATTATTTATGTCACTGATTACGGAAATAAAAACAAACAGATAAACAAACAAACAAACAAAATGCTAAAGCCCACATTAATCAGTAATATTGTATATTACAAATCTGTGTCAATGTAATGCGATGGTGTGAATGGTAAATAAAATGCACTTCCATTCAAATTTCAATACTAAATGTAAATGATACTAAACATTGAATCTTTATTGTCCTTTTGTGGTTCAAAGATAGAAAAATATTTGCATGCGTTAGTAAAGACTAGCCAACAGTTGCTCGGGCGACATTTGCTCCAGGCTGTATTAAGTCAAAGATATAGGGTTTAGGGTTAGGATTGCAATTAGATCTCAAATGATGTTGGGGGTAAGGGTTAGTGTTAGGTACGATATTGAATCCAGGGTTACAGTTTGAAATTCGATTATCGCAAGAAATAGCCCGCGGAGGAATTGTCGCCGGAGCACGTGTTGTACAAATTATGACTCACCAGTGAGTATCGATAGTCGGTTCATTGCAGGGAAGGGGTTATTCCCGGAAGTATCGAGTATATCCAATCGATACACCTCCCCTCGAATCTTGTAGATCTTGCGGTGAAAGTCTTCGATCGTCGGCGTGTACTGCTCGATGAACTCGCCCGTCAGGAATCGCTTGACGATCGATGTCTTACCGACTTTGGAGGATCCGAACACGACCAGACGATAGCAGTTTTTGGCGGGAGTGTTGAGTTCCGATTCCAGGATACTCGTGCTCAGAACCATCGTCTGCTCCATGTCTGTAGTTTGCGTACACGCTATGGTGCTTTATTCCGTTAATAATCCTGATTAGAAATCGGTGTGGTCATGCGTCTGTTGCGTTGCGTAGAGAATTTAGCACATATCCACTGACGGAAATTCATTCATGAGTCGCTCGACAAAGTCACAATCTCCTTGGAAGAAACGATGTATCGCTGTGGGACTGAATGCCCATTATGGAGCTTCCTGCAAAGTAAGAATTGTGAGAAATACATGTAAATCAATTATAGCTAAATCGTGAAATCAATCCAGAGATAACATTTATGATAGGGGAGATTTCATTATATTAGGTAAAGGCGAAGTGAAGGATTGTAAAATGGGAACAACACGAACACGTTTGGCTGTTTGCGCTCTTCGAATAAAGTGTAATTAACAATTCCTTTTCTCACTGCGTACCGAGTACAGATGAATTGTCCTATATACACTCAGAAAAATATCCTTACATAACAATTGGGAGGTATTAGGTATAATGGTGGCTGACAGATGGCTTTAATTCATCAAATCGATCAGGCTTCATTATAGGGCCTGCTAGTTTTATCATGAACAATAATTCTCCAGGCTATTCATACGGGTTTGCAATTATTCCTTTCATTCGAAATTCCAGTGATATAAAACTAGAATAGGAAATCATTCCAAAACTCACAGGACAATGAAAAAAATGCACTGATAATGATTTTATAAGTCTAAACTGATTTTATGTAGCACCTTTTCTATTTAGCATATATTGATCAAAATTATCATTCCAGTCATCGACCAGACGCTATTTCGCATTCTGTTCAAATCACAACAGCATTCATTTCCTCCCTATACTCATTGGAGAAAGCACTACAAATAAACGTCTTGCTTAAGACACGTCGAGATTCGAATCCCCGACCTTCGGATTTAGATTCAGTGTTTTTAACAACTCGATCACTTTCATTCTCTTTCTCTCTCTATCTTTCTCTCTCTCTCTCTCTCTCTCTCTCTCTCTCTCTCTTTCCCTCTCTCTCACTTTCTCTCACTCTCGCTCTCTCACTATTTATGAACTGGCCTTTGTTGACTGAAGTATCTGTAGTATATTCATGTGAGCAGACTATCAGGCATGAATAAGAATTAAGTATTACCGTCCAATAGCACTTCATTATAAGATTAAAACACGCACAAGATAAAACATATGGACAGCAGGCTTGCAACAGACAATGAAATAACATTTTTAGAATGGTTGACGAAAGGGGGCGGGGTGTTGCCAACGGTGTATACTACTGTCGCCTGCTTGTGTATAATACTCAGGTTTCGTCATGAATAATTTTGTTCATTCCATGACGCCTATGCAATGGCTAGACAGTTCATTAGAAAGTCACCCATATCCTCATTAAAGAAATCTCAGCAAGACATATATAGGCCAGACAAAATAATAGAAATGAAGAGAGAACATACGGACATAAATGCATACTGTGACCTTCAAAAAGAATAGAATATGAATGAACTCTTGCTTATACCAAAGTGGACGAAAAATGTTCGCTTGTCTTGTGCTCCTGAATTACGTTGTGTCTATACACCTAGTTAATAGCTACTCGGTAAGTAACCGCTTAAGTACATAGCAGACCAGTGCTCTGTTTGTACACAGGAGAGGATACATTTAAAGTTTGTTCACCAGTGCTATTCTTGGCCACAAATCTCTCCAATACTATTCTGTCGTTTTTCTATTGTCAAATCTTGTCGTGACGTATTATATTTGTCTGACATTAAATCCCCTACTAATGAAATTTATGTAAATCATGGAAAAGGAGACCTGGTATTAAACCTATGAAGTAAAGCTTATATCTCCGTGTAACAGTTGGCATGAAAAGTTTCAAAAACACCATAATAAAGAGTAAAACTTTAATCCATATAAGGTGACCCACGGGGAAAATTGCCTTACCCTCAAACTCCATGGAGCAAGTGCTAGACATGGAGCTATCTATATTGGACTGTCGCAGTTTTCAAAACCGTGTGAATTTTGATTCCCTTATTATATATTGTTTGACTATATCGAAAGTTTGATCTGTAACATACCTCGAGTACTGAGCTCATATTCTGACTTGTTTATTTGCATAATTTAGATTAATTATTCTGGTAAAGCAATTTGTGTTTTTGACCTAATCATTGCTCATATCAGCATAATATTCCAATTTAATATACTATCTTATATAATTTGTTTCATGTAAGTCATATTATGATTGTCTATTGCGTTGTTTATACTCAATATGCTATCCAGTTTGATACTATGTTATATAATTTGTCACATACTATGTCATATAATTTGTCAAATGTTAAATATGAGTAGTGGCATTATGATTTTCTATTTCATTATCTATATCAATGTTAAATATGAGTAGTGACATTATGATTTGCTCTATAAGTATTTATATCAATATCATATCCAATTTGATTATGTTATATAATTTGTCACATGTTAAATCTGAGTAGTCCTATTATGATTTGCTATATTTTTCTCCTTTTTGTCCATTTCATTTCCATGTGATTGATTCAATCACATGGAAATTTCCATTTCATTTCCATATTTTCTCTATACTAATGCTTTGTAATGTAAAACAAAATATTGATGTCAATGCCAATGAATTTCTCAATAAACTACCAAACATTTCGCTCCATTTCTAACCATCCCAGATCCGCCACTGCTTCTAATATAATCATAATGGACTACAAATAAAAAAAAGTAATCTTTTACATGATTCTTATACCAATTAACTCTTTACTTTCTTCGGTCGACCAATGGAACAAACAGAGGCCTGCCACAGTCGACTTTTGACACATGTACAATGTTCATGTATAATATACTCCAAACAATATAACAGTTGAGGATTTTGACCCAGGACAAATAAAAGAGTTTTAAAAAATAACCTCATGTTCACAAAAAGAAAAAGCAGAGATCCCGAATGCGCTGAGCTTTAAATACCTACATGTATTCATATTCATTGTCAATGACTTGAAACCCGCCAAAATGCTGTAAAAATCTTCTGAAATTCAATTTCAGTACAGGATATTTTACAGGGGCTTGTGAAAAATTGTAAAGGCAACAGCGGACTGATTCATGACGGATTCTAACGACACCCTTCCTTCGGCTATTCGGCCCACATCGGGTCCACTTCGTGTCGATCGAAGGCTGGTCGATGACCATGTATATACCGATGGGCAAAACAGTGCGTTGTAAATTATGTATAAATTCAGACAGGTCTTCCAGGAAATTTGCAAGGTTTAAATAAAAGATATGATAGGCTAAGGTCATAATGTCTTATTTGACATTCTTCCTGGATTCATTGGTCAATCATTATGATTAATTTATCTATTTTGATACACGCGCTTGTAGACTAACCCGGAAAGTTCAACATTCGTGATGTTTTGTACCTCAGGCATAAAAAGCAAGAACGCATTAATAAATAAGTGACTGACACCTTTTCTTCGCGTTTTGCTATCACGACTTAATGTAACGTGTTTTCAGCACGTCCACTTCGCCAGCAAATCCAATATGCTTTTGATTGAAGCAAAGGTAAAATCTACATTTGTTCCACGTAATCCGGAGTGCCATTAAACATCTGGTGCGTCAACCAAATGAGAAGCGACTCCCGTCATATCAAAGAACCATGTATGTATAATGTCATGAATGTTATTATCTTGCATCCTACTTTTATTCATCCGTATACCTTCCCATGTATGATCACGTCTGGTGTCAATTTCAGCAACCCCTTTCCACTCTGGGTTGGCCTCGGTAGTGTCTGAGGATGTAGTTGGACTCATTCCGATCACGCGCAAAGAAGTTGTGACAGAGGTTGTTAGGAGGTGTCAGAGCTGAACTGCCAGGAGTCCTGCCCATGTTTTATTGCCTGTGTAGATCATTCCCCCATAATGAGACCTGTCAAATATCACGTTTCATCGTCGCACTAGGTGCTATATATAATCTGGATTCATGAATTTGCATTGTACATTTACCCATTCTAAGTAGGTCTAAGTGACACTGTCCCATTTGCAATAGCGTCATTAATTTGGATTTGGTTGCCTGCATGCCGGAAAAGAAGAAGAAGAAGAAGAAGAAAAGAAAAAAAAAGAATTTGCCAACAAAAGAGCAAATTTTCGAAGAATAGCAAAAAAGTTTTATTGCGATTTTTGATTACCACTAAGTTAAAGATTAAAAGTAAAACAACATACAACGACAGCAACAAAAAAGAGCGGTCAGACCTAATAAGTTTCCAACAACGGTAAGAACGCTTCAATGTAAAAATTCACCGACATGTCGATGTTCTGGCAATTGTATACACCATTGTACACTGCGTCTCTGCTCCCTCCCCCCCTCTCTCTCTCTTCCCCTCTCCTTCTCTTTCTCTTTCCCTCTCCACATCTCTCTCTCTTCCTCTACTCTCTCTCTCTCTCTCTCTCACTCTCCCTCTTTCTGTTTCTTGTGACGCTATAGCGAAGGCACTATCTTTTTATCGTTTCTGTGAGTCTCTCCATCTTGTTTATCTGTCATAATCCAGACCAGTGCATCGGATTCAGATGGATCGGAGGAGGTGTGAACAATTTCATTTCCCCCCCATTCATGTTACCTTATAAATTTGACGAGTCGGAGGAAGCCCCCCCCCCCCCCCCCCCCACCTAATTCCTAATTCCTAGATCCACCACTGAACACTGAATTAACATGATACAGTGACGTAACTCGATGTCATCACACCTCAGCCACCTAATAGACATCAGGCGGTCTATCAATCAACCAGAGTGCTCTTTGGACAAAATACCCAGGTATCATACACACCTTCCCTCTCTATATCCCACTCACACAGACATGACCGACACCGGACCGACAACAGACCGAACGAAAAATTACATTACCGCCAATGGCTAATATTTTGTCAGTTATCGGTCTGCTGTCAATAGGTTTGGAGGTGTGACGGGGTATTGGCCAACGTGAGAGACGGCACAGTACTATTTATTGAACGAGGGTTGTATCCATAACGGGTCAGCCACTCAAATTGCTTCATCGATCGGAACTTATTGATAATTTTTCCAACCTAAGACAATTCAACGAATTATGAAAGGTCCAGTTTCTAGTCAAGGAGGAAACCATAGGAAGAATATAAGTGTAAAGTAAAGAAAGTGTAAGGCACTTAACGCATTAATCTTTGTTTTCATTACGTATTAGTAAAATGGAAAGTGCTACTAGAACACTGTTTATTATTTCATTCACTTACAACTGAGATCATTTACTTGCACTTGCATACAAAATTAGCTTGAAAAGTGCATCCACTGATTATCTCAGTAGAGGCCATTCTAGAAACTCCTTACTTTTGCAGGCAATGCAGAAAGCACTCTATACTCTGTTGCTATAGTTGCAGATATAGAATTTCACTTAGCCTTGTAATTATTTAATCACATTCGAAGGCTCGGCTTAGGAGAATTAACATGAAACACCAACGGCGTATTTTTTTCTCTCTTCTTAAAGGCCATCAATAGATATATTCCAAACGGAACGCCGCATATAAATCCAAATGATTCGAATATATCGTTTCCTTTTTAAGTCAAGCCATCGCAGATTGAGCATGTAATCTAATATCAATTGTAAGAGATTAATGTATTCGTATATACACATTTTTAGAAGCTCTTTTCACAGACGTTTGGATAAGATTGTGTGCTGATGATAATCATCATCCACGAAAGTTAATTTGTTTTGGTTGTCGAATCATGGAGGAGCGCTCTTACGATTATTGACCAACCTCTTAACGTGCCTTGTTATCCTCAGTCACTCTCCATCTTCCTTGGGCACCCAGCCATATTCGACCGCGTCCATGCCTGCTTCTCTTAAAAATCCCTGATTCGCTTCGTTTTACACAGATCAGCATAACGAGATAGTTCACATGGATGGGCAGCAAGTATCATGAGCATTAAAGGTTTTGCATTAATGTAACAATAACTGAAATATATTTAGATTTAACATAAAACACAATGTAAGTTATTTTTATTTTTTTTGAAGGAACACGTTCTTTAACGAACTATAGTTTAAAACGTGAGGAGTATATATAAAAAGGAAACGTCAGACAAACAGATACTTTATATAGAGCTGATTTATTCCTTCTTGACTGAGTTATGAAAAGAACTATTATTTTCTTCCTATCAAAAAAGGAGTTGGACACTTCGGAAAGCGTGCTCTGTCTATAAACGTCTCCCTATTCTGTCCTCTACTTCTTCCCTTTTTGAAGTATAATTCTTATGAAATTGGTTCCTTCTAAGAAAGAATAACCAAAACTCCTTTTTTTTTCTTTACATGGTGTTTTCCATAAAACTTTAGTGCATTTCAAATATAATATTATTTCGCTGTGTCCCGCGTGCTAGGGAACGCGGCACTGGATCTGACACAGTATGGATGGCGGGACTTGATGGGCGGCAAGGCTCATCGAAACTGGATGAATAAAAACGGGCATGGACGCATCCTCAGGTGAAGAGCACGTGGTTATTTTCATAATGCACCAGCTGTGCATTACCGGTGTGATGTGCGGGGCAACCAGCCGTAAAAGCAGGGGATCAGGCTACTGATCTATCATGACTCTATCTCGCTGATGGGTTCATGACATGCTTTACCGGTCTGTTCCCATAAACACATGCCCGAGGAAAACGAATGACTTAAAGTTTAAAACACAAACCTAATTCCTTAAAATGACCAGACGATAGATTGGTGGCAGCATATATATATATATATATATATATATATATATATATATATATATATATATATATATATATATGCTGCCACCAGTCGGTGTTTGTACCTGGTGTAGCCGAATACCACTCAACCCGCCTCCGTGGTCTAGTGGTTAAGGCGTTTGGCGTGCAGTGCCAAAGACCCGGGTTCGACTCCCGGCGGAGACAGTTTTTGCAAACCCTGCAGTTATTTCCACAAAAAGGAAGTCAGTAAGGAGGAACAATGAATTTAGCTACGCAAATTATTTCTCTCATTCAATTCAATTGATTTCTCACATTATATATATATATATATATATATATATATATATATATATATATACTTGCGTAACATTTATGCCTAGGCCTACACATGATTAAAATAAACCAAAAAATAAATAAATAAAAAAAGGAAACAAAACAACATGTATTCGAAAACACATACAAGCGCGCACAAACGCACACCCACACCCACGCACTCCCGCTTATTGACGAAACAGAAGTTAGACCAACTTTCTTCCATTTAATTTATATGCACTTTTATAAAAAAAATTTCGAGAGATAACTGGGCTCTCAAATTTTCACACGTTCCAAAGGTCTTGACATGGAATGGGAGGTAAGAACTCAAAATCTTTTCTTTTTTCGGATATGGAAATGATAATAAAAATTGAAACATATTGTTTCTATTCAAAGTACAAAGCTTACCATGGATATTATAAACAGCAGACAAATTGAGCTATTGAGCCTGAAGGTCAAGTGTTTCCTAGAGAAGACACTTATACAGTTTCGAGCAGGGGCGGCGCCAGGGTATTTTGATAGGAGGGGCAAGACGACCTAAAGATGACGTCATATTTTTTTCTCCATTAAATAACAGGGGTAATATAGAGTTATATGTTTAAGACCTCTCTTTTTAATACTCCTCTTTCTTCTTTCTTCCCTTTTCTTCCCTTTTCTTCCTCCTTTTCTTCTTTTTCTTCTTTTTTTTTCTTTTTTCACTGCTTGAAAAATCATAGGGGGGGGGGGCGGTCGCCCCCTCTGCCCCCCCTGTAGCGCCGCCCCTGGTTTCGAGTATCATTATCGTCACTGCTGACGTATATAATCATGATTGTATTCGAGTGATATTTGGCCAGATAAACTCTTGCAATCTGCAAATAAACAAAGGAAATATATAGACGTTCCTTCTTTATTGCTAATATTATCTCGTATAATTCATTTTTCACGTAAATTAATTATTTTTTAGGCTATGCTTCTATAGTTAAAGTAATTCGGTATATTTTAATAAATCTATTTTGTAAAGCGCTTAGGAGTTTTCGTATTGAGCGGTATAAAAATCTAATGTATTATTAATGCATTATTATTTTTCTAGTGTTCTTATTTCAAATGCAATAACTTCACATCTTCTGAAGATTGCAGTCGGAAAGTATGATAATTGGAAAAAAATATGATGCTATAAATCCAAGAATAATTATTTTTATACAATAATTATGCACATCTATGTGATGTTGATCAAGTTAGTTATCTTGTATCTCTAAAGTCAATCTTGCTGAATATATCACAAATACCGAAAAGCAATGCACACAGAATTCGGTATGAAAGATTATCAAACATGTTATCATTGTTATTATTATCATTATTATTATTATTATTATTATTATTATTATTATTATTATTATTATTATTATTATTATTATTATTATTATTATTAAGTATTTGGCGTCACCTGTGCCTGGGAGGGCAAAAGCGAACTGAATAACTGTAACCCTTGGGTCTCTCCTCCCGATAAAGCTGATTGGGACGTGCAGGTGTACCACATGTAGCTTGATCATATTGCGCCAAGGGAAAACTATTTCGAGTTTTCAGTTTCATTTTCAGTTTCAGTTTATTTCATATTTCATATCACATAAATGGAAGATACACAATGACCATTACATTATTACAATAATAAAGGAAAACATCTTCAATACTTTCAACAAAAAAAGGGGGGAAATGCAAGTGAACATACGGAGACACAGATCATTATTCCATCATTTTAAAGCTGGCATAAGACAAACTAATTTGCCGTGAAATATGAGGGAATCTAGTAAGAAGTTAGGCTGGTAATTGTAGATTCACTTAAGAATTAAAAAAAAAAAAATGTCTTATGACATTATTACATGTATATGAGAGATTATCTTACGTTAAACCTGTACATTTAAAATACGAGAGTAATCAAAAAGAAATCCGTCTCACGTTACCTCGGTACGACATATTTCTAAAATGTGCGAGTAAAAAAAGACGAAAGCTTTCAAAAATTGCATTTTACCTTTGCTACTAGTCAAAGCTTCTTTTAACCGTTGTCTAGTATCGGCCATGGAATACATTCAAAAGGGATTTTGAATTCTTCTGAATGAATGCACTTCGTGACCCAGAAGACCTACTTATGAGCGTTCGATTGACCTTCGATAGTGCGTGTCCTAGATCGAACAAGTCACGTTAGTGATATCGAACGCTGACTGTTTACATCGTCTGCAAACGCCACTGAATACATTCACTCCTCTTCATCCGATGTGTGGTCATCAGAGAGTGGCGTTTTACGAAGTTCATTAATAACATGCGATGGTATATTTATCTCTGAGGAGTTTACCTTTTCTACATTTCTTCACGTTTAAATTTGTTAAAGACATCATAGATAAACAGGGACTATAGATGTTAACAAGCGTCTTCAATGAATCATCGATAGAGTGTTTATTTTCAATTCTTCTAAATGAATGCCCCCTGAGGACATACTTGTCACTGTTCGATTGACCTTCGATAGTACGTGTCCTAGATCAAACAAGTCACGTGAGTGTTGATATGGAACGCTGACTGTTTACATCGTCTGGAAACACCACTGTTCAGACATATACAGCCCTGGAAAAAATTATTAGACCAGCTCCATTTTGGGGTATATGAGTAGTGTTAAGTCCATTGTCTTTGGAAGTAGGAAAATGATTATCAACAGCTAATTCATGATTAATGGACTACTACTAACTAGAACAATTACCCCTATGACTGTTACCCCAGGACAGTTACCACTGGGACGACTTCAGCCAGGACAAATTGTCCTGGACCAATTTCCCCAGACAAGTACCACATCCCTTGTTTCCCATGAGAAAGAGTTTTTGGACCACCTTATATAGACTATAGATGTCTGACAGGACGAATTTCAAGTGTTACTTCTCTTGGTCTGATCACCATGGCCTGCTCATTATTGTGCTGAGACCATTGCGTGTGACATAAAAAATAAAGGTATTAGAAAATTAATTTTATGAACCAAGGAAACATTCTTGCAGCATGGAATGAGCTGTTGTGAGGAGAACAAAATGCAACACCTTGTTGACAGCATGCCACTAGGCATGACTGCTGTCATCAAAAGCAGCAATTTTCCACCAAGAACTGAACAAACTGCCTCAAGAGGAGTGAACATGGCTTTCCGAGACAATCAGGCATACCTCCTGGACAATTATCCCCAGACCACTTCTGTCAGGACATTTTTTCCAAAACCCCTACCCCTGGAGAATATCCCTTAGGACCGTTACCATCTAGAATATTTACATTCTGTGTTGTTCTGATCTATCCTTTGGGGTGCCCTTAGAAGTAGTTGTCCTTTAGCGAAAATTGTTAATTGTCCTAGGGGTAATTACCCTGGCGGTAATTGTCCGAGGGATTAGTTATTGCACGAGCTAATTGTTTTGGGAAGTATTCATCCACTCATTATGAGTTAGCTAGTAAAAATTATTCTGAAAATTCAATTAGTGATATAGCCAACACTTGCCATATAGGCCTTTATAAGGAGCTGATCTAATAATTTTTTTTCCAGGGCTGTACATTCACCCTTCTTCATCTGATGTGTGGTCATCACAGAGTGTCGTTTTACGAAGTTCATTAATAACATGCGATGGTATATTAATCTCTGAGGAATGTAGCTTTTCTATATATTTTTCAGGTTTAAATTTGTTAAAGACATCATTAGACAAACAGGGACTATAGATGTTAAATCATCGATAAAGTGTTTATTTTCAATTCTTCTAAATGAATGCCTCTTGGAGACCTACTTGTCACCGTTCGATTCACCTTCAATAGTACGTGTCCTAGATCGAACAAGTCACTTGAGTGGCAATATCGACCCGCTGGCTGTTAGCGTCGTCTGCAATGGCCACTGTTAAGACATACATTCACTCACTCTATATCGTCTGATGGAACTGTGCTTCATAAAGTTCATGAATTAAATGCATTAAACTCTACGGGTTTATAAATGCTTCACCTTTCCTACAAATGTGTTTCATTTCAAGTTGCATTAAAGACATCATTCGATAAATTTGGCGGCCTTTAGATGTTAACAAGTGACTTCAGCGACTCATTAATAAAGTGTTTATTTTTAATTTTTCTTAATGAATCCCCCTCGAAGACCTACTTTTTATCGTTCGATTGACCTTAGTGTTCTAGATCTAACAAGTCACTTCAGTGGTATTATCGACCGTTTGCTGATAACATACATCATGTGCTAACACCACGATTAAGATACACATTCACTCTCCATCATTATTTGATGTTTTGTTTAATTGAATTGAATTGTAATAGTTTATTTTAAAAAAAAAACTTGCAGCTAAAAAGCTGGTAATGTTTGTTTTACAAAGTTTGTACAAAATGGATCACATCACAATGAAAACATCAAGAAACAAAAGTAACATAAGTAAATAATAATCTAGCAAGGAAACACATTTGAAAGATGAAATTTAAATAACGAAGTTTCTTGTTATATGAAGATGAGTATCATAGTAAAAAAATTAAGGTTTCAGAAACAATAAGTGAGTTATAAGCCTTTGTTTAACAATATGCAAATTATGTCATTGTACTTAAAACAAACCAAGGGAATTATAAAATTCATTGTAAAATTTCAGTTGTATAAAAGGATATTTGCGTAGAGTATTCCAGTCCAAAAAGGAATTATAAATTCTTTCGTATTAAAAAAAAAGATTGTAAAAAAAAAGTAAAAGCATGACCTGCACATACCGAATCAAGAGCACATATCTGAATGAATAAATCCGAGATCAGAGTAACGTAATGTTGGAGCGGCGTATTACGAAGTTCATAAATTACATGAGAATGTTAATTTCTGGTAAAGGTTAAAAAACAGTCTGCGAGATTTCTCGTTCTTTTTATGTCTCAGAGAATATCATAGAAATATCCACTGAAAAGGATTGCCCTTTAAATGACCTCATATACGAATCATGATAAGAAAATCTGAAATATTCGGACCAAATCTTTATGCCACATGCGTGTAGTCCTATATACCCATTTCTGTGTGCAGTACATGTGGTTTTTAATAAGCAAGATTTAGTCAATTTATTATCATTTTTATGATTCCAAAACCTAATAGTATACATCAATTTTTATAAACTACTTAATCAACCTTTGTCAATTACTTCTAGACAGTCTCTCTCACAATGTAATCGCATGACCAGTAATAAACTTGATCTTTAAACTCCCCAAAGGTTTAACATTCTTGTAAATGCCGTTTATTTCAAGTTGAATTTAAGGCATGATATGAATAGATAGAGGCTGTATATTGTGACGAGCAGCTTCAGTGACTCATTTATGTGTTTTCAGTTAATTATCTTTGGCCTTTTCCCACAAAATCCAAAAGCTAAGAAGAGCTCCGAAATTGGAACTTCTAACACAATTACAATATACCTGTGATATCATTTAGTTACATCTAAATTTAACACTACAGTTCTTATTCTACATTAACAAAAAAGAATGATATATCTATATATAAAAAAACAGAAAAAGATGTATTTTATCTCCACTGAAAAGTAACTAAAGAAATCATTTATAGAATCATGTCCAGTGAAACATTACAGTGAGAAACATATAGGTACAAGCAATGTAGGATTTAACATCAACCAACACTGTACATTGTTGTTTTGTATTTCATTTAATTCAACTGCTTAGTAAAACTGGGTTTTCTTATTCAAAATTGAGAGATGAATTTTAGGAACGAAAGAATGTGTAAGCTATGACCTTCGTTTTCCTGCTATCAATATTTTATTAACGACAGGCATCGTTCAATTTATAGACCTTCATGTTATACTTTTGAAATTTTTATGATCGCATGATGGATTTCTAATGTATGTGTTTTGGTATTTATTAACCATTAAGCATGATCGTCAAAGACTTCAAAGAGATCAACCTATATAGGGGTAAATTTATTAAACCTTGTGCATCATCAATTTATAACAAATGTGCGAACATTATAATCATTTATCACATATTCCGAATATATTTTAATTAACAATATTAGACGGTATTAAAAGCGCCCGTGGGTTTATTTCTCGAAAGTCTTTTGTATTATCTACATATTTCATTTTTTTTGAAAGTGAAGGAGATAAACCATACCAAAATCAACAAACATGTAGAAATATTGACACAATGGTGTTTTATGATATAAAACGTTTCATATTTCTGTGATTTTGATGTATCTGCATACACACACACACACACACACACACACACACACGCACCCACACACGCACACACACACACACAAACACACACACAAACGCGTTGGAACACGCCCACACATGACTCCAAGATAATTGCTTTTAATTTCTTAAGGACTCCAGGGCCCCGTTTCATGAAAATTGTTATCAATGACAACCGACCCATTTCTATGACAAATTTGCTCTCAGCCAATCAGATTCAAGGATTTCAGTGGCTTATAACAATTATTTTAACTTTTTATTGATATAACAAGTTTTGTGAAACGGGGCCCAGAAGACAAGATTCATAGACAAGGCTCTTTATCTTTGCATACAGTATAAAAAAAAAAATGTCAACTCTTATTGAAGCAGAATATTTCGTTATGGACACTTCTGATCTCTTGCAGAATGCTTTAAAAAAATAAACACAAAAACAGTTAAAAGTTAGATGAGTGCTATAGGATTACAATGGGGTTCAGTTGTTTGTTTCTGCCTTTCCTGTTAAGTAACATCGTCCGTTTAAATTGCAAACCATTTAGAAGAAATAATAACAAAATCTAAATATAAATTTGCCCTGAGAAGATTAAGATGTATAGTTCTCCTAATCATTCACAAGCGGTATATGAATCTGTACGATTTGGTGATATAGGGGTCGGCTTACAAATTTAAGACAACGATCTACCGTAGATATGGAAGGACCTCTTGAACATCAAAAAAAAAAAAAAAAAGCAGAATGTTGTTTTCCTGACTTTGTTACATTTTGGTCAAATACATGGTAATGAACATAATTTCATTCAATATTTGGCGAGGTTTGAAAAAAAGAATGACATTATTGTCATTTGAGATAAAGTTAACCAAGAATTAAAAACCTAACGCAAGTTGTGTTTTTTCTTTTAAAAAACAAACTTATTTTCTCAAACTTTGCTTAGGAATTCTAACGCTCAAACGGTGTTTATGAAAAGTAAAATATTACATATTTTTAACAGAAAAAAAAAGTCTAAAACAATATTTTACTCACATTGGGTTCCCTGAGAGAAATTTGCGCCATATTTATGACCGATTATACAATCCAAAGAAAATAATCTCATTTATGATCCAAATGTTTTGGCATCCCGCGCCGATGAAAACGTGACTGCGCCATAAAGCTACCAACTCCTCGACTGACACAAGTATATTCCTACTTCTAAGACGCAGTCAAAGGTGCTGTTAGTGGCACAGCATGGTTTCAGTAATTGAAGGGCACTGCTATCACGAGGGAGGGGGCTACCAGTCTTACTATAGGTAAATGAAATGCTAAAAAACACGTTGAGTAGGGCGAGGGTGTATAAGGGGTCCAATTATCTTCTTTTTACTGTGCCTTCCCCTCTCCCTTCCTTTCTCTCTCTCTCTCTCTGTCTATGTTTTTCTTTTTCTTTATTCACCATTCGGTTAGGGGGCCGGACACATGCCCCTGTGCCCCCTGTAGCTACGCCACTGGTTCACGCAATCGACGTTATAACGGCAAGATAACAGCAAGGTCCCTACCAACCCAGGCAGGCATTTATCACTTAATTGCTATCTAAGCCTGACGAAGTCTAAATTGGCTGCTAATCCCAGCATCCATGTGTCGCAAACCATTTATGTTCACCCGTTGGCTCTGGAGTCACGCTTTGCTCCAATTCGTCACTTGCTTCGACGCCAGATCGTCAGTCTAAGACACGGGTAAAGTTCAGTATAGATATATAATATAGGACGACTCATAGTATATTGGGGGATGGGAATCGCCGTAGAAAACTTCTGTTATTGTTTAAACCATGCAGGGACTTTGACTTTGACATGCAGTGAATAAGATTGTTAACTGACAACTTTAAATAATTTCTATAAAGAAGATCAGTGTTCTAAGCCGGCCAATTTATCCTATAACTAAGATCCTCCTTTATCAATGCGATATTGGCTCTGTAATGATTTCGTACTAATTTATTCCAGTTTCTGGGTTGAAGATTAACGTTTGAAAGGGTCTCTCAGGTTCAGAAATATTTTATGACACTGGCCGGGGCTGTCGCAATCAATCATAATAGTGCAACGGTCGATTTTATAGGGTATTAATCTGCTTGAGTGCACATACGTCAATAGGATAATGATAGATGGTAGTTGTAAAAATGACCCTTTGAGTTCCCTTAAGCCTGCTGTCATCCATTTTACTTTTTCGTTTGGATTCCATAAATGAAAACCACACACTTTAAGAGTTACGTGTATATGTTGTTGTGTTTATCTGTTTTGATTGCATATTAATGTCGCAGGTTTTCACTTAAAGATTGAAATGATATTCAACAGTAAAACTTCATTTGATTAAGAAATAACATTATGAGCAGAAATGAAGGACAGTATATATATTCTCCCTTTTATTACTTAACAGGTTTTTGTTAAAGGCTTATATTTTTATTAACAGAGTGGGTGTATCAATATCTATTACAATTTTACAGTTTTTCATGTAATTGCTTGTTACTGTAAATCATGACGATGCTTTAAATGTTTTGTTTTTTTTAATATAACGTAGCTTTTTTTTATATGGCGAGTTGCTTTTTTTCCTTTGCTTTTGTAGAGATCATGTTGATATTGAAAAATGAACCCACCTATCATTAAGGCATATACTATACTTTTCCGATGATGACGGATCAATTTTCAGAATCACTTGAACTTTTATTTCTTAAATTTGATTCCTGTTGACATGCTAAATTTTTTGAGTTTATCATGAATATGGAGCTGTCCATTTTACCCTGTTGATCAATTACCAGATGTTTTTCTTTTAAAAATTGAGACTACTAGAGCTTTGAAAAAATAAAAATTGAGACTATTTAGGCTTTGTAAAAATATTCACTACATCCTCCGCGGGAGATTATAATTTCACCAAGGACATTTGAGTCAAGCATACAATATGTCAATATGAATGGAGTTTTGCTAATATATCTGTTGCTATGTTACCACGGCAAAATATGCAAGTAAGAAAATCCATATTACATACAGGGAGCATACGGTTTACTTATTCAACAGAACTTTAAGTGTTACATTGACTTGAAGTCTGATAAGGGATTATGTGCATCTGAGAACCCTCTAGAGAGTCAGCCTGAAACTGTTTGAATTACTCACGGAAGAATTAGCTAAAATAAACTGAAGTCACTAAGTCGAATACCATGTTTTCTTTAACAGAAAAAAAAAATACAATATAAAATTGGAAGCCATTTGGTAGAATAAATAATTCGAGGAATTGTTGCTCACATTGCAATGTCACCATCAAACTGTCTTTTAATCGTCTGCATTAGTATTTTTTAAAATTCCATTTCAACCTTACATTATTGTCAATGCTCCGGTTTTCCGATGCTCAGGTTTTCCTCATCACCTGACATGCCTTAACAATTTTTAACTAATCATGCTGATATCCAATGGAAACAACTAAATGATATGTATATACCCTTTGTCTCTGTCTGTCTGTTTGTTTCTCAGTCAGTCTGTCTGTCTGTCTCTCTCTCTCTCTCTGTCACACTCCCTCCATCTCTCTCTATCCCTCTTTGTCTGTATCTTTCTTTCCCATTCTTTCTCTTCTCTCTCTTCCTCTTTCTTTCTGTCTTTCTTCTCATGTCTGTCTCTTTCCGTTCTACTTCTGTAGTCTGCCCTTTTACCCTCTCTATTTTCTGAGACCACATCTATTTTGATCGAATGTGCAAACGTTTCCTTTTCACGCTCCAGCCTGTCTAATGGTACGATGAACTTCACCCGAATCTAGCTACATGTAAAAAAAGAAAAAAACAGCAGATGGTTTATAAAGCTGTTGAGATCGTCTAGACAGCTTCGTGCTCCCAGAGGCCACAGTAAGTAGGTAAAATCGCAAATGTGTTAAACCATGCATGCTTTATCATCTTCCCTTTCTTTTCGTTTTCGTTGTCGTCATATAATTATGTTCATAGTTCCAATATTGTCCACTATTTCTGAAAAATATCACGTTCAAAATTATTTGGAAAACAACCCAGCAGCAAGGATTTTAAAATTATTATGGACATGATAAAGATGGTCCTGCTAGTGTCTTAATTTCTGTATTGTTCTTCAAGATTTTTTTTTTCAATTCCCCCGGTTTCCCCCTTTCTACGAAGTATCTGAAGGGAGATGTCGACCTTCCCAATCTCCCTAGGCTACGCTCGTGTGTAGAAATTAAAAATGACCATGATCACATTGTAAATGTGATTATAGACAACAAATATCATTGTTCCCACAAAGTCGAATAAGAATTAACAATATCAAGTTCTTAACGATCACTATAAATAAAATCTACATTGGAGTGACGCGACGCTTGTATGTATAACTTTGAATTATATCATATTGATATTAACGTTTTCTTCATATAAGTAATTTTTGATCAAGTATCTGTAACAACAAGAGTAAAAGCTTAAGGGTGAAAAGATAAATAAGAAAACCAAGAAAAACCGTCGTTGTCGTTGAATAACACATTTTATTTTAGACATCATTACTTTGATTCAATTTACATTTGCGAGTTGACATTATATATGGTGCCTGGTACTGAATTCACGTACTTTCGGGATACAGAGAGAGATATATATAGATAGAGAGAGAGAGAGAGAGAGAGAGAGAGAGAGAGGAACTGGCAGACTGACGACGGGTGAAAGGGAAAGAGCAGACGACAGATAAGATAACTGCCTACCGATACTGAATGTGTGTGATCGTCTTCTGCCCACTCACCTGTCTTAATGGAGCTTGCTTCATTCACGCTGTTAAAGGGACGGTAGATAATATCTTAACTTGTTTTCGGTCTTGCGATGGTGTTTTGTGGTGGAACGCAAGAATACAGGTAATCTATATCAATTATCACATCAAACCGACACGTTTTATTTTGCAATGTCTATTTCTCTCGCACTCTTCTATCCGTGTCATTCTAGTATAATCGGTGTTTCACTTGTAGACAGCTCACATGTCATCATGTGTGTCTCTTCCCCATTATTTCGATAATCTGAATTCTTTCCCTAAATTTACACATTTTCGTGCGCCCTCTTCTCTTTTTTGAAATGTTTGTATTTACACCTCAGATTGTATTACTCTTTCCTAACCCTCCGTTTATCTATTTTCTATCCTTATCATAATTCATAGTTTTATTATACCACTTTCCTCTCAGGTAACCATCTTGCAATTCTAAATTATGTGGTTATCTAATTAATCATACTTACGCAGAAGACTTCGTGTATTGAATGGTAACGGAAATATAATTGGTAAGTATGGTAAAATAGAGCTGACTCTCTGTAAAGGTGTAAAAGGCCCTCCTGCATTTCGTAAGATACATTCCCTTACATAATGTGTTGACTGAGCCTATGCGTTAAAAGGTCTTTATATCATGTATATAGGCAAAATTTCTTTTCACCAACTTTGTGATTTTGGGTAGATCGGTGCAAAGCTTGTAAGCCATTAAACCAATCGAAAACATTTCATACCTTTTTCCATAAAATCTTATGTACCTGCGATGGAATTCATTATATCATTGATCTCAGGCACTGTAAAATTATCTGCCCGCTATGGTCCATTTGCTAAAAGCTATACGGGGAAGTTCCCGAAATTTCCTCCCACATGCGGTAGGAATTCGGAAGACGGATTTACTAATTACTTACTTCTCTTTTCTTTTTCTTTCTTGGCAATTCATCCTTCATAAGCAAATCTCGTTTCCAAGGCAAAATGTCACATTAGTGATCAATAACGTTTTATTCGTTTCGTAGTTGTTTTGTGATCATCGTTACCGCAGGGATATTGTTACGGCCATATGCCCATCCATTAAAATCCTGAGGAAAAGGGCAATAGTCTCTAGTTACACTCTTAGCTTAAACATTTTAACGAGAAAAACGCTCTTCTGTGTGTAATATTGATTTTAGTGATTATGAGTACACACTTTCCTTGTTGTTAACGAAGCGACATAATTCTTGGTTTCATCGCTGCATCCCTCCCTCTCTCTCTCTCTCTCTCTCTCTCTCTCTCTCTCTCTCTTTCATTTATACATGTGTGGAGACATGTGGTTTGAAACAGCAATTTTTCATTTGTGTAATTCGAAGTTTTATACCCTTTCTTGTGTTATATACCGGTGGTGTTTTTTAGCCCCAAAATCCTTTTAAAATATCATTTGACAACTGCAAATAGAAAGTAATAAGGCACTACTGCGGGAATTTACTTTTGGAAATTGAATCCTCGCCCAAAACATGATCATTGGCGACTAATCCATACAACATTGTTAATTTGATTTGAGGGAAAACACTTTTTTGACTGACAACTAAATGCATGAGGAATGCACGTCTTATTGAAAATTTCTGCGTCCTTAAAACTCTTTGGTTGGTATTCTATAATACTAATCAAGTTAAACCCGACGCTCAGTCGAGAGTCATTTTTAAGAAATGGAAAAATTAGAGCTCGGTCTAACTTCCTTTGTTGAAACTCAAATTAGGGTCGGGTTACAATTTTATTAGAAGACGGGCCTTTGTCTTATTCATTAAAAAATTAGAAATGTAGTTTGTATCTGAAATTTTGAATTATATGTAATATTAGGTTGACGCTCTCAAAGTTTTAACAATAATTTCTGTGGGAAAATGTATCGTTCTGCGCGTATATCGGGAGATGGGTTATCATAAATTAATTACTTCTCTGATTTTACATCTTGTATCATATTCTATTATACAAAAGCTTGTGAATTTCCATCTTTCATTTTGCGGAAGAGTAGCTACGTGCATTTGCATAATCGGATCAAACTCCAGAAAATTAACTATTCTCTCGAGAATACATCAATATAAATGATATTGGCCTTCGCCTTCCCACAGCACAAAAAGACAGATGGGCATCTCAACACGTATACGTATTAGCGAGTTAATTATTCTAATCAACCCTTGAAGTGTGATGACGTAATAGAATGCTGTTACGTAATATAAACTACCTAATATATCATTGTTAAACTAATGAATTACATTCTAGTTATAGATTTATAGCTACCAGATAAACCCATCTAAATGATAGTGAGAAAGTTGAATCAATTCTCAGTCTCCGACCGGAAAGTATATAGGGAATTAGAAGATGCTCAAAGGGGGGGGGGGTAATAATGCTCTACCAACCGACAAAAAAAAAGGGTATGAAGAGGAGAAGGTCAACAAACTGGAGGCTATGGGGGTCATCATAAAGTAAAGGGCAATAACGTACGTGGCATTACATCTAGCAACTCCACATTGCAAGGATTGCAAGTGTGGTCAAGAACATTACATGAACTCACCGGTTTTATTATCATTGATTATTAAACTAATAATCAATTTAAAAATACTTTCAGGGAAACTAAGATAAACGAGAGAAGCTTTTGACTAGGTTTCATTTAGGTTACATTTTACAATTTTACTTGCATGTAATTTGATTTCTTGCCTTCAATTTTGGCAAAATATAAGTTAATTTAAAATGTATACATGCAATTTTTATTCATTCGCGAAATATAAAAATAAAATGAACTAAAAATGAATGATCAAAATCGGTCAACAGCCCACGAGACCGAAAATATCGGTCTCATGATGCAGAAAACTTATATCATCGACAGTCATAATTCTATGCGTCTTTTCCATGTTACTAAATAATTTTTTGATTCTCTTGAGTAAAAGAGTGCGTGAAAATCCTTGTCCTCATTGAATTTTTTTGTGTGTGTGTCATTCTTTTTTATTACATATATACATATATATGGTTTCCTCCTGTATTTTGCATATTTTAAGCTTGTGGTAACTTAAATCCTTTATTGAATTCAAATTATGATAATACCCTTATTATTTCGTTATGCATATCACACACACACACACACACACACACACATCCACATCTCTCTCTCACTCACAAAAAAATAATATCCTAAAGGCGTTTATATTCTTATCCCCCAATATTAAGTAATTGCATTATATTCCTATCCCCTAATAGTGACGTCAAATTTTATGATCCTGTATTAAGCATCAAACAGTGCGTAAAATAAACTCACCGTGGCGCCGCGAAATAGTTTCCAAAACTCGTTCAGTGGACCTCACACAATATCCTGAGATGGGCCACTGTACGCACAGGACAAGGGAGAGTTGCTCCGCTCTCTTCAGTCAATTTCCGCATGCACTTGAGTACGTCATTGAGACTGGGCCTTTCGATCTAATCCTCTCTGATGAAGGTGTAAAATTACGCCTGACTTGCTTGCAACACAAACACCGGGAATTAGCACACTTCATGCGTGCCCACGCCAAATATACAGACATGTATATCGTAAACGAGCACACCAGGCGCAGTGGCGGATCCACGTACGTCCAGTCACACACTAATAATCAAGCCGAAACATTGCATTCGACAACATACATTCTGAAAAAAAAAGAGTCAAATGCACAGAACGCCAGACAACCAATCAGAAAGCCTGCTCAGTGTGATGGACTATCATCATAACGGTGCAGAGGCGTACCAGACGAATCTATTTTACCAGAAATTGGCACCACCAATAATTGAAGTGGATTTATACCAGCTAAGCTCCCATGTAGCTTTCCCCTTTCTCAATCTCGCTCTCTATCTCTTTCTCTCTCCCCCCCCCCCATTTTTTGTATTCCCGTTTTCTCTTTTTTAATCTCTGTCTCTGTCTCTCTGTCTGTCTGTCACTCTATATATCTCTCTTTCTTTTCTTTCTTTCTTTCTTTCTCTCTCTCTCTCTCTCTTTCTCTTTTTTTTTCTCTCTCTCTCAATAATTTATCTCTCTCTTTCTCTTTACAGTCCTCTATCTCCCCTATATTTCTGTCTCCCTTTCTCCCATTCTTTCTATGTGTTCAAAGTGGTCATGAGGCTCGATATTAACAAAAGTCACTCTTTTTAAGGAAAAGACTCTTCCATCGTAATAAAAGACATGGGTACACATCTAGAGTATACAGAAATAACCGAGTGGGTCGTTTTGGATAACACATTTTATCCAACAATTACTTGGTGATGTACTCAAATTGTTCATAATTATAGTGATCCTCTCTCTCTCTCTCTCTCTCTCTCTCTCTAATTATGTATAAATGTATATATATATATATATATATATATATATATATATATATATATATATATATATATATATATATATATATATATATATATTTTACAAAATATATATATATATGTATGATAAACTCGAAATAAATAATTAATTCCGTAAGAGTATACGGAAGTATTATTTATTTCGAGTTTATCATCTGTTTTCTAATATTCCGAAGCAGAACACCGACTTTATACTATCTTCTATTAAATATATATATATATATATATATTAATCTAAATTATCTCCCTTTCTATCTATATATCTGTATCTATAATGTCTCCCTCCCCCATCTCTCTCTCTCTCTCTCACACACACACACAAACACACATACAAGCATACTCTTTTCTAATCACAATCTCTTCTTTATGAAAAACAAAAAATAAGGATAAAACAAACTGTTCTGAGTGATATTTTAAGCACGGAATACAATTTTTTTCAAGAGATTTCGATAAACTTGTCATATATAATTATTTCTTTGATAATGCCCAATATCAATGGCGTATCCACCAGGGGATAAAGTTGGCGTAACCTCCCCTTCCCCATCGGAGGGCCAAGAAAAAAAATCAATACAACTTCCCAAAGGTTTACCCCTATGACTGCCGATACCCCAAGCGTATAAATTTATGGATGCACCTTTGTTTTACATCCTAACATTCCAAATTAGGTGAATGCTTATTAAAATGTAGAGAAATAGAAGCAGGATAAAAGAAAATAGTCGTATTCTTGTCAAGAGAAAAATGCGGAGATGTATGACATGAATATAAACAACAGAAGTGTGTCATGGAAATGGTATCAGTGACAATGTAATCACTTAAATCATGTTTACTTTATCTCGTTACACCATCTCCGTGTAACAAGATAAACGCTAGACCCCAAAACATAACCTCAGTTCTATGAGCCACCGCTATTTACCTACCTGCTACTAATGCACTCTGTTCATGCTGTTGTTGAAAATGCAATTTTTCCCTGCACGAACGTACTATTGCATCAAGCAGTTCTCAATTTATCGACTTTGTCTGGCTGTCATTCCGCGTCCGATACGCGACGTAATTATCGATCGATAATTTCATTAAGCCGCCCCTTAAGTCACGTTATCATACTTTCGAAGGAAAATGATCAAATTTGACCTCCTCAAAATACCTCGCCAGGTGAGGAATTCTGTTTTTTTTTCTTTCTTTATTTCATTCGCCTAACTTGAATTTGATAATGATGTTATTTTACAGGCACAAGTTCTTTTTTGGCGTAATTACGGGGCATGGGGAGCATGCCCCCACCAGTCCTCCCATCGACTGGCGGGAAAAAAAAGAAATTCAAAAGAAGAAAGAGAAAACAGAGATAAGGAGAGGAAAGAAGATAACATGACACGCTCCAGATCCCCCCCCCCGAATCGGTTACCATGCTTCGCAACACAGTAAGACCGCTGCCCCCCCCCCCCTTCCATGATACCATGATACCGGTACCCCCTCAGTGGCTGAACCCATGCTCAGTCATTTCTTTCTTTCAAAGGCTATATAGTTGCAGACAAAATAATTAGAAACGAGTAATTATAGAATATAATCAATTTGTAAGCAAAGTGCGCCATTAAATAGGTCACAATGTCGTGGGGGTTGGAAGAGCTGAGAAAATTCAAACTCGTGAGATCAAACTAGAATGATACCAAAGTTTTCTTTTTCTTTCATACATCTTAGGGAGATGAGAAAATGTTATCTTAGCCAATGAAACAAAACAGAATAAATCCTTTTCTACATATTTTCAGTATCAAATATGTTACGCGAACCCGTAAACCTTACTTGGATGTTTTTACAGATGAGATATGAACCAATATGAACCAATTTTTAATCCTTGAAAATTTTGAAAAATTCTAGAAAAAAAATGATCATCGTAATTAGGCCTAAGGTATGAAAAGGAAGAATTTCCCTGAAAAGGGTTGTGGAGCTCCGCTAAGAACTCTAAGCTCTGTTGAGAGATTTCCCTTTGGTTATTATGCGTTTTATTCTGTTGCATTTCATGTTGCCATGTCAGTTGTGCGTCGGTGACGAAGACCTTCAACTTTTTATTCTAAACGAAAACATAACTCACTTTTACATCTTATTTGGAGGATGTCAGCGATGCTATTTATGGCAAAAGATTGGAAAATGTGACTCTATATGTTTATAAGATGGTTGTAAATCTTTGGCTCGTAATCCTCAGATAAATATTTATCTGCCAATCAGCCAAGTTACTTGGACAAAATTAATATCATGCCTTTGTAATAAACATACTTGCGCGGTATTTAAGCCCATCGTGTGTTCATTTATGCCATATCCCCCACGGGTTTGTGTTTATAGTTCATTTGGAGTTTTGCTCCATTTATTACAGAAATCACCCAGACTTCCATCTTAAATAAAATATTTTTAATAGGAGCTTCATGGGAGTTCTAATCTTGATGTGGTGTATAGCGAAATTTTATTTTTGATCAAGTTAAGTGAATGAATGTCATCTCTTTCATTTAGTTTTGGTCCACTTATTTTTAGAAATATCTAAAGCACCCTTCACAAGGAAAATACTTGTGATAGGAGCTTCAGAGAGTGCTGTCACTGTTTCAGTGTCTGGGTTTTTGATCAATTAGTTAAGTGAAGGAACGTTATCTATTTTACAATTTCAAATCATTGACGCATTAAACAGAGTTCTCTAAAGAAAAACAATCAGAAATTCTGAAAGATTTTTTGTTAACAAAGACAAGGATAGCGTGAGGTGCACACACGCACACACACACACACACACACACACACGCACACACACACACACACACACACACGCACATAGGCCCCTATTATAGAGGGAGAGAGAGCTAGCGCAAACCATTGCAAATTGGAAAATCTTGCATTCACACCATTTGAAAGCAGCAACTTGCAGTTCACTGCGTTCAAGAACGGATGATAGTTTTTATTTCATACTAAACGATATCCCTTATCCCAATTTGAGAAAATCCAGGGTCTTCTGCGGGTACTCGGTATTGCGTGAGGGATTTTGTTGATCAAATAAATCAGGTAATCCAAGCTCTATTCCACAAAGCATTTCAGTCTTTCGCAAGCTTATAATCAAGAGCATTTCTCCCACAGGAATGGACATTTTAACGTCTTTCGGAAGAAACAAGCAACTTGATTTGGTAATAACTGGAAAGGTATTTATTGGTTGAAGCATGCATTTTCGTCATCGGTAGTGGCATTGCAGTGGTACCCTATCGTTATAATCATATTACTTTTGGATGAAAAATCATAATTTCTCTTTTACTTTCGTCGTAACATATATATCGCAAATAAGTATGATATCAATATAATCATCAAACTGGTTTCATCAAAGTGCATTTTGTATCAGAAAATTTTGAAATAAGAATGTTATGATGTAGAATAAATTTCAATCCTGTCCTTTGTTTCCTTGAGTATTATTTAATATTTTGTACATATCATACCTGTTCTTAAAATGATTTTATTGAATATTTATAATTTCATATAAGAAGATGTTTAAAAAATTCTTACAAACCTTGCAGAAAATTTCAAGGTTTAAGGTTTCAAAGTTTCTTTTATATTCCACATGATGTCTTTCAGTGTTTTACATAACAATACCAAACAAAATTACGATAAGAAATGTTTACATAAGTGGAAAAAAAATAAGTGCAGTAATTACATAATAAACAATACTATCACAATTTCGGTAATATTAGGCATATAGTTAAGAAACAAAAGTGGAGGAGTCTATTAAAATGCACAGCTTGTATTTCATAGACCCCTTTGTGAGAAAAAATACTTACAAATGCTCTGAGTATATGGAAATGATTACTAAATAAATATACTTTACACTATTCCACCCCCTTACACTACAAAACAGAATAGTTGTAACACTGGTATGTGTACAAATCATATTATTGGAAATAATAACAAGTGATGACTTCAGTAGGAGACCATAATCGCTCATAGTCGCTCCTGAAGGCTCGCCTATTTCACCGTTTGTGCAGATACTAAATTCCTTATTTTAGTAGCCTGCAACTTTCAATGTTTTGTTTTGTTTTTGTTTTTATTTTAAACGAAATTATGGCGCATGCACATAAATTAAGTGAAACATCATGATCATGATCATCATCATCCTCATCATCATCATCATCAGTTCAACAAATAGGTAGAATAAAGAGATAGTCATGTAGATCGTGTCTTAGTCTTTTACAACACTGTCGTGACAATCATGCCATTCGCATCAGTGATTTCTTGCTATGATTATAAATACTTGATGAAGACAAGGAATTCCCCGATGATGGCAGTGATGTAGACGAGTTTTTTGTGCTATAAAAAGAAAGACCTCCTCGAATTCATCCTAACTGCTGAAGGTTATTTTTAAACCATATAAATTGAAAAGGAAAGATTTTTTGAAAAAAGGACATATATACTTTCGAATGTATTGTAAACTATGTTATACTTACTTTGTCTGACTTGTATATAATCAGTGCTACCCTATATATTTCCAACATTCTATGTTGGAAATATTTTGGGTCTTTATAAAAAAATTTTTTTACTAAATGGCAGTCACTTCGATCTTTGTTTGTTTAAACGAAAATGAGAGAAATGTAAAAGTATTGTTTTATTTGAGTTTAAGATACCAGTTTCATTGAATTGTAAAATGTTGTTTATTTCACTCAATAAAATAGCCTGTGGAGGGCTAAAAAGTTTGAGAAAAAAAATTTCCAACATCATTTCACTCTTCTCAGTTTGCTTGCTTATTCGGCTTTACAGTAAATTTAAAAACACCCCATCCAACCCCTCACCCCGACTATGCCCGCTGCCCCTTTTACTTGTTCGTTTGCAATGACAGCTTTTATGGTCTTGCTATTGTAGACTGATACACTGGTTGTGAATCCCCTCATAAATATCTGGGAACATTATAATTATTATAATTATTATTATTATTATTATTATTATTATTATTATTATTATTATTATTACTATTATTATTATTATTATTATTATTATTATTATTATTATTATTATTACTATTATTATTATTATTATTATTATTATTACTACTACTACTACTATTATTATTATTATTATTATTATTATTATAATTATTATTATTATGATAATGATTATTATTATTATTATCATTATTATTTTTATTACCATTATTATTATTTTTATTATCATTATTATTATTATTATCATTTTTATTATTACTATTATCATCATTATTATAATTATTATTATTATTATGATGATGATGATGATTATTATTATCATTATCATTATTATTTTTATTATCATTATTATCATTATTATTTTTTCTATTATTATCATTATTATTATTATTATTATTATTATTATTATTATTATTATTATTATATATATTTTCATAAGTATTATCATTATTAATATTATTGTTATTGTTATAATTATTATTATTATCATAATTATTGTTTTTATTATCATAATTCGCCACCTCTGGTTTGCGAAAGTTCCTACTTTTCTATATTTTGCAAATTGCCATGCATAAAGAGCCTTTCAACTTTCATTTTTCTGATATTAAAGCTCTACGTTAACATGAATGTAAAGGCGTATACGGGCACTTCTTTTGTTAGAGGCTGACTTCGCTTGCCCGAATATCAACTTTCCAGTGAGAGAGAGAGAGAGAGCAGTGAGGGAGCGAAACGAGAGAGCAGTGAGGGAGCGAAACGAGAGAGCAATACTCTTGACACTCTATGTTATAGTGCACATTGAAACAATCCTTTTAAAATTTCAACACAAAAAGTGTTAAACTTTTCCAGAGTTCGGGGTGACCGGTAACCAACACAAATCTAGGGATTTATATTTTCAAGCGCGTCTTCTCTAATCAAATTTTCAAATTCCCGGTAAACTAAGCGACCATACACGGAAAATGATTCACACGGAATATTTCTAACCAAACGTTTTCAAAATAATAAGGTTAAATAAATTACAAAAACTGCAAACAGGCCACTGAACTACCCGAAGATGAGCTGGCGGCCGGTGATTTTAAAATTCTCGAGGGTGCAGCCTACCCCCCCCCCCCCCCCTCTCCCCTGCCCCGTACACTTGGAATTATACAGGCTATATCATCAACTGGAATTACTTTGTTTAACTTTTCCACTCCAGTTCGCTTCATCCATTCATTCATTGACAAAACCGTGTGATATCGGGGAGGCGCGGGACCCCCCCCCCCCCCTTCCGCCTCATCACGCCTATGATTCTCCTCTTCTCTTCCTTACTCCTATTCATTGCAGTATTCAATGCCGAGGTAAGTCTTATAGGGACATGGTTTTTTCTTTTCTTTCTTTACTTCGCATTGCTTGTGATATCGTTTTTGTTGTTGTTGTTGTTGTTTGTTTGTTTGTTTGTTGTTGTTTTTTTTTACGGAAGAGTGTTCGGCCCAGTCATCATACACATTTCACTTTAATGATTCGTTATTCCCTTCTGCGGTTGATGAACAGAATTATGAAAGGTTGTCATAATATAAAAGGCATGTAGTGGTAGAGAGGGAGGTGGAAAGAAGCAGGGGAGAGAGAGAGAGGGAGAGAGAGAGAGGGAGAGAGAGAGAGAGAGAGAGGAAGAGGGAGAGAGGAGAGAGAGAGAGGGGGGCAGACAGAGAGACAGAGACAGAGACACAGATAGGCAGGCACAGACACAGACAGAGAGATAGAGAGAGAGGGGAAGAGGGAGAGAGGAGATAGAGAGAGGGGGGCAGACAGAGAGACAGAGACAGAGACACAGGCAGGCACAGACACAGACAGAGAGATAGAGAGAGAGAGGGGAAGAGGGAGAGAGGAGAGAGAGAGAGAGGGGGCAGACAGAGAGACAGAGACAGAGACACAGATAGGCAGGCACAGACACAGACAGAGAGATAGAGAGAGAGGGGAAGAGGGAGAGAGGAGAGAGAGAGAGGGGGGCAGACAGAGAGACAGAGACAGAGACACAGATAGGCAGGCACAGACACAGACAGAGAGATAGAGAGAGAGGGGGGGGGGGAACGAGGGGAGGGGGAGAGGAGCCTATATTATGACAAAAATTAGGAAGAGGTATGCATATAGATAGAGGAGAGTTAGACAGCAGGAGAGACAGATAAGATACATAGGTATATATAACACAATAATTACGCCAATTCAGAAACAAGGAACAAGAGACAAAAACAACAAAATACAAACAACGGAGAGACGGATAAAGATAAACACGATCAGAAGGAAGAGAAATAATCAAAAAGAATATATATATGGTTGAATGGCGCAAAGAATATTGATTTTGTGACTAGTTCCTTATAAAGCTTATGATAATTTTGTCTCAAATTGAGATGCCAGTTGCAAACGGGGGAGGGAATGTTGGGATTACAAGATCAAGAGATCGAGAAAATAGGTTAACAGAGATTAGACGGTTGCAGCTGCAGACAAATAATAATTGTTATGGACAGACAGAAGTATAGTCCGTGGGAGAGAGAAGGGGGTGGATAGGCAGGTAAACAATGATAGATTTTAACTAAATAACATCAAAAGAGAAGATTCCAAGAAATAATGGCAAGGGTTATACTTAACGAAACAGAACTATAATCCTTTTCATCTGTAGGACGCCTAGAGAATTAAAAAAAACAAAAACACGTTAACATGAAATCATTCGTGTATAGAGGAACGTATAATTTTTTAAATCCTTCTTTTGGTCCAATCACAGCCCTAGAACAAGTCTTTGTTACGTCATAGAACCAACCCACACGAACCCTATACAACTCTGACCTTTTATATATTCCGCTTTCTAAAGTAGGTTTTCACGGTGCACGCTAAAGATTCGTGAAGGAAAAACGAAAAACAAGTGGCAACATTCGTATTTTAGGCTTCAAAAGTTCGCTAAAAACGCGCGGGTGTTCGGAAGCGTCGTTAATTATTATTGTTCGCGGGAGTCGCTGTTAGTTAGGTGGGAATTTCTAAAAATTTGAAATTTCTTGCGAACGTTTCCAGAATCCTGGGTCGTGATTTGCTCGTGATTTGTTCTCGAAAATGTCTAAAAAGCTTCGTCATATATGCGCACGACCTACTCACGACATGCGTGATGTTCGCAGAATCTTCGTGAAACCCCAAACAGATTCCGCCAGTTTGGAAAATGTCTCACTCGTGTCTCGCGAAAGCAGCGAAGTTCGTCGGATCATTTCTCTTTTTGTTAGCATTTCAGGCGCGTTCTTTGTGTATGTGGACAACGCTATACACGATCACATTGTGAAAACTACGTTGAAACAAGAATGGTTTGCTGCTCCATTATAATAATAATAACAATAGCTACATTTATATTGCGCACATATCCATATCATGCAGGAATGCTCAAGGTGCCTATACAAAGTATATCCTGGCTTTAGCCCAGCTGCCAATAAGGCGCTGATAGCATTCAAGGAATAAATTCACTCCAGGTACTCATTTACTACACTGGGGCCCGTTGCACAAAACTTGCATTTGATAGCAACTCCTAAAAATCCAACGCAAGTCCTAAATACGCACTTCTGATTGGCTGAAAATAAAGTTGCGTTTGATTTTCCTGATTTGCGTTTAAACGCAAGTTTTGTGCAACGGGCCCGTTGCACAAAACTTGCACAAAACTTGCGTTTGAATGCAACTCAGAAAAATCAAACGCAACTTTGTTTTCAGCCAATCAGAAGTGCGCATTACGGACTTGCGTTTGATTTTTAGGAGTTGCGATTAAACGCAAGTTTTGAGCAACGGGCCCCTGGACGGAGAGTGGCAAATGTAGATTAATATCTTGCCAAAGGACATTAGTGCCGCGGCGGTACTCGAACCGCGAACCATGTGATCCGGTGACGTATCCACTAGACCACGCCAACCCGGGCCCCCCGGGGGGGGGGGGGAGGGGCACTCAGTATATAGTGTGCGGTGGGTATGTGCCGCTGAGAAGACGCCCATTTTTACACTCAAATTTCCGTTCCAAAGTATACCATTTTTTTCTTGTTGAGAAAAAGAAGAGAGAAAACCGTTCCAAAGCACCGCTTTTTTTTCATTCCGTCGTTCCGGCGGTTCCATTTTCCCCTTGAAAATGATTAGTACCAAGGCATGCAGTTTTCACCCCCCCCCCCCTCAAAAAAAAAGAAGAAAGAAATTAAATAAATAGAAATAAAAACAAAACCAAACAAACAAATACATAGTTCCCAATGATCCTAATATTTCAATAACAACCAGTTCCGTAGCATCATATTTAATTTATATTAATTGTAATCCAGTTCCAAAGACCCCCTTTTCCAAAATCTTAGTGGTTCCGAAGACCATCCTTTACATGATATTGATACCGTAGTTCCGAAGCCCCTCCCCCTTTTTTTTTTGTTATGGCTTGCCAGTGGCACATACCTACCACTTTTGAGGTCGAGTGCCCTCCCCCGGGCCCCCGGGGGCCCACCCCCACCTCGACCCAAATTCTTGGATATTATACCCAATTTTTGTTATTGGTTGTCTGCAGATTCTTAGATTCTTACGCTTATTGCAAGTTACTTAGTGCCGAGAGGAGCGCTCAGGATTTGGGGTGGGGAAGAGGGGGGCTGGAAGGATTGAGGAATTGTGTTGGGATGTTCGGGTTTATCTGTCTTTTTTTCCGTCTCTCTCTCTCATATTTCATTTTTCCTTTTTTCTCTCTTTTCTTCTCCTTTTTATCTTTATACATTTTTCTTGCAGTGAAAAAAACACCTTATAAAAGGAATAGTTATATTTAAGGTATATTTTTTTCAGTTGTATAAATTTTTTGTGCGTTCATGAATGTATAATTTTTTGCAGATAACGCAAAGGTATATTATTTTTCAGTTGTATATCTGTATAATTTCAAGTAAGCTGAGATATTAAGTGAATTACAAGTGAATGTATTTGTAAATTCTTTGTTCTTCCATGAATGCATACATTTTTCCGTATACTTGTAATTAATTGTATAAGTTTCTGTTTATACTTTATTTATGATTGTAATGTTTCTATTTTTGTATATCTGTTGATTTCACTGAAAAAAATGAATAAAAGAATACTTAAAAACAGAAACAAAAACAAAAACAAAACCAAACAAAAAACAAAAAAACCCCAGACGTTGTGTGTCCGGACAATTCGGTTATCCGGACAGGTCATTTTTAAACAGTAAATCAAACAACTTTTCATACAAATTTTCACAAATCTTTCACAGCATAGATTGAAAATTTTGTGAATTGTAAATCTTCGCAGAATTTAATGTTACTTGATTCATATTTTTCATAAAATCCGACGACAAACTTGACAGGTTATTTTTTTGTTAAGTGTCCGGACACCGCCCCCCCCCCCATCATACTCTTTTTCATAGCTGGTTTGATTTCAAGTTTGTTTCATCAATGTTCTCTCCCTCCTCCTTTCCTTTTAAAATATAAATTTTGATTTGATTTGATTTTATTCGTTTCCACGATCGGTTTACATTTGTACATGAGAAAGCAAAATATAAGTATATAAATCAAATGGCATAATACAAAGGATAATACATAATAACAGCTCAGTATAATAAACATCTTCCAGTAGAGGTAATAAACGCATACAGTATATACACTTGTGGGGGAACCTATTAAAAGCGAGGCTCGTCGAGTTAGGTCCCCATTTAACAAAGAAAAGGAGCTGGAAAGTAGAATTATGAGATTAAGATGAGAAGAAACAAAGAGAGGACGGAAATCAGCGGATGGAAACAGAAGAGAACATAAAAGGATTAACTAATTATAGAGAGTGGAAGGGAGAGAGAGAGAGAGAGAGAGAGAGAAGAGAGAGAAAAGAGAAGAGAGAAGAGAGAAGCGAAGTGCAGATCGAGATCAGCAACCATGCAGCATTTTAGTATATGGTTTTAGCAAAAGAGATTTCAGTTCTTTTTAAAACGGTGCAGTCTCTCTATTTCCTTAAGGTTTGGATCGAGACTGTTCCAAAATTTGGGACCTGTAAAGACGAATGTTTTGTGCGCTAAGAGCGTTCTCGTGCGGGGAAGATGGAAAAAGTTTGATTGTCTTGTTGGGTAGTTATGGAGTGTATTGTTAGTTGTGAAAAGGTCTGAGAGAGCATTTGGAAGTTCATTATTGATTAGTTGGAACATAAATTGACCCAGATTATAAAGATATAAGTCAGATACTTTGAGAACTTTATTATTATGAAAGAGCTGGTCAGTATGTGAGAGATAACCTGTAAGAGATACAATCCTCATGGCCTTTTTTTGGAGTAGTAGTAATCTGTTTAATTGTTGTGCGGTAGAGTTGCCCCATGCTAAAATTCCATAATTAAGATATGGAAAACATATACCGTAGGATAATTTTACTGAATATATATAACACAGTTATATTTACCTGTTCATCAAACTGCTAATAATAATGTGCGAGCGGTGCCTGTCGTTCATTCAACCGTATAGACGAGCGATTAGTTTTGTTTACAGTTGATTCTGAGCACTCGCTGCGCATGCGTCCCCCACCTCCATGGCAACGCGAAACCATATTACGCCATGTTGAATCGCCTCTAATGGATGCCAGCGCCAGGCGACGGAGGAGCTCGCCGAATATTGCCTGGGAATAACATGAGAAGAGAGCTCATATTCACGTATTGTATTGTTTATGTCTAAGACTGGATATTTTGCCAGTCGTAATATTTTATATTTAACGTACGGTACTAGAGTGTAGTAAGGGCATATGACTTTCGACCTCGCGAAGTGCTGGAGAAATAATTGATTGATTTTTGACCGTCACTGGCAGTGCAGTGTGTGTGTGTGTTGAGGCCGTAAGCACTGCGCCGTGTTGGCCGACTTTTCTGTGAGTGTCACTTGAATAAACTTTCACCATGGGGGATATTGTGGACGCAAGACTTGATTTCATATCAGAATACATCCTCAAAAGCTACAAACTAAAGCCAGATAAATGGGCAAAATGTATAAATGTGGAAGAAAACAAGATTTTGATGCTAGAATTTCTGGAGAAAGCAGACAACCCACAACTGGTTTTCACAGTCAATCCTGCTGGCCTGATTACACCATCCTACGAATTCCCGTCGGCTCTCAAAAATACCAAAGCAATATATTTCATCAAGAAGGGACGGGAACCTGTCGGAAAGGACAATATCAAAACCACTCTTGTGTATGGAGACCTGTCGTACACACCACTTGAGCAACTGTCTGCTTTGGTTGATGAGGTGAGGTTATATCAATTATCAGACTTTTCAACTTAATGTTAAACTAAGATTTGATCAACTAGTTCTTGACCTTAACAGCAAAGTAATGTTAAATTTTCGAACATTTTGCAGGGATGGTGTTGGACCCAGTTTTGGAAAAGTGGAATGGACTAAAAAATTCTGAACATGCAAACAAAAATAGTCCACAAAATTTCTTAATGCTAATGCTAACAAGTAACAAGCTAGCGTCAGGGACTTAAAATGTTCTCAGAGTTTGACTCTGCTTGGAGTCAGATTTTAATTTGCCAGAGCCGAGGCAGAGCAGAGGGATTGAAGCAATTTTCTGACGTTCAAAAAACAAAAAAGGAAAGTAGCCTTAAAATTTTCTGATCTGTGCAAAACTATAGTAGGCATAGATCTATAGCAGTCTTCACAGTTAAATTTGTTTTTGTGTTTTGTTTGTTTTTTTTTGCTCACAGGTCTTGGTTCCTTTGCTGGCCAACCCCAGGAATCATGAACAGTGGCCTGTAGTGGTGTCACAGGATGTCCTCCGTCACGTTCACAACCTCAAGAGCAGCGTTTATGTCGTGGCTGGTCAGGTCAAAGGCAAAACATTGCTTCCACTTCCAGTAGGCTCAGAGAAGGTGGAGACGGCAGCTGGATCAGAGGAAAAGTGCGTTTCTGAGTTTCTTGTATCCATGTTAAGAACATGACCGCAAAGACTTTAGAAAAATCAACCTAAGGGCAAATCAATAGTCCAATGCATCACTCATTGAACATTACAACCAGTGCATTTCCATATCACCACTGAACATTACAGTGACGTATTACACAGTACGAACATGATGTATTGGTGATACAGTGAGGAATTGAAATTACCTTCGAGTTACTTTGTTGAAAGTTTTTGTGACAATGTTAAATGTAGCTGGAAAGTTTTATGGGCACTCACAATAGAATAGTCAATCAAGCCATTTCCAACTTGAAATTCAAAACACCCCCCAAAAACAATTCAGACTGTCTAGTTATGACTGATGAACACTATAACTCATTTTCACCCTTTAAATATCTTGTAAATATTTTAGTGATGTAATTTTAACGATTATAGATATATTTGTTCATGTAGAAAATATTTCAACCCTATTATTGCTGAAACCATACGATCTTTGATATTGATTCATTACAGGGATGACTCCTATGATCGCAGCCTGGTCCATGCCATCGAGTCAGTGATCATCGACTGGACCCATCAGATCCGAGATGTGCTCAAGAGGGACTCGGCTCAGCCACTCCTTGAGGGGCTCAACCCCGGTCCCATGGTCGAGATCAACTTCTGGAAGGCAAAGTGTGAGAATCTGGACTGTATCTTCCAACAGGTAAAGAGGAGGAACGTCTGAAAAAAAAAATGATGCAGATATTTTGGTGTGTGTGATTTGCTGATGAGCTTGAAGGTGATATGGGTGATTCCGAAATATACTCTGGCAGAAAAATTGCTCCAGACTTTATTTTGTCCCCCCCAAAAGGGTTAGGGTTGCAACTGGTTTATTAGGTTAGATTTGAGGTCAGGGTTAATGTTTAGTGCTGGGTCCAGGGTTGAAGTTGGAAATATGGTAATCAGGGTTGTCACCAGGGCAGCCTAGGAAATAATTTTTTTTTTTTAGGGGCTACTTTTTTTTTGCCTTGGGGCTACTTTTGAATTTTATGGGGCTATTTCTTATGTTATTGGGGCTACTATTTTAATGGAAAGTGCAGATTAGTTTTTGATTTGATTTTGATTTGATTTGATTTTATTCAGATTCCACATTTACAATGAAATTACAACAATATGTATAAATTACAAACACTGCAAAAACAGAGAATACATAAATATGACATAGAAAGGTGACAAAATGATATGTGGAGGGATCTACTAAAAAGCTTAGCTTGTGTGATGTATCAATTTGTTGTTTTTTTTTGTTGTTACATTGGTACTAATCATACTTCATGCACAGGTTTACTTTACGTCATACTGCCCAATTTAATTTTAAAATAGACCTATAGATTTTTAAAATCTTAACTTCACCCCCCCCCCATCAGATTTTTTTTTTTTTTTTCAAAATTTGAAGGAATAAATCAACAATAGGTCAATTCAACAATACGTCAATTTCACCTGAATTTGCTGTCATTAGGCGTATTTCCCGTGGAGCTGTTTATTTTACGAGAAAAGGCGGGCTTGGTCAGTGTTTTTTTTCTCTCGCACATAATACTTCTAAATCCGCTTGGACGTACGTACGTACATATACACTGTGAATGTGCACAGTTCCGGGCGATTTTTCTTTTCTAATTTGTTTTTCGCAGATACCATCTCATTCTATGAGCATCGCTCTTGCGCGCGATAAATAAAAAGCCCCGTCATAAATACACCGATTTCTTGATTTGTAGAGCGTTTTCGTTGACTCTGTTTCTCACAACCCGACTTAAGCGCCGCGTGCTTTGAAAAAATGGCACTAATTCCGTATTTTTTAGGCAGGCTTTGGCTTTACAGATAGATTTTTTGAGGTGACTACGGACTTAATGTGGTAAGGGACAATTTCTCTGTGTGGTGTGTAATATCCGGTCGTAGATCTAGTGATAGTCTCTTTACACGGATGATGGTAATTTTAGACCTACATATATCATTGTAACAGTGATATTGCGTTTCGAAAGGAAATTTTCACAAAAGGTGTCGAGCAAAGACTAAGTGAAATGAAGCTGTCGATGAATTTATACAACCCTGATATAGAATGAGGGTAGTTACTGTCTATCTTCAGTTTCCCTGTCGATATGCGATATCTGGCTATTGTATAATTGTTGTCATTTGGTCTAGCGCTCACGATGCTACACATTCGCGATGTGCTAAGCTCCGAGTCAACAACGAGATAAAAGGTTGAATTTAGCTGCTTTTTGAGCATAATAGTGATTTTCTTTCGAATCATTGATGGGGGCGACTCATATGAAAATGGTCGCCCCCAAATACAAGTTTTCCAGCATTTATTGGGGCGATATAGGGGCCGACGAGGGCGAAATCGCCCGTTGCCCCCGTGTATTTCCGACGCTGCACCAGGGACTTTTTAGTGGTGGAAAGTTTATCACTCGACACCTTGCCTCGGGGGTTCAGGGGTTCAAAACTAGTCTGTTTTCAGGGCTTGTAAGTGATAGTTAAACAGTAAAAATATCATGTATCTACATAGTACACACTGTACTGTAGCTGCAGCATTAAGCATTATAAATACTAGTATTTGGTTTACTTTGTACATATACCTGCTGTGAGTGCTGTCAGATTACTGGCTTAAACCACAATTGCATGTTCATAGGTCAAAATCGTAGTATTTTTTCTTTGTCAGTGGGGAAATTAGTGCCGGGCGGGCAGGTGTGATATTGCATTGAGTGCCGGTCGGAAATTTCGAGTGGTGGAAGGTTCTGACCGGCGCCGACCACCGTAGTGACAACGCTGATGGTAATGTATGAAACTGACCGTGGACAAATGGTCACCAGGGCATGTGTCTTACAACCAATATGGCCACATGTAGATTTTTTTTTTTTTTGAGGACTGATGTAGACTGTAGTAGGCCTATTTTGCATCAATTGGGCTTTAGTTAGGACTTCTGCACAATCTTCTTCAGGGCATAACTCCGAAAAGGTTCACCTTGACTAATAGGTCATCAAATTTGACTCTGGTATGGGTATGGTATGCCACACAGTAAGGAAAAACTTAGCCAGTACATGTACATAGTGTCTGCTGAGATCCAGAAGGGCATTAAGGCATAATAACTTCAGAGTTTACTTATGGTCTAAATTAAGTAGATTTCCCTCAAATTGACAACAAGTATTCTTATTTTTCACTCCTGCATAGTTTGAAAAAAATAAGAATGTTTATTTAATGAGCCATTGTGAATGAAATAGCAAAATTTAAATGAAAACTTTCCAAAAGTGCTCTTTGCGCCGATCTGGCCTTTGGTATACAATGTCTCGTTTTTGTTAAATGGTAAAATGTAATCCGGTATGACTTGCCTCTCATTTCTAGCTTCGTGACCCAAAGGTGCGCAAGATGAAGGAGCTTCTGGAGAGAACCCAGAGCAGCTACCTGCCGTCATTCAATAACATTGAGAGAGATGTAGAAGCAGGTAATGTACAACAGATAGAATGAAACCATTGGGTGATTTCAAGTTTGGTGTTGGTGTTGGTGTTTAGAGCATGAATTGGGCTGCTGATTCTAGCCCCAACACCAAATTCGGGTTTATAAAAATAATACCAATCACATTATTGATAGCTCAACTCCTCGTGAAGTCAATCCCAGCACCAGCTCCATTTCAGGTTCGGTGTTGTGGCTGGTGCTAATTTTGCCCCAATACCAACACCAGCTTTCAACACCGAACCTGAATTCACCCATTGTACACCATATCAAACCTGAATTATCTGCATGTCTGTCTGCTGGGCAAGCGATGGTTTGGTGTGCATATACAGCAAGCAACATACTGCATATTAGCTTGTAAACAACTGAGGAATGATTTACAGCCTGAAATTTGGAAGGACATTTGAACAGCTGCTCCTTGCAAACATACCCATAACAAACTAGTAACTTTTGTCATAACTAATGGAACTATATCATCATGCAGTAATATCATTTGTGTGCCTTAGTATAGTAAATATTTTTGTTTATGTAATGTATGATACATTTATTTATTTTTATTTTTTTGTTGTGTGTAATTTTGTACATGTACAACTGTGGGGTTAGCTGTGTATAAGGACATCCTTACTGCCCCTCTCTCATTTTAACTGTTTAAAAGTATATTCCATACATGAGAAATAATTGAACTTAAAAGTTTTAAGTTTATTGTCCCCATTGTATTCACTCTGCAGCTTTGACGGAGGCACAGGATATCAACATCCACCTGAAGCCATTAATCTACCAGATCGAAAGCTTGGATGAGTTGGAATTCTCAGACCTCACTCCTCGGCTCGCCCCAATCCTTCATACCGTATGTCTTATCTGGAGTAACTCAGACTACTATAACACTGCCCCAAGGGTCATTGTTCTCCTCCAGGAGATATGCAACCTGCTCATTGACCTGGTAAGATAATGGTGATTTGACATACTTTTTTATCGTACCTCTGAGATTTATTGCGTCAAAGATACTAGGGTCAGGGTTGCAATTGGGTTTCACTTAAACTCCAGTCTAAGTTAAATCAGAGTTTAATTAAACTAACTTAAACTGCAAGTCCAGTGCAAATGTCTGTACATAGTTAAAGCACAATAGACTGGAGTTTAAGTTAGAATCGGAATTCAAAATGTGATTTTCTAAAATTCTGGGTTTAAAGAGCTGCTTTGGATTGAGTTGTAACCACACTTAGACTGCGGTTTAAGCTAAACTGGAGTTCAAAAAACGGGCCATAGTGTTTGGTCCAGGGTTGAAGTTGGGAATTTGGTTACTGTTGGATATCGGCCATAGAGCAATTTACACTGGAGCGGTTGTGCGACACATGCCAATTACTCCGCTGTCAGTTTACTTCAATAATGAAATTCCTAACTTCACTCCTGGAACCAACACTATACCTAACCCTAACACCAAAATGAAATTAATCCAGTCTGAATAAACTAAAGCATTGACTTTATCACTTCGAATAAGCCATGATCATTGATAAACTCATAACGATCACATTTCATGTTGGGTGATTTCAGTGTCGCACCTTCTTGGACCCCAGCGAGGTCTTCAAGCTGGAGCCAGAGGAGTCTCTGGAAAAGGTGCGTGGTGCTCTCACTGTCCTCAAGAACTGGCGGGAACTGTACGACGAACATCGGGCCAAGCTGAAGGACTACTTCAAGGACGGCAAGGAGGTCAAAGAATGGGAGTTTGCCTCACCTCTGGTCTTCACCCGCATGGACAACTTCATTCGCCGCATCGAGACCATCCAGGTAGGATGCAGGATTGCGAACAGTCCCATGTTAACTTCCTTGTAGGGTTTTGATAAGATTATTCTCATAAGTAAAGAGAGATGGCCGAATTGAGATCACTTTAACCCTTACTTTGCCATTGTGCCATTCATCCAAATTTATGAAATATGGCCTTGTGGCATCCCAGGGTGTGGTTTGAGATGACCAAAGCCATGTCTTAGGTTGAAAGTATGCATTAGTATATTCATTGCCCTTTGGCCATGAATTTTTTTTTTTTCTGGAGTCCCCCCCCCCCCCCCCCCCCCCCCCTCTCCTCCCACAAAGGTTGCTCTAGACTGGCAAGAACCCTGCTTGTATTTGATATCTTTCTTTCCATGCATTTCTACAGAGCTTGTTTGAGACCAATGTTGAGTTCAGCAAGCTGGAGAAGACTGAGATGGGAAGCATGAAGGGGAGGATGCTCAGTCAACAGGTGGAGAAGATCCATGAAGAGTTCCAGGAGTGCGCCAAGGTCTTCACTGAGAGGCCCTATGATGGACTGGACCCTACATGTCAGGTATGAATATTAATAGTAGTTATAACAGTGGTGATAATGATAATATTAATGATTATGATGATGATAATGATGATAATGATAACAACAACAATTAATAGTAATTAAAAATAATGATAATAATGACAATAATAATAATACCAAGATTACTGTCACAGCTAGTGACATGAACCTAGAAAATTACATATGTTTGAAAGGGAATATCCTTTTCATGCATTCTTCTTCTTGGGTCATTCTGTGGCACTTGTCCAGTATTGGATGCAGGATCAAACCTAGAGATTGAACCCTTCCAGAATTTCAGGAGTTTTCAAGAGTGCAAATAAACTTTAAAAATATATCGAAGGAGGGCCGGTGTTTAGGGAAGCGCGTGAACATGGTGAAGAGAGAGCGGAACCTTAACCAACCTCGAAGACAATGATGACATGAATACAGACACAAAGAGAGATGAGAGAGAGAGAGATTATTACATGTTTCCTTCCTTTGATAGCCCCTCTTTTCTTCTTCCAATGCTTCCTGCCCCATCTCTTGTCACTTTCCTTTTTTCCTTTCCTCACTTAATTATACGCATGAATTAATTTTCTGTTACAGTTATAAATACCTTAATCTCATTATGATCATTAACCCAGCATAAGAGATTATACACACAAATGATGAGACGAGTCGTGATAAAACAAGTCTATTGAAGTAATACTTGAACGAATTGCTATGATAATTTTGTATACAATTTTATCCGATTTTAATATGAGATGCTATTCTTTTTATATTTCCATTTTATGATATGTATATGTATAATATTTCACTATACTTATTTTCTATTTTATGACCTGTATATACAATTTTTCAATATTTTTAAAAATTGTAAAATCATGTGCAATTCGACATTTATATGCCGCGAACATTGATTCGATTTTTAATAAACCAATATTGAATACCAATATTAAGTCATATACAGAGTAGAGCCCTTGTGGCATTTCATCCTTTAAAAATATATCGATATGATGTGAGATGATGTTTAAGCTTTCTGGGGTAATCATTGTTCATGTAGAATCATCAAGTTGCTGTGAGTTTGTACACAGTATTCCTGTTTCCGTAGCACTGTCTGTGTTTACACATACTGGATGTTATGTAGACTTTCGAACATTTATGACAATTCTGTAAATGTGCAGGAGTTCCTGGAGGACTATGAAGAGTTTGAGAAGAAAGTCTTTGACTTGGACAGAAGACTGGGCTCCATCCTGTGTCAAGGATTTGATGACTGCTGTGGATTAGAGGCTGCCTTTAAGGTGAGTAGAGATCTGTCTGTAGTAGCAGAATGCATCGATTAGGAGGCAATGAAAAGCATTTGAAGGTGTTTGTGGGTTTTTCAAAGTAAGATAAGCCATAATGGTGTTACTGTCAGAATTGTGTCGGTCATTTTGGATTAATAATAGCGGAATTATAGACAATGTAGAAAATGTAGGAAATTTAGTTTAATTGAATTGGTCAAGTTTTCTTTATGCTCATCTTTACTGTCTTAAAAACATGTCTCACAACCTAAAAACATGGTGGAAATGCATGTGTTGTATGAATAAAGAGCCAAATAATGTCATTCCTCTATTTTCATCATTTCTTGATTTGCTATATATCAAACTTCAACCATTATCTCTAATCAATTTTTCAATCAATTTCCAGCAATAAATCTAAATAAACTTCATATGGGTGACTTGAAAGAGGCTCATCCAGACTGGAGTCCTGGGCCATCTTGCATAAAAAGTTGCGATTGAACACAACTCAAAAAATTAAACGCAACTCGATTTTCAACCAATCAGCATCGCGTATTTGGGACTTGCGTTTAATTTTTTGAGTTGCATTTAATGGCAACTTTTTATGCAAGAGGGCCCAGGACTCCAGTCTGGATGAGCCTCTTTCAAGTCACCCATATGAAGTTTATTTAGATTTATTGCTGGAAATTGATTGAAAAATTGATTAGAGATAATGGTTGAAGTTTGATATATAGCAAATCAGGAAATGATGAGAATAGAGGAATGACATTATTTGGCTCTTTATTCATACAACACATGCATTTCCACCATGTTTTTAGGTTGTGAGACATGTTTTTAAGACACCACTGAACATGATTCACAAATAGAGCAGTTTTGTTACTTTAATACTTCATTTTTTCCCCGTTCTTTTGCAGATGTTGGATTGCTACGGCCCACTGCTGGACAGACCCGTTATTAGGAATGACTTCGAGTGCAAATACCCCATTGTCCTCATGCTCTACGACCAGGAACTGGACCAGTCCAAGGAGATTTACGACGAGCACATGAGGGTTGAAGAGGCCAACGGGAATGCCCCTCTGAACAAGAACATGCCTGACGTAGCTGGCCAACTCAAGTGGTCCTCCCAGCTGAGGGACCGCATCAGTAAGCCCATGGGGAGCTTGAAACACATGGAGCATCCGTGAGTTAATTTGGCAGTGTTCTTCTCCCTCCCGTTTCCTCACTTCCTCCTCCCTTTTCTCCCTTCCTCTGACTCTTCCCTTTCCTGTCCTCCTCCTACTTTCCCCTCCTCCTCCTTTTCTCCTCCTCCTTTTCCTCTCCTTTTTCCTCTCCTTTTCCTGTCCTTCTCCTTTTTCCTCTCCTGCTCCTTTTCCTCTTCTTCTCCTCTTCTTCTCCTTTTCTCCTGCTCCTTTTCCTCTCCTTTTTCCTCTCCTTTTCCTATCCTCCTCCTTTTTCCTCTCCTGCTCCTTTTCCTTTCCTTTTCCTCTGTTTCTCCTTTTCCTCTCCTCCTTCTCCTCTCCTTTTCATCTCCTTCTCCTTTTCCTCTCCTTTTCCTATCCTTCTCCTTTTTCCTCTCCTGCTCCTTTTCCTTTCCTTTTCCTCTTCTCCTTTTCCTCTCCTCCTCCTTCTCCTCTCCTTTTCATCTCCTTCTCCTTTTCATCTCCTCCTTTTCCTCTACTTTTCCTATCCTTCTCCTTTTTCCTCTCCTGCTCCTTTTCCTTTCCTTTTCCTCTTCTTCTCCTTTTCCTCTCCTCCTCCTTCTCCTCTCCTTTTCATCTCCTCCTTTTCCTCTCCTTTTCCTATCCTTCTCCTTTTTCCTCTCCTGCTCCTTTTCCTTTCCTTTTCCTCTTCTTCTCCTTTTCCTCTCCTCCTCCTTCTCCTCTCCTCTTCATCTCCTTCTCCTTTTCATCTCCTCCTTTTCCTCTACTTTTCCTATCCTTCTCCTTTTTCCTCTCCTGCTCCTTTTCCTTTCCTTTTCCTCCTCTTCTCCTTTTCCTCTCCTTCTCCTCCTCTCCTTTTCATCTCCTTCTCCTTTTCATCTCCTCCTTTTCCTCTCCTTTTCCTATCCTTCTCCTTTTTCCTCTCCTGCTCCTTTTCCTTTCCTTTTCCTCTTCTTTTCCTTTTCCTCTCCTTCTCCTTCTCCTCTCCTTTTCATCTCCTCCTTTTCATCTCCTCCTTTTCCTCTCCTTTTCCTATCCTTTTCCTCTCCTTTTCATTTTCCTCTTCTTTTCCTCTCCCTTTTCCTCTCCTTTTTCCTCTCCTTTTCCTCTCCTTTTTCCTCTCCTTTTTCCTCTCTTTTTCCTCTCCTCCTTTTTCTCCCCTCCTCCTTTTGCTCTCCTCCTTTTCTCCTCCTTTTGCTCTCCTCCTTTTTTCCTCGTCCTTTTCCTCTCCTTTTCCCTCTCCTTTTTCTCCCTTCCTCCTTTTCCTCTCCTCCTTTCCCACTCCTTTTCCTCTCTTTGTCTTCCTCCCTTTCTTCTCTTTCTCCATATGAGCCTCCCTTATTACTTCACAATCCGTAGTCTGATTCATACGATGCTATTGTAGGGATATTATGAATGCCGCAAATGATGCATCATATTATCACATTCAAACTTGCTCCGATTTAGTAATAGAACTGTATGCAGTTATTGCATGATTCATTATTCTGTTCCATGAGCATATTCAACTCGTTAATTCTATTCCATAAATTACAAAGCATGACATAATCATTAAAAAAAAAAAAAAACCTATCATAAAGAGTGTTTTTAATTTTGATATCTGTGTATTTCAATTTCTGCTTTACTTTATTCCATGACGATACATTTTTCATTTCCTGTGTTGCAGCATAAGTCCAGCTTATTTAAGCGAAAAAACTTACATGTGAATTAACACTGCTGATGGTTATACTTATCAAAAGGAAAACTAGGTGTGATGTGCAAAGGGACTTTGGATTACTTTTACAGTGAATGAAACATGACACAAAATACCATAACAGTACACATTACTATGTGTGGGGTATCTTGCCGTGCCCACAACACTAAGATATTGACAGATATTGACAAATGCATGCATAGTACCTGTTTAATGCAATTTTTAAAAAGGAACCCAGCTCAGTTAACCAAAAGCAAACAGATAAGTTTTTACTCTAAATGAATAATTTCCTGATGTAAGTTTGCTAATTGTACCCATTTTCCATTCAAAGCGAAGTATATTTTGACAACTTTCACTTTTTGTGGCTGTCTAATGTGAAACATTGTTGACAAGATTATGACAGATACTCTGTGTTTTGCTATCATCTAATGTCTAATATATATTTCATTGTGGTATGTTGGTTGTATTCAGGACCGGTGTCAGGAGGTAAATATTTGAAAAAGTGTAATAGAATTTTTGGTGCCTGCACATTGTGTGTTAACTAATACTGTTTTCTTTCTGAAATGTCCTCCTAACGTAACTTAATTACCCTTTAATCATTTTTTATTCCTTCTCTACACATCTTTTAGATAAAACGTCGCTATATTCTAATTGATGGACTTTGTTTGACAATGATCGTCATTGTATCAAGAATTTGATTATATTTCATGTGATCTACATGTAATACTATTAAGATATTTGATTATTTGTTATGTGGGTTTATATGTGATCTTGTGTTTTATTTACATTTTTTGTTATTTTTATCGTGTTCAATTTTTTAATGTGTCCTTATCATAGACTATGATCACAGCTGATAAAAAATGCACATAAGCATTATACATGTTCTGGCTCTAAGCATGAATATGATTTCTTTTTATAGTAGTATATTAAACTGGAGCATTTGTATACTTACAAGAAACCAATGACTCAAGCCAACTTGCAATACACTGCATATTAGCTTTTGTAAGAATGCACAATGTTAAACACTTAACACTGACCTTCCAACTCCCCTACCCCCCCCCCCCAAAAAAAAAAAAAAATGTTGTTACGTGCTTTATTTGTCTATTGTTATTAATAATCAGAGCAATATAAGGACCCCCTCTGCAAGGATATATTTTCTATAATTCAACAAAGAATCTTCTTGGATAATTCTGGCCTGACATAAATTGTTCAGATGATCTCAGGTCCTAGGAAAGGCACATCTAAATTATAAAATCAACCACTGGTTAGATATTGTACATGTATGAAATGTACTATTCAAATACATACATAATTATTGATTATTTTGTTACACATAACAGTCTCCCTTCCCCATTTAGTACCTAAATAGTTTGTTCTCAAATTGTGTAACAATTTTCTCTCTTCAAAAGGCTCTATTGAAAAAGATTCAAAGATAAAGTTGGTGCACTGCACACTTTGCACAATGGCAATAATAGCACTACATAATTGCACACTGAATGTAGAAAATGGGGAGGGTATGTGCACATTTTAGCCAAAAACACAGATCTTGAATACTTACAGATACTTAATATTTGTAGTATTAAGCACATTTTATGAAAATGTTCTTATTATGCACATATAAAAATGGTAACTTATTAACCAAATGAGGGTGGCAGTGCTGCATTCACAAGAGAAAAGAATGCAGTGAGATAATTCGTCTGTTGAGAGCCAGAAGGGCGTTACCTCTGTGTTAAAGTATATGAGGTAACGCCCTTCTGACTATAAACAGACAATATGAGCTTGAAGTGTTATTCCCAAAAACCACATGGCATGGTAAAGATAGAATCTAGAAATAATCTCCAAATTTGTTCAGGAGTAGACGTTTGAATGCTGTCTAATGATTGAGTCTGTGAAGAGCGAAATTCCGTGAGATGCATTGCGGTTGCTTTGTTGTGAAGATTGCAGTCTGTAGTGCTTTAATACTGAATGAACCACAAGACTTTGTGGTGATTCAACATATGCCCTGGCGACATTTCCTCTGGGCATTACTTTCCTCAAAGATATATTGGGTTTTTCTTGGGTGTAGGTCAGGTTAAGGATCGGGTATGGTGTCAGGTCCAGGGTTGAAGTTACTAGTATTTATTTTATTTATTTATTTATTTATTTTCTATTGTGGGATGGAACACCCTTAGCAGCAAGAATGTTGTTTTCATCAGAGATCCATTAAGTTGGAAGTTTGATTAGTGTTAGGAAGTGACCTAAGATCAGGGGCTGTATTCTGAAAACTTATTTTTCATGTTAAGGAAACAAATGTTGAATATCATAACAACCTGGAATTGCGGGCAATAAACACTAATCATTAGTGCTTGCGCAGATATCTCTGTTAACTTTTTGCAAGCACAGCCATCTTTGCGCAATCATTACCCACTGACTTGTCCTGATCTTGATTAGTTAGGACGATTAACATGATCGTTTTACTAACATAACATCGTTTTTAGAATACGGCCCCAGTTGTTGCCTTAACATACATGGAACCAAGTATTTTGATAGTTGGGCTTTTAAATGTCTTCCATGAATTTGCTTTGAATTCCATAATAACAAGAATGTTGCTATCTTTACAGGATTTTGGAATCAGAAGACGCTAAAGTGATTTTCCAGAAGTACGAGGAAATGCTGAATCTCCTCAACAAGTAAGTACCTCTCCCTGATGTTCACAAAAACAGAAATATTCTCGACTTTCTACCGGCTTTGGTCAACTGATGAATCAAAACGGTATTCATATCATTAATGTTGACAGCATGTTTTGGCCTAGTTGTCGACCTCCAGGCAGATGCCATTAGGCAAGAGGCTTGACCTCATGACTGTTTATATTTTTTCTGCATGTAAGTGACCCTCTCAGTATATAAAAGTTGAACATGTCAATAAATGGTCACTACTTGTATGCCCAAAACCCGTACAGTCAGCATCTCAGTCATTAAGAGTACGCAAAAGCCATGGTCGACTTTTGTCACATGTGCAGTGTATATGTGCCATAGACTCCAAATAATTTGGTAGTCAGGGGTTTTGATCAGTAGCATATAAAGGGTTAAATCAACATTATTTTGCGTTATTGACCCACTAAAATCATTAGATTTTTAGATGAAAATTGAATACCCATTTAACCAAAGAATTTTGATCATGATTGGTGCATATAAACCTGTAGATTACCATGGGCCATCTCACTTGTGCTTAATTTAGTAGACTTGTATTGGAATTTTGATACATTAATGTATTTCGATTTTTACATACCTTCTTTCAATATGGGAGGAAGTGTTTTACACAGTATTTACTGCCAGGTTATGAACTGGATGAATCATACAGTTGTTAACTAATGCTTTTTTCAATGCTGCTTTACAGGTACGAGCAAAAGGTCTTTGAAAACTGGACAAAGGGAGTAGACGAAGTATGTAAGACCAACCTTGACCAGTCTCTGATTACAAGGGACGATGCCAGCAAATTGATCATGGTCAATTTTGACCCCAAGGTATATATGTATAAGTTAGCTTGTTCAAAAAAAGAATTTTGTTGTCAAGCAGGTAAATGAAGTCTTCAAAGAGACATGCATAATGTTACATAACAAGGTGATGCAACATCCTGTCAAAAGTTGGATGACATTCTGTCCTCTAAACAAGTTGTCAATTATGCTACATTCATGGGGAAGAGAAAACTTTTAAGGTATTTTCTATGACTATCTTGTGCTTTCAGTAGTCAATTACATTGAACATGTATCTCCTACTGTTTTGAAAAAGAAAACCGTACCTTTGCATTTAATCAACTGTTTTTTTCTCTTTGAATACTCCTCTGGTAGTTGGTATCTGTCCTACGTGAGGTCAAATACCTCCAGATTCGTGGTGATGAAACAATCCCTGAGAGCGCAGCCTCAATCTACGAGAAGCATGAAACCTTGCGCAAGTACGTGGCCAACCTGGACCTGACTGTGGCCTGGTACAACAAAGTCCGAAAAACTGTCCTGGAGGTAGAGTTCCCCCTCATCGAAGGTCAGCTGGCTGACCTTGATACGAGACTTCGGCAGGCTGAGGCAGACCTGAACTGGACTTCCGACTCGGTCTGGGAGTACATCCAGGAGACCAGGGATCAGGTCCGTGACCTGGAGAAGCGTGTGCAGCAGACCAAGGACAACGTGGACCGTATTAAGAAGATCATGGCGGAATGGACCAAGCAGCCACTGTTTGAACGCAAGGAGCTCAAGAAGGAGAGTCTCCTGGCCTTGGATGACAGGCAGGACAGGTTGAAGAAGAGATATGCAGAGATTACAACAGCTGGAGAGAAGATCCATTCGCTCATGAAGGTTAACACCCATCTGCCTTTTATGTTTACCAATTCATGTTTATTGTTTGGATTGATAAAATTAATTTATGAAAGTTCAATTGTAACATTCTGCTTTTAACAACTGGTAGGCATTTACGGTGATTCACTTTTTGATTCTCAAGAACCATATTGCATGCCATGTCGGTATTTTTTGCATTTCAAGATTATCTCCTTCTTGGAAGGTCCTTTACCTTTGGCTCTGGACCACTTTCCATTTTCCAGATAGTTTCACCTGGTCCATGGAATCCACTTTAAAAAAAGTTTGAACACCTGTCTTATTGTTTTTCCTCAATGTGGCTCTGTTTCTAGACTCCACATATTTGATGTCATTGTGCAGGACAATAACATCTTAAATGGGTCCACATTATGACAATATATATATGGCTTCCCATCAATTTTTTTGTCTTTAACTTCCCAATGTTAAATGGAATCTTTGATTGTCCTGCAGGAAAATCTTGGTCTCTTCAAAGCGGAAGCCGGCAGTGATATCTGGAAGGCATACGTTGACTACGTGGATGACATGGTGATCGATGGTTTCTTCAACTGCATCCATTGCACCCTTACTTACTTGCTTGAGAACACTGATCCAAGGCACTGTGCAGCTCCTCTCTTTGAAGCCCGCCTCGAGCTCCAGGTATGTGATCCTTTCCCCCCAATTTTGAATGTTACCTTTTAAGCAACGAGATGGAGAACACAATATGTGTTTTGTTAGATTATCTTTTGATTGTGTAAGCTGCAGTTTGATTGTTTTATTGTAGTGCATACAGAATAGTGAAGATCTGATTCGTTCATTGGAACGATTAATAAGAAAATTATTATTGATATATCTTCAACTTGGCCACATGAGGTGAAATGTAAAATCAAATTGGCATTCTAGAATCTGCCACTAATCCTCTTCATTCTAAACATGTTTGTAATATGAGGGCCATACAAGAGAATTCCTGCTCATGTGACATTGCTATTTGATACTCTTCCACATAGCAATAAAGAGAACAAGATAGCTCCAAATTATTTCCACCTTTAACAGAATCCAACCTTCTTTTTTAAAAGTGTAATTCAACAGCTTCAGCGTGCCGTTAATTTCTTACATCTATTGTGATTTCTTTTCCCATCTGTTGCAGGTGCCAGACATGATCTTCAACCCATCCTTAGACTATGGCATAGCCGATGGGTTTTATGACCTGGTAGAGATGCTTATCAGTGACACCTACAAGATGGCTTCACTTGTCAACAGGCTGGCTGAACACAACGGTCAAGAACACTATCAGGTAAGAAATAAAACACACAAAAGAACTCTCTTTCTCTCTCAGAAGATGTCCGATGGATAAGCCAGTTTGTAATTAGTACACGGTACAAATTACCCTGAAATGATTCCAATTTGTACGCATCTATTTTGTGGACGCGCTACTTGTTTAACTTGTAAAATCATACCGGTGTGCGCATCGTGATGCATTGGCTTATTCTTCACCAATGGTTTACCTATGTTAATCGTGCATTTTTTGAATGTTTTGTTAGTGTATCAAATAGGTTCTCCCATTAAACTCTGTGATTATTAGAATATTTCATGTTTTTTATATAGTACGGGCACTTATGTTGATGTCTTAATTCACATCAGCCATGTTAAAGTTTTGATTTGTGTGGGCATAGTAAATATTCTTGTTAGAACGTTGGACGATGAAGGATTGAACTGAATAAAGAGCAAAATGGATTTCAACCCACTTTCCCTGAGCTGTATGCAAATCTCTAGTTGTTTGGGCTTATTAGATTCATGTTCAATGAATACTTATTTTAGTTGTAATATCCGAAGTTTAAATTTTGATGTAGCAAGTGACGTTGTAACCCTCAGCTCAGTGCTCTATACTTTATTAAAATGCCTTTGGGCCTGAAGTAGGTGACATTAAATGTAACTCTGTGCTACTAAATTTTCATTTTGGCAGGCTGATCTGGAGGGTATGGATGATCTCTCTGAGCTTCGCAATGACCTGATGGACCGGGTCCAGACCATCATGACCAAGGCTCAGGAATACCGCAACTCCTTTGATAACTATGCCTACCTGTATGTGGACGACCGCAAGGAGTTCATGCGCCAGTTCCTGCTTTACAACCACGTCCTCACCACAGAAGAGATCGAGGCTCACGCTGAAGATGGGGTCCCAGAATGTCCCCCAACCCTTGATCAGTTCAAGGAACAGGTCAGTCAATGACTCAATACAGTATGAGCCAATATCTTCAGGACCCTACAACTATTCCTGAAATTCTTAAAGAATAGAACCTCTTTCTTTATAGCTGTCTTCAATATGTTCACCTGATCAGTTTCTGTGTTACCAGAATGCATTTTAAAGTGGTGATTGGATTAGATTCGGGGGGTTACTTGGCCTGAGGTGATGAACAGCGAAATCATTTTCGAATCCCATTCCTTGCTATATTTGCAGCTGTGTAAAATTTTGTGTTGTCTTACTTAAAATACATTTTATAATGCCAAAAACCTTAGGCATCAATTTGACGTATGGGTCATAAGGTCCAAAGAAAATCCACAGTTTCTATGAAAAGTATGGAATGATGATTTCTTTACTTATGATTGTTAAAACTTAGGTCTCAGTTGTAAGCCGAAGATAACTTGGCCTATGATATGTGCGTATTATACCAAAATCAGGCCATATTCAATGGTTTGATATTCTCCTGTATGATCTGTTGATTTGAGTCATGTGTATAAAGTTGAGGTTACAAGGCATGGTTACCAAGTTATATTTCTCCTGTTTAATGCACTATTTCAAGAGGTGCTTTTGAACATTTGTTTATGAAATTGTTCATGTATTCTTGATGTGACAGGTGGATACTTACGAGAAGATCTACAGTGAAGCCGATGAGATTGAACCAGAACAAGTCTTTGATGCTTGGTTCCGAGTGGACTCCAAGCCATTCAAGGCAGCTCTGCTCAACATCATCAAGAAGTGGAGCTTCATGTTCAAGCAGCATCTCATTGATCATGTCACAAACAGGTAAAACATATCTTTGAAATACGGAAAATTGAGATTAAACAATCTAATTGAAGACAAAGTATATTACTGAAGAAATTTGAAGTTCATAAATTTCATATTTTTCAGATAATGGGAGAGCAAAATTGTTACATAAACATTTTTGAATGTAGAAAAAGTTGACATGGTGTTCAAGGAATGTTTATCAATATATCTCTTCTTGAAGAATTGGAGCTGCTTTACAGCAAGTGTTTTGAAAAAGAAATTGGGTAGTAGAGATTTTTGAAGAATTTGAAGAATTTGAAGAACAACAACATGTGCAGCTGTCCTTTTGCAAACTATTTAGAATATAAAAGCTTCTGCAATACCAGGAGGATTAAAGTCTACTATAAATCAGAACTGATAATTTTGCCTTGAATTTCACAATTCTGATGAAGAGGACGCCCAACCATCTTAATTGAAATAGTCATCAAGGAAAGATTCTTTCCTGTGTACTGGATGTTGTATATTTCAGTTATATCTATACTAAGTTAATCACTCTTTATCTCAACAGCTTGAGTGAGCTGCAGGAGTTCATCAAGGTAGGAAACAGTGGTCTGACCAAGACGGTAGAGGATGGTGACTACAACGGTCTTGTGGACTGCATGGGTCACCTGATGGCTGTCAAGGAGAGACAAGCAGCCACTGATGAGATGTTTGAACCCATCAAGCAAACCATTGAGCTTCTCAAGACCTATGACCAGGAGATGTCCGAGGAAGTCCATACGCAGCTCCAGGTATGGATTTATTGTAATAATAATGATTGTGATGATTGTGATGATGATGATGATGATGATGATGATGATGATGATGATGCGTTTTTGTGTTTGCGTTTGTGTTATAAATTGCTTTTCAATGCAAGGCATGACCATGTATGATAATTAATACAATTATTATGAACAGGAGCCTCTACACTGATTGGTATTTGTATTATCATCCTACTGTGTAATCATGGACTTAGAATGAGAAAAAGTGTATGAATTGGAATCACTTTATAGAGACAAACGCATATTTATGTTGAGTTCACAAGTGTTATCACGAGAACCCAGAGAGAAATACTGTGACGTTTAATGCCCTTCCTTCATTTCCGTTCTTTTTGCAGGAGCTGCCAGAGCAATGGAACAACACTAAGAAGATTGCCATCACTGTCAAGCAACAGGTTGCCCCACTCCAGGCTAACGAAGTTGCCATCATCCGCAGGAAGTGCACATCATTTGATGTATGTTCCCCTTTTTCATTGTTGTAGAAAAAAAAAAGTATTCTAAAAGTATACATTTCTATTTCAAAAGTATGTATTCATGCAATTCTTGTTTATTATATTCATTTTGATCATAAAATGATGACAAGTTCCTTCAGTAAGATAATGCAGAAAGATATAGATAGATTGATATTTCAGACATTAAGTAAAACCTAGTAAGTACTGTTTTCTGTCTTGTACAAAAGAGCTTATGAAATTAAGCTGAAGTAGTTATAAACTCTTTACTCCTTAATTGAATGCAGTTCAAGCGAGTGTCTTTAAGCATTGGGAATCAATTAGAATATTTGATAATTGAGAAAAAAATTGAGATTAGCTCTTACTATTGTTATCAAGTATTTTGTATTTCATTTGCTTAACAGGTGAGACAGCATGAGTTCAGAGAGAGATTCAGGAAAGAAGCACCATTCATCTTCTTATTTGATGGACCATACCAGTGTTTGGATAAGGTAATCATCCTTTCTATTAACCATCACTTCAAATATCGTGACTTGATTAAAAAAAGTAGCTTCTACCCATCTTGTTTGGATAATTTATGATTATTTAGATTATTAGGAATGAAAAAACGATACTGTCCATGAGGAAACTGTCCACTTAGCTCTCAACAAACCTTTGATGTAAAAAGCAAATCACCCTATTTCAAATGCATGTCCGGATAAGTCATTCTGTAATAGGTTGTTTGATGAGCAAAGAATTCTAGTCATTGACATACCAGAAGTAGCTTGTAAGGTATAAGAGTGAAAGTGTTGTTCTTGCTGATAAGTTATTGGCTGTCTTTTACAGTGTCATAGTGAGATCTACGAGATGGAGAAGCACATGGCCAAACTCCAGGAGTCGGCTGGTCTCTTCGAGGTCAACATGCCTGACTACAAGCAGCTAAAGGCTTGCAGAAGGGAGGTACGTCTGCTCAAGGGCCTCTGGGACTTAATCATGGTCGTACGCACCAGCATTGAGGATTGGAAGACGACACCCTGGCTGGAAATCAACGTAGAGCAGATGGAGATGGACTGCAAGAAATTTGCCAAAGACATCCGTTCCTTGGACAAGGAGATGAGGGCCTGGGATGCCTATAACGGTCTGGATGCGACTGTCAAGAACATGCTGACTTCGCTGAGGGCTGTTAGTGAGCTGCAGAACCCAGCCATCAGGGAGAGGCATTGGCAGCAACTTATGGCTGCTACCAAGGTAAAGTACCTTGAAGGGTTTTGGCCTCGAGTTAAACAAGTCATTAAAATGAAGTACATAATATTAGTTTGGATCGGCGCCATAACCAGAAAGATTTTACGATGTTGTCTCAAAAGGTATTTCTGCCATTCTCAGATTATGGCATGTAGAGGAAACAAGAAGTCTTTGAATGAATTAGATATTACATAAGTAAAAGAAATGATCAAAATGAAGTTAACTGTTGATAATGTGGATTAGCAGCTCATCCAGAAGATTTTGTGATACATCAAAAGGCATTTCTGGGCCCCGTTGCATAAAACTTACCGTTAACGGTAACTCTGCTATCAATGGTAACTACCATGGTAACATCACTCAACAGCCAATCAAAATCAAGGTTTTCATGGGAGTTACCATTGATGGCAAAGTTACCGTTAACGGTAAGTTTTATGCAACGGGGCCCTGGAATAACACCAATCTCAGGCAAATGACATATGTAGATGAACAAAATTTTGAAATTGAGTTAATTGGATACATACAATTTAATGATATACTTCAATGAAACAATGGGAGGATTATTTGATAACCCCCAAATTGTTGTGTAACTTTTTTCTTTAAAAGTGAACTGATACTCTGATGTATGTAGCTGGGGTTTAGTGACACCTTTCTGTGCAGACTCTCAGTGCTTACCTTCCAAGAGTTTCTCTATGTAGATAATTATTTGACAAGAAGTAATTGTATTGTATTTGAACTGTTGGGTCACAGGTCAAGTTCACCATGGACAGGGAGACGACCCTCTCTGACCTCCTGGCTCTCAACCTGCACAACTTTGAGGATGAGGTGCGCAACATCGTGGACAAGGCCGTCAAGGAAATGGGCATGGAGAAGGTGCTGAAAGAACTAAACACCACCTGGTCATCCATGGACTTTGATTACGAGCAGCATTCTCGCACTGGTATCTCCCTTCTCAAGTCCAATGAGGAGTTGATTGAGACCCTTGAGGATAACCAGGTAGGACATAGCTTGATATTGTCTTCTTTTGCCTGTTACAGTATTAGAGGGTGGGAAGTAACAGCTGGTGCTTGTGAAGCCCATTCCCATCTTATAGAAATGTTTGTGATGATGTTATTGTAATACAGTTGTATTTAGATAGATCTCTTTGGTCTTTGGGGATGATATCCTGTAGATTATTTGCAACATGGAGGAGATACCTGGAGGGCCTTAACGTCTTTTTCAGGCATTTTAATGCTTATACTTGATTCACAACTACAGGATGCATAAACATTTATTGAAAAGTTACGTGTTGCACTGTGTCTTCTATCAATATCAAACCTCACTATTAAGCACGAGGTTGTGGTATTATTCCACTACATTTCGTGTTAAGTCAAGTCTTGCTAACATGACGTCTTGCCATTGTTTCTCAAATCCAGGTCCAACTGCAGAACCTGATGACCTCCAAGCACATTGCCCACTTCCTAGAGGAAGTTTCCGGCTGGCAGAAGAAGCTGTCCACCACCGACTCTGTCATCACCATTTGGTTTGAGGTGCAGCGTACCTGGTCCCATCTTGAGAGTATCTTCATCGGCTCTGAAGACATCCGTAACCAACTGCCTGAAGACTCAAAGCGCTTTGATGGAATCGATACTGATTTCAAGGTAGGATAGGTATTACAAAGATGGAATTACTTCCATACTGTGTATCAAATAGCTTCTGTATTTTTAGTTTTAAATCAGATTCCTTGTGTGTTCAAACTTAAGTGATCACAAGTTACCTTAGTGTTTCAAGAATGAAGCTCTGGTCAAATATTACATAGTTACATTATATAATCCTGAGAGGAATTCCAAACACTTTGATGGGATCGATAATGATGTAATATCTTTTCAAGATGGATGGGTGAGGTGAGGTACCAGAAAGCCATTGTACCCAAAATGTAGTGATTGTAAGTTACCCTAATGTTTCAGCACTGGTAAGATATATTATGTTGTTATATTGTACAGTCCTGAGAGGCATTTTAACTTTGTGCAAAAGAAGTATATCATCAGTTGAGAGCCAGAAGGGCATGACCTCTGTGTGAAAGGATACAAGTTAGCACCCTTCTGGCCCTCAGCAGACATAAAGGCTTGTTCAGATATGAAGCTGTAAACCAAGCTGTAAACCAAGCTGTAAACCACCTCGGAAAATCCATGGGGTTTTTAAACTGCGCTACACATTGCTGTATCTTATAGCACACAGGTATTAAAGTGAGTAAGTGTAGATACCTTTGTTGTGTCATGCATCCCCACTTGCCGTTTATGAAATTAATACACTAAAAAACCGAGGCGTTTTTTTTTTCTTTTAGGCGGTTTACTGCTGCATATGTGAACGAGCCTTAAGAGTGTTAGGAAGCTTGAGGTGTACTATATTCACCTTTCTGTGGTATGGTATTAGAATGGCTCCAACTTTCCTGATATTCTTCGGGTGATTTTTAACAACAATAATGATGATGTTCTCATAGGAGATTTCACTCTCTGTATGATACTGAACTAGCAATTATGTTTGCTTTGATGTACAGGAACTTGCAGCAGAGATGGAGAAGACCCCCAATGTGGTAGAGGCTACCAATAAAGCAAGGCTGTTCGATAGGCTAGAAGCCATCCAGGGCAGGTAAGTCAGTTCACTCACATCATTGCACAGTTTTCACCAAATTACAATATTTTGAAAGTAGATCCTCTTGTATCAGGATGCATTTTATTCACATTCTTTTCCTTCAACCTGTTCTATACAATTTTAATATTGTATTCGACAAATTTTCCATTGACATCAAGCCAAGTCATCTGAGGCTTGGTACTCCACAAGTTTATTACGAATAGATGAAGCATGTTGATGCATATGATCATTGTACAGTCGAAACACATTCATATCAGATAATGAAGAAATCAGTTTGAAATATAATTAGCAATATAGATATCAGAACCATCTATCAAATAGAGAATTTATTCATTTTGCTCTTGTTTTTCATTTAGCTTGGTTGTTTGTGAGAAAGCTCTAGCCGAGTACCTTGAGACCAAACGATTGGCCTTCCCCCGTTTCTACTTCGTCTCATCTGCTGATCTGCTGGATATCTTGTCCCAAGGCAACAACCCAACTCAGGTGAGTCTTAGTAGACAAACAGATTTGTACAGTTCTGTGGGTAATGTTCTTTCAGACTCAGAGATTTTGGAGAGCAAAGTTTATACCATTCTGGTAGTATATATTCTGGTACAATATTCATTAATACTATAATTATCTTTAAAACTTGTTTCACTAGTTCCTGTGTTTGACATTGATGAGGATTTATGTTGAGTGCACAGAAGAAGCATTTACTTCAGCCAGTCTACTTAGATGTGGTGTATACCAAAGTTGGGAATATGCATTTCTTGAACCATTTCTTCTATATCCCTTTTGATGTTGACAACAAGTTGGATAAAAATAAAAACCACCAGTGTATTCAAGTCACCTTGCACTTGCAGTATGGAAGTTTAACAGTGATGAGACATTTGCTCCTGTGTAACCCTAACCCTAACCCTAACCCTAACCCTATCAATCTGGGCTTAATTTTGTCAAATCTGTAGGATTAGGGTTAGGGTTATGCTTGGATTTTAGGTTAGGTTTAGAGTTAGGTTTAGAGTTAGGATTAGCTTTGGTATAGTGTTATATCCAGGGCTGAAGTTAGGGATTTGAGTAGTTTATGAAACCGACCACGGAGCATTTCTCATGGAACCTGTTTTACACTTTGTTGCTTGTATGATTTTTAGGAGTATGTGTTGCAGAACCTGTTTGATATGCTTTGTTTCTCTGTTTGTTAGGTTCAACGCCATCTGTCCAAGTTGTTTGATAACATGGCCAAGCTGAAGTTCAAGCAGGACGATGAAGGCAATGATACCAAGTTGGCTCTGGGCATGTACAGTAAAGAAGGAGAATACGTGGACTTTGACAAGGAGTGCGAATGTACAGGACAGGTCAGTTCATTTCCTACACATTTGACTACTTGGTGAATGTATATCTTATAATGGAGTCCATCAAATATGTTTATTTGCTACTTTTGAATAGTAACTGGAGATCAAGAATCAGTGGTATTGCCAAATTTCAAATCTGATCCAACCAACATTGTATTTTACGCTCATTCTCTTCCGTGTGAATGCAGGTCGAGGTGTGGCTGAACCGGGTCATGGATACCATGAGGTCAACCGTTCGCTCGCAGTTCGCTGATGCAGTGGTGTCCTATGAGGAAAAGCCCCGTGAGCAATGGCTTTATGACTACCCTGCCCAGGTGGCCCTGGCTACCACCCAAGTCTGGTGGACGACTGAGGTCAATATCTCCTTTGCCAGGCTGGAGGAAGGTCACGAGAACTCCATGAAGGACTACAACAAAAAACAGGTAAAGGATGTTAACCCCTTTCGTGCCTTAGGGAGCATTTTCTTCCCGAAACAAAAACAGGGGCCTCTGGATTTTAAGTCTTAGTTTTACTTTTGAAGTTTATTTCTGACAATTTTCAATAAAATATGGGGGCCCAGAAGAGGTTAAGGATGAGAGAGAGAGAGAGAGAGAGCTTTCTACAGCCAGGGCTCAAAATGCTGACAGGGGTTGGAGGGAAATTCAGAATGGCTCTCAAATATGTAGAGATATACCAGGAGCCCACATATTTCATATAATATCCTGTAATAAATTTTCCCCCTTACATAAAAAAGTCTGTTTGAGTTCCTGATAAGGGATTTGCATCATGAATTGTCTGTATGTTTTATTTGGACCACTAAGTTTAGATAATTGTGTGCATAGAACAGGCATTTTATGATCATACACTGAACTTGATCTTTCTCTTGTCTCCAACCGACCCCTGAAATACCCCTCAATCTACAACACATGCTGCGATGACAGTTTCTCCAGGGTCAATATCCTACACTAAATTCTACTAACTAAATTCCCAACTTCAACCTTTGACCTTCAACCCTGGACCAAACACTATACCTATACCTAACCTTAATCCTAACCATTAACCTAACCTACATCTCAGTAGTCCCAACTGTAATCCCAACCCATGTATATTTGAGAAAAGTAAAGCAAAAGTCAGATCACCCTTGATGATTTCCAATATTTGGATGATGAAACCAACAGATCCTGCAACTGAACACCCTGATTGGTCTGCTGATCGGCAAACTCACCAAGGGTGATCGTCAGAAGATCATGACCATCTGTACCATCGATGTGCACGCCCGTGATGTGGTAGCCATGATGGTACTCAAGAAGGTGGACAGTGCTCAAGCCTTTCAGTGGCTCAGCCAGCTCAGGCACAGATGGGCTGACGACGACAAGCACTGCTACGCAAACATCTGTGATGCCCAGTTCAAGTACTCTTATGAATACCTTGGAAACACCCCTCGTCTTGTGATCACTCCTCTTACTGACAGGTAGGCAGTTTCCCCATATATCATCTTTAGGATCTTTCCTGTCTTTCTCCAGTATTTTCCCTCCATTTTCAATCTTTACTTGATTTTGATTTAAGTTTGAAAGTATGTCCAGAAGATCCTAGAATAGGGGCTCTCATAGCTGCGATCCTTTCAAATATTTACTCTAAAATTCATTGGAATTGATGGACCCAAAATCAAAGTATCTAGCACATGTATCTTTTGATACAAGAAGAACAATACGAGACTACGTTAAAAATGTCTCATTCCACTTTCCTTTTTGCTACCACTACTGTTTGTTATCTTTTATAGTTGATTTAATCCTTTGATAATCTTGGCAACCTTTTGAACAGATGCTACATTACCCTTACACAATCTCTCCATCTTGTGATGAGTGGTGCCCCCGCTGGTCCTGCTGGAACAGGAAAGACCGAGACCACTAAAGATCTTGGTCGTGCCTTGGGTATCATGGTATATGTGTTCAACTGCTCTGAACAGATGGACTACAAGGTAAGCATGATGTTCATGGTCTTCAAGCTTATATAACTTAAAGAAGGCAATAGTACTGGGTAAAACTCACTTTAGTTAGATTTCTTACTTAACGACTTCCCAGCCCTCATTCTTATGATAAAGGTGGTAGGGTCTTGTTTCTTATCCCTTATTGCCGAGACTCCCTTATTGCCGTGACAAATGAGCATGCACTGTCAAATGACTGGAAATATTCTTTTTCCTCATAAAAAGCACAAAGTACATTTGAAGAGCTTATGGAATTTTTTTGTATAAAAATATTACTCCACTGTTATCATATTGACATTTATGCTTTTCTTTCTTCTCTGTAGTCCTGTGGCAATATCTACAAGGGACTGGCACAGACTGGAGCCTGGGGATGCTTTGATGAGTTCAACAGGATCTCTGTTGAAGTCTTGTCTGTTGTAGCTGTGCAGGTAAGTGAAAACCTTTTTTAAAAAACTTATTTACTGGAATTTTCATGACCAAGTGCGTCTTCTAAGAGCAGGTTTGTGGATGTATGATATATCTTGGGAAATTTAAGATTAGGGAAAGATGTTGCATGGGATAGAGTAGCTTTGACTAAAGCCTGATCGTCTGATCAGTTGACCTTTACCCATAACACCCAGTTTCCAAAGATGCATCATGAACTACTTTTGAGGTTTGTTAGCTTGCTATTTACAGTCCAGACATGATCTTGCTACCTTTGGCACCTAAAGAGGGCAAAACCACAAGAAAAACATTCTTTAATAGGCTGTAAAATAGTCAACAAGTATGGACAAAGCAGGTCAGCTACTTTATGAAGCAAAACTTGTTGGTAGTGGACTTTTGAATCAGAAGGATAATGTAGATATGTAACAGGAATAAATACCCTACTTTTGCAAAACTTACAGCCTGAATCCAATTACCGGGGTAACAATATATCTGTAAAGCACTTAGAAACATTGTAGATGTATTAAGCATTATGTAAATTGAGAATATTATTATGAAGTATGCTCTGCTGTGAAGTTGATCGTATACAAAAAAATTCAAAGCTTTATCCATGCTTTTTGTTTCAAACATCCTCAGGTGAAATGCGTACAAGATGCCATCAGGGACAAGAAGGAACGCTTCAACTTCATGGGTGAAGAGATCTCCCTCATCCCATCGGTAGGAATCTTCATCACCATGAACCCCGGTTATGCTGGTCGTACTGAGCTCCCGGAAAACCTCAAGGCTCTCTTCAGGTACCCATCATGTTAAAGAAAAAAAAACATACTGTACAGTCAAAACTGCTTCAATAGTTGCCACCTGTTTAGAAAAACCACCTGTCTATAAAGACTGCATTTTTTCCCCCACGAAATAGTGTTTCTCCATGAAACATGTGTTACAGGAAACCTGTATATAACAACCACCTGTCTATAAAGTCCACTGTGTGTGTGTGTGTGTCTTTATTGAGTGGTCTGTCTGTACAGGTTTAACATGTTAAGTGTTAACATGCCCTTGTGGCTGTCAGCAAATGGTATATCTAGTACAAGCTCAGGATTTTGATAAAACAAAATGCTGCCAATCAATTCAAATTTCCGTCAATAGCTTTAGATACTTTTGCACAAAGTAGATTCTAAATTTGAGAGGAGGATGATGTGTTACTCGAAACAGTGATATGCATGCTCTATTTCAATACATGAATCTCATTCTCCTTCATACATCTCTTCACTAAATTCAGGTTATAGATTTATATTTTCTTCTCTGAATTTGACATTATTTATGTTCTCTCTTTCGACAGACCCTGCGCTATGGTGGTGCCTGACTTTGAGCTGATTTGTGAAATCATGTTGGTGGCTGAGGGTTTCTTGGAGGCCCGTCTTTTGGCCAGGAAGTTCATCACATTGTACACCCTGTGTAAAGAGCTGCTGTCCAAACAGGTAATGATCGCGACGTATTATGATGGACATGATGTCGGATCATATGAATACAGTTGTGATTGGAATTCAAACTTTGATCTCAATTTAAATGCGCTAGAGATAGTTGTCACTTTTGAAACATTTCACAGAATCGTGAATTATATCTATTGTAATCACACTTTTATGGTAGCATTGATATTTCACGTTTGAGTGAGTTATTCGAAAATTGGAGTGTTATATATTTCAAAAAGATTTATTAAACTTCAGAATACAACAGTTATCAGAAAAATCACTAATAGCAAAAAAACAAGTTGATATTTCATTACCCTGTAAGTCTTAACCGAAGTGAAGCAAAATTCCATGTCATTGAAATTCGTGTCATTTCACTCACCCAATAGGATCATTACGATTGGGGTCTGCGTGCCATCAAGTCCGTGCTTGTGGTGGCCGGTTCCCTCAAGCGTGGAGACCCACAACGTCCGGAAGACCAGGTGCTGATGCGCGCCCTGCGTGACTTCAACGTGCCCAAGATCGTTTCGGATGACACGCCCGTCTTCATGGGTCTGATCGGAGATCTCTTCCCCGCCCTGGATGTTCCTCGCCGAAGGGACCTGGACTTTGAGAAGGTGGTGAAGCAGTCGACCCTGGACCTGAAGCTGCAGGCTGAGGATAGCTTTGTGTTGAAAGTGGTACAGCTGGAAGAGTTGCTGGCTGTCAGGCATTCTGTTTTCGTCATCGGAAACGCTGGTACAGGCAAGAGTCAGGTGAGGAGCTGTTTGAATATCTCTTCATTATCTTTCTCAAGACATAAGAATTGAATTTGTTTTATTCATTTATTGATTGAATCACTGTTAGTGAGATTAAAGGAAACCAAAACCAAAGGAGAGAATCAATGTTATTGGAAAGTGAAATTTCAGAGAAGCACTTTACAAAAAGTTTCATTAAAATTGGTTAAAAAATGAGAGAGTTATGGAAGTTTGAAAAGTCTCGTTTTACTTTCTATGTGGATCCTCAAATTGGCAAAATTGCTTCAAAATGGCTGATTTTGTGAACAACTCTCCATTTGTTTTGTACACAGATTTTCAGATTTTCCCCATTATCTTTCAAGGTGCAGTTAATCTCCTTCTGAGCTCAACATATATAATGGGAAAATGTATTTTAAACCACATATGTCGAGTTCAGGAGGAGACAAGGAGCACCCTGAGAGATAATGGGGAAAATCTGAAAATCTGTGTACAAAACAAATGGAGAGTTGTTCACAAAATCAGCCATTTTGAAGCAATTTTGCCAATTTGAGGATCCCCATAGAAAGTAAAACAGGACTTTTCAAACTTCCATAACTCTCTCATTTTTTAACCAATTTTAATGAAACTTTTTGTAAAGTGCTTCTCTGAATTCTCACTTTCCAATAACATTCATTCTCTCCTTGGGTTTTGGTTTCCTTTAATTTAGAATACAATTAATTAATTTTTAAAAAAATTGAAAATTGTGGAAGCTCTGCCATTTGGCCAATCAAGTTATGCAGTAAATTGTATCACTTCTACTTCAAATATTCTCATTGCTACTTCTATTACTACTGCTACTACTACTACTTCATCTACAACAACAACAACTACTACTACTACTACTATCTCACAAATGTGTAAATTGACTGTATAATAGCTGTAACAAAATAGGTATTGTCCTTTTAAGAGTCCTAAAGTTAGTTTCATCTTAATGCTTGCCAAAAAAGGGGGGAAAAGAAGATTTTAACGTTGATATGAAAAGTGACATCTATATCAGTAGAGCCTAACCACGTGTTTACCTTGCACAGGTGCTGAAAGTGTTGAACAAGACCTACTCAAACATGAAGAGGAAGCCAGTATTTATTGACTTGAATCCCAAAGCTGTGACCAATGATGAACTCTTTGGTATCATCAACCCAGCTACCAGAGAATGGAAAGATGGTGAGTCAAATACATTTCACATACTCTGTATGCATTGGGGTTTCTTTTAAATGGGGCAATCTTATTATTCAACTTGGGATTTGATGCTTAAATCTCACTTTTCATGCATGTTGACCTCATTGTTTTTTTTGCTGCTTTGATTATTCCACTTTCATGTTTTTTCTCTTGGATATGAGAGAACTAAACAGAGATAAGGGATATTTTCTTGGTTACAACAATGACTTCGGGGGAGTGTTTCATCAAGTGTCTTGTCAGTGATTTTTACTGACAAATTTGCTCTCAGCCAGTCAGATACAAGGATTTCAGTAGCTTATAACAGTTGTCAGTAAAAGTCACTTAACAAAACGCTTGATGAAACGCTCCCCAGAGCTGACACTTTAGAGAATTTATGTAAGAAGCAAAGCTACCGATGGTAATTTTTGTAATTGTGACTATAGGGTATTCTTTATATTGAGGAAAGGAAAGAAAAATTTTACCTCACTTTGGTATTGAGAACAGAATGTCAAGTTTCTTAAGGATTGAAGCATGCATGTACACACATTTGTCCACTTTGCATCAGTGGGTCTGTTCTCATATGTGGCATCCTACGTTTTGTTACAGGTCTCTTTTCTGTCATTATGCGTGACATGAGTAACGTCACTCACGATGGCCCCAAGTGGATTGTGCTGGACGGAGACATTGATCCTATGTGGATTGAATCCCTCAACACTGTCATGGATGACAACAAGGTAATGACCTCAGCCTCACTCTTGCTCTAGTCTCTCTCTCTCTCTCTCTCTCTCTTTGTGTAGATTTGATGACTAATTGACTAAGACTTGATGATTGAACAGGTCCAAAATTTTGTAGATAAAAGTTGTCTACACTCACAATAGAGTTGACTTGTGAAGTGGTTTGGTCATTTGATTGAAATTGCCTGATGTATATTGTATAAATACCTGATATTGTATAAATACCAGTAGTGTTGCCAGGGTTCCCACGGTCATAAAAAAATCTTGAAAGTTATAGAAAATGAAGAAAAAAAATCTCCCAAAGTCTTGGAAAGTCATGGAAATTGATCGTGTAGCTATGGCAGCCTTTCATCACAAACTTGAAATAACATATACCACTGCTTGGTATTTTTATGCCGCTTGGATGCCGTAACCAATAACAAAATGGTACTTACCAGGCCCAATTTCATAAAACTTTTTTTTCAGTAACAACGGCCACATTTCTATGACAAATTTGCTCTCAGCCAATCAGAAGCAAGGATTTCAGTATCTTATAACAGTTATTGCAACTTGTTATTGATAACAATTTTTATGAAACAGGGCCCTGGTCATGGTAAAAGGCAAAAAATGCATAATGGAAAGTTGTGGAATTCGGGCCTCAAAATTCTGTGGGGATCCCTGTGTTGCTCTTCTGTTTTTTTAATACCAAGACATTTGTACCTGTGCTTGTGCCTTTAGCAGAAGTTTTAAGGCCACCCGCACACCTTACGATTGGTCTGCGATCTGATTTGTGAAATAAATCGCTATTGCATTAAATATTGGCATTTTAACAAATGAAATTTACCCTATTCATGTTCTGAAAAGTAATATGAATACTAAATATAGGGTTTTGGTGAGCTGTCAGCTTTCTATGGGGAATAAGGGCAAAATTGCTTTCAAATCGTAGGCAGTCGTATGATTTTTGTGACGTCACTACGACTCAGAGCCGATTTGGCCATTCCACCGACTAGAAAACTCGGCAAAGGCAGTATTATCGATTTTACTATCTGTATAACTATTCAGACCCTCAGTCAAATATATTTTTCATTTTTAAATGATTTGTCAAATGATATTACATTTTCTTCTGAAATCAGATCGCAGACTGATTGTAAGGTGTGCGGTGGCCTTTAGATGTTATGACCTCTAAATAATTTCTTTGTACACATGGGTGAAGAGAACAGCTGTGGTAAAAAAAAAAAAATGCCTTGTAATAAAGCTCAAGTACAGGGGTAAGATTTAAACCCAAGACTTCAAAAAATAGTAAGAACCATACCACAAGTATAGTGTCTGTTCCAGTCTAATTCTCTGTAATTACATAACAAATACCCACGTACGTAATAGCACAAGTATGAGCACCGAGTCGAGATTAGAATATGCGCTGTTGTCTTTTTCGCATATTTCAGGTGTTGACCCTGGCCAGTAACGAGCGCATCCCACTTACACCTTCCATGCGTCTCCTCTTTGAGATCAGCCACTTGAAGACCGCTACCCCCGCCACTGTGTCTAGGGCTGGTATCCTCTACATCAACCCGTCTGATCTGGGCTGGAATCCGTAAGTAGTCACACACCTTCCAGTACAGGGGTCACTCCCGAAGCCTTGTACTGTATGCGCAGTGTACATCAGTGTTCTCATGTGTCCCAACTCAAGATAATAAAAACATAAGAAAATACTCATCACTTGTTGTATCATGTGTGTAGGCCTATGTGCTGGTGAATGTGTACCACATAAACTGAGTGTTTGAGAAAATCGTCAGGTTTGTCCCAATTTACAGAAATGTCTGACTGTTTGTAGATTATCTATTTCTGTGACATATGTCATTGTTTTGCTTGGGTTTCGAAAGCTGCAAGTTACTTCTTTCACTTACATTGCAGTTTTTAACGAATGTTCCCTTGGTTTTTGTAATGTGATCACTATTACAATATACAGTTGAACATATGCAAAAAAATGTTGTTGAATTTAATAGATAGATGTTATTCTTTCTTGCACAGGGCGCATCCATCAATTTTGGATGAGGGACTTACAAATATATTTAGTCACCTGAAAGTACAGCATTTTGTTTTTTGGAAGAAAAAAAGAGATTAGTTCAATGAAATTTGCTTAAATTGTCTTGTTTGGGCACATCTTTTTTGGCAAAGAATTTTCAGCTTTAATGAGTCATAGGGAAAAACTAAAAATTCCATGTTGTTTATTCATTGTCAGGATCGTTACAAGTTGGATTGATACACGTGAGGTGCAGTCTGAGAGAGCTAACCTAACCATCCTGTTCGACAAGTACCTTCCTACTCTCCTGGACACTCTGAGGATTCGCTTCAAGAAGATCATCCCCATCCCAGGTAAGTTGGGCTTTAGTCTTGGAATCTCCTGAAGTGATATTCACTCCCTAGAATGTGCCTTGGTCTAGTGGATACATTGGCAGACTCTGGATCATACCGTTCGCGGTTCAAGTCCCGTCGCAGCACTAATGTCCTTTGGCAAGACATTCATTTCCATTTGCCACTAACCGAGTTGTAGTAAATGGGTACCTGGTAGGAAGTTATTTCTTGAATGCTTTCAGCGCCTTGGGGCAAGGTCATAGTAATAATAGTACTTTGTAGGTGCCTTGAGTATCCCCCTGGAATGGATATGTGCATAATATAAATGTAACTGTTAAATTGTTATCATTAGAAATGATTGAAAGGAACTTAAAAAGTAACTAACGGGCTTGTGGTTTCTAGACTTATTTGTTTGCAAATTTTTTCATTGAATGATACTTGAATTGAATGGAGATAAATAATCATATTTTCAGCAGCAAGCATTTTGTGGATTGATGATAAAGAGAAGCTTTGTTGGATAAAAGATGCCAAAAGTAACCATCTTTTTTGCAATTATATTAAAGCCATGATTTGATTGTACAAGCGCTTTTTAGGGAATTGGATGTCATCTTTTGTCTTGATTAACCTTCTCAAATGCAAAAATGTGATCCTTTGACCTCAAGAGTCTTGACCAATGTGGTGGAGTCAGCGGTTGCATCTGGGCAGTTGATCAACCATCTTAGTTTTTTTCCCCTGATATGAAGCAAAGGCAAGGCATAGTGCAGATGCCTAAACCAGATGCCTTAACCAACATTTAAAGAAAGTATAGAAAACGATTTTTGCCCATTAGTCAGTGGGTCACTATTAGGTCACTTCATTGGCTTTCACATGATTTTTATGTGTTTATTTTAATGTTTTTCTATCCCCATAGAGCAAAGTATGGTGCAGATGTTGTGTTACCTGCTGGAGTGCCTGCTCACACCAGAGAACACCCCGGCAGACTGCCCCAAGGAGCTCTATGAACTCTACTTTGTCTTTGCCAGCATCTGGGCCTTCGGGGGCTCCATGTTCCAAGATCAGGTGGGTTGGATTTACAAGAATAACATTTATAGAAAGAAGAATTATGAGCAGACCTGGAAGCAGAATCAGTAGAAATACACACAAAGGCAGTAATAGTAGTGTTGATTGTACTTTGTGTGAGACACTTGCATGACATAGACGATGGTGGTGTTTGTTGCAGTTCTAAGATAATGGTACATTTTATGAGGATAATATGTGTGATGTCATAGTGCAAAAGTACTTCTGCTGATTGCAGGGTTTTTCTTTTTTACATATCCATTGATACTCTTTCCCCTCCCCTCTCTCTCTCTCTCTCTCTCACTTTCTAGCTCTTCTTTGTAATCTTTTTTAGTCTTGTTTGTCTTGTCCATTGGGAAATTAAATGTACAGTGACTCTTGTCTCTGCATATATGACTCTACAAAAAAAAAAGAAGATCTACAAGAGAAATGGTATCAATCCAATGTAATTTTCAGTCGTGAAAGAGGATAGATAAAGATATAGGTGTCATAGTCAAGTGGTTTAAACACTTGACTGGAGATGCAGAGGTCATGGGTTCAAACCCCAGCACAGCACTAGCGTTCTTTGGCAAGACATTAATCTACTTTTGCCACTCTCAACCCAGGTGTTAAATGGGTACTGGTAGGAAGGAATTCCTTAAATGCTGTGAGCACCGAATTCGGTAGCCTAGCTAGAGCCAGGGTAATATTGGAGTGCCTTGAGCACCTTATGTGGTGGATATGAGCGATATAAAAATACCCATTATTATTGTTATATTATATAGGGTAAGATTCAGGGTTGCTATTGGGTTTTAGGTTTAGGGTTAGGGTTAGGGCAACCTTTAAGAAATGTACCATCCCCCTCTCTCTTTGTCTTTAATGTGCACAGCTTGTGGACTATCGCGTGGAGTTCAGCAAGTGGTGGATCACCGAATTCAAGACGATCAAGTTCCCCAACCAGGGTACTGTCTTTGACTACTACATTGACCAGGAGTCCAAGAAGTTCATTCCCTGGAGCGAGAAGGTGCCCGCCTTTGAGCTGGATCCTGATATTCCTATGCAGGTAAAAAACTTTGAAAAGAGTCGTTGCTGTTACGTCCTGTCAAGAGATGACCTCTGACCTCTAATATTCTGTTGGACGATTTTACTCTCTACATGTAGATCGTCTCAAATATAGACATTGATTGAGATATATGTTGGCAGAACATTGCATTTCACACAGATTGAGTAAGGGTTAATGCCATTGGTAGGTATTGTCTACATTCTAACAACCTCAGAAAAGTACCTAATATTACTTTTGTGCCCAAGTATGAAATAGAAATCTTTCCAATTTAATTCATTTGATTATATCTAAGAAATTAAGCATTCCTGCATATTTCAGCTAGTTTTAAAAGCAAGTTTAACACAAATTTTTTGTTTTCAAGTTGGATAAAAAGTCCTTTTCTGTTACTCTAACGAGCAAGACCTTGTTAGCTTGAGAATATGTTGATGTTCAAAATGACATGGATGCCTTGCAGACATCTTATTTAATGTTTAGAAGTTCATCATTTATTGATTTATATTAATTTTTGTTATCTTATTCACCTTCTTCTTGTATTAATAATTGATTGAATGGAAGAAAGGAGCTCCAAAAATAAGAAGTATCAAAGTAATGTATACAGTACAGTATAGTGCTCGCACAGTCTCTAAGCCTCTATTCTACACACAGAAATATAACCATATATGTATACATAGAAAGATACATAAAGACTTTGCACATATGTGAGAGTAGGAAGAATACACTGTGATGGATGGTTTTATGTTTTTTTCTTTGTCTCCGTTGTTGCTAGCAAGTGGTATTAAAAACTGGACATATATATCTACACCATTTTCAACACTCTGTAACAAGCGTACCCTAAACACTATGCCACAATTTTAGTTCTGGACCCTGTTTCATAAAACTTATATTATCAGTAAGAATTGCAATAGATCTATGACAAATTTGCTCTCAGCCAATCAAATGCTATAATTTCAGGAGCTTATAACAGTCGCTGTGACTTGTTTTGATAACAAGTTTTATGAAGCAGGGCCCTGGTCCACATCATATGCATGGCCGGAAATATGCAGGAAATTCTTTTCATCAGTGGGGGGGGGGGGGGGGACATAACAATAGGTCATCTCCCCCCCCCCCCTGATAAATAGAATTGCCTAAAGGCCACCGCACACCTTACGATCGGTCTGCGATCCGATTTCAGAAGAAAACGTAATATCATTTGACAAATCATTTAAAAACGAAAATTAATGTTTAATGAGGGTCTGAATATTCATACAGATAGTAAAAAATGATAATATGGCCTTCGCCGAGTTTTCTAGTCGGAGGAATGGCCAAATCGGCTCCGAGTCGTAGTGACGTCACAAAAATCGTACGACTGCCTACGATTTGAAACTAATATTGCCCTTATTCCCTGTAGAAAGCTGACAGCTCATCAAAACCCTATATTTAGTATTCATATTACTTTTCAGAACCTGAATAGGGTAGATTTCATTTGTTAAAATGCCAATATTTAATGCCATAGCGATTTATTTCACAAATCGGATCGCAGACCGATCGTAAGGTGTGCGGTGGCCTTAACACATTTTCGCCTCTGATCGTATGATAGATGTAATGATATCAACCAATGTACAATCACTCTGTCTGGTCCCCACGCACATATACATATTTCCAGTAGAATGTGATACAGGTTAGGTATCGTGATCCACATAAGGGTAATTCCATGAAAATGTCCACTTTTGGTGAAAAAACCAAGTTTATTTTTAACATTTTCCTTCTATGTCACTTGAATATGCATGATTTGAACTTTATGGAACAATATTCAGTTTTTTTAATTTTTTGAATATTTTGACCCAAAATGGCCATTTTTTAACCCAAAAATGAAATTACACGTTTTTATGGCAAAATATGGTTAATTACATATTGAGTCATTTTTAGAAATTTCATCTGTTATAATAATAAAGACAACCAAATCTAGTTAGGACTAAGGGGAATTTTATGTCTATATACAAAAATTTTAAAAATATTAATATTCTTCTGATTTAATGGAGGTCAAAGGTCAAATGGATTTTTGTCCCGTCTGTCACGTTTTTTAAGGTACTTTTTGCATTTACAGTAAATTAGACCATTGCTTTTGAATAAAATTTTGCAGTCTTGCTCTTTGGTAGGGGGGAAATTCATTTCTACTGCTAACTTGGCGGAATTTTAATTTTATGAAGATAATTATGATTCATAAAGTAATGGCCCGTCTGTCATGTTTGGCATCTACAGCAAAAATATGTATGGATGGGACTACATAAAAATTTTCCGATGGATGAAAATTAAAATCCTTTTGCTATTATGTTTCATGATATTAAAGATGACCCTTTTACCCCTTTAGAACATGAGAATAAGGTATTTAATGCTGGAAATTTGATTGTCTTTAAAAATTCTATTTTGTGTACAATCTCAATGTGTCCTGTCTGTCACGTTTTTATTGTCCCGTCTGTCACGCTCACTTTTTGGCATTTTCCTCCAAAAGTAAGATGAAATTTCAAATGTATGCTAGCAGATTTCAAAAAGGTACCAACAAGTGATAACATGAATACACATATTTTGTTTCAAGATTTTCCAGTGAGGAGAGCTTAGTCGAAAAGTATCGAAGCAGAAATGGCTTGGTAAATTCATGTCCCGTCTGTCACGCTGAACTTGAAGCACCACCCACAATTTGTGGGCGGGGCTTGAAAAAAAAATCCTCCCCATTTTGTTGACCAAACCCTATAGATCACATCTTTACATCAAATTAAGCATCACTTTTAAATGAAATATGAAATATCAAGTAAAAACATAAAAATGTGAGGGTTGGATGTCCCGTCTGTCACGCTGGAATTACCCATAACAGAAATTTGAGTTATGATAAACTTTCCATCTTTTGTCACATTGCTCCCTTTAAGACTTCACAACCTTTATTTCCCCCCCCCCCCAATTTTTTTTGGTCACAATTTGAGTTTACATATATTGCACCATGTACATGACAATAAGGTATAGCATGTTGGATAATTGGATAATGGCAGTTGTGTTTGCAATAGCTGTATATTGCAAATATCATTGTACTTGAAAAATTAAAGGAAAAAAAAAAATCTTATTACTCTCACTTTTATCATTTTTATTAAATGTACATGTATTTATTACAATATAGAGGATAATATCACTTACTGTCACTAACATGAAAATAACTACTTGAGTAAGTTAGAATGACGTCAAAATTCACAGAAGTGTTTTAAAAATGTGTTTTCTATGAAACATTTTATACAATTACATGGCACAGAAATTAGTAAATAGTAAAATTATGGATGTTAATTTTTTTGGTAGGATCTACCAATGAATATAGAAATATAGTTTTATAATGAAGCAATGACACTCCTCATAACTTCATCTACATGTACTTGTACACAAATATTCTTTCAAAGAAGACAAATATATATTTTTTTTTTATTTTACCAAGAGTCAATGTAGTTAGTGTAATAGATGTTCCCAATTTCAGTGTTTGCACAATTTTGTGACAGATTTCTATCCAGTAGTTTATGTGAGAAATGATAAATGATTATTTGCTAGTATTTGTAATCTCCATTTGTGGACATAGAATTAGAGCAAGAAGAGTTCACTGCAAATTATTTATTGGACTCTACATAGTTTTTACTGGAATACATTTATGAAAACAGGACCCAGAGGAGCCAGAATGGTGTTAGCTCATATACTTTAGCACAGAGTTAATGCCGTTCTGGTTTCAAACAGACAGAATAATTTTAAAGACTTATTAAAAGAAGAGATTAGTGTGATATAATTTGCATATCATCCTTCAATATTTCATGGAAAAAGTGTTTTGGTTGACCTTGTTTATGGCTTGGACAAGACTAGAGGATATGATCTGTAATTTCATTGTCCAGAAATATGTATTGCTTCACAGCAGCCATTTGTTGTCTTAAAAATGCTAGTATGATATTACATTCCCATTATGTAGATGTAAATAATGATAATGATTTTACGTTTCATTTATATTGCACATTGCATGATACATTTCAATACACTTTACATCAGATAATTAAATAAAACATGCACATGAATACATTTCTATTACTTTGCATTACTACAATATCAAGAATGCCTTATTTTAAAATACTACGAGGATACTAAAAATATCACACATACTGAAGTATTTGTATAAATCAGAATCTATTGCATTGCATTAATTCTACAAATGTACTTTACATTACTACAAAATTAAGAATACTTTACTGAATTGAAGTCCTTAGAATACATTCTTCATACTCTAAACACCCCGTTTGCCCCCACCAGGCTGTTCTGGTACATACCAATGAGACTACCAGGGTGCGTTTCTTCATGGACTTGTTGATGGAGAGGGGACGTCCAGTCATGTTGGTAGGAAACGCCGGTCTCGGCAAGAGTGTGTTGGTCGGGGACAAGCTTTCCAACCTGGGTGAAGACAGCATGGTGGCCAACGTGCCCTTCAACTACTACACCACCTCGGAAATGCTGCAGCGTAAGTATTTGTGTCTGGAATGTTTTCAGTGAGTTTCAAGTTTTGATAGTTTCAAGTTTATCTGCCTTTCAGAAATCACATGTAACAAAATATTATAGAGTGTAATCATAACAGGACAATAGTATCGTCTATACACTGTGTTCTATAGCACACAACGTAGACTTTAGAAAGACGAGGAGACCTTGGTTGAAGCAAAATTTGGTAAGTCAAGGCCCCTCAGATGATAAGACAAAGATAACTGATTCATGAATACAAACAAAAAATATATGTGAAATATATACAGCTGTTTACAAAATACACTCAGAAAACAACTACCGAACAATGCATTGACCACAGCATGGACCTACTGAGTAGTAGGTTCATAACCGCAACAACTACCCGAAGATGCACACGTCCCCATCACACCGGATGACGCATTCTCTTGCCGCGATTGCTTTGTCGTCTATTTCCTACTCTAACCGATTTCCTTACAACAACCCTGGACCAAGCGCTATACCTCAGCTTATCTTCACCCTAACCCTTAATCTAACTTGAAACCCCATTGCAACCCATACGCTATATCTTTGATGAAATAAAGCCGGGGGGGGGGGGGGGGGGGTTGTTTCACAAAGAGTTAAGTTGGACTTAAAGGTCATTTAAAGTTTTGGTAAGCCCTCAAAAATTGTTCGTCAAATTTCTTCAATTTTTGTTGATAAATAGCAAGATACTAGCAATACTAAGACACTGTGAAGATTTCGCCTCCTAAAGTTTAATATTAAACAAATAAGAGGCAAAAACTAATTTATGTGCCGGAACAGGCACGTAAAATCCCAACAAAGGCAGCATGTGCTATACACTGTACACACACATGTAAAACCAATGATGAGTAGCTACACACAGTGCACACACGCTGTCTCTATGCGAAGCCCCAAGATTGCTGTGCGGGGAGCCGTCGGGGTGGAAGGGTCCTAGCATAATGGCAGTGATCAAGCATTCCTTACAGATATTTACACTGAAATTCACCAGAAATCATAGATGAAATACCAAATGATCTCTTACAGACATCTTTTGATACAAGGAGAACAACATGAGACTATATTTAACATATTTCTTTCTAATTTTCTTTTTGCTACCAATACTGTACATGAGCTTTAAAGTCGCACTCAAATTCCTAGTTGCGTGCTGTATATTACGCGTCACCACATTGGTCAGATCATGCTCACGGGACGCCCGCTATTATTGGGAAGTCTGTCAATGAGATTACGCGTTAAATACCGGATGCGCGTTGGCGCTCACGCATGACTCTAAGTCCAACTTAACTCTTTGTGAGACACCCCCCAGGAGCAAATGGCACAAGCAAGTGTAGGAGCACCAAGTATTTTGGTCAAGAATATTGTCCATGATGCCGATGGAAAGCTTGCTCTCGATTGTACTATGTTATTTACTACCAGTTAAACTAAGAAGAGCAAAATCTTTTTTTCTCTTTTTTTTTCTTTTTTGTGAAGTGACAAAAACGGTAGATGCATGCAATAGTGTATTTCTTGGAAAGTTTAAGTTCCTAACTTGAGTTAATTGTATTTAATTGTAGGCATGCAAATACATGCAGGATGGACTTATGCACCTATGCATAGCCATGAAATGATTCTGTCTATAAAGATGTAATTCACAGTATGTAAGCCGACTTTATAATGGTCCTTTCTATGCCTCGACAGGTGTGTTGGAGAAACCTCTTGAGAAGAAGGCTGGTAGGAACTACGGTCCCCCTGGAACCAAGAAACTTGTCTACTTCATTGATGATATGAACATGCCTGAGGTAGGTTGATCATCCATTCATAACAGGAATGGTTTAAGAGCTGAATTGATTGCCCTTTTTTCTTCAAAATGACATTACTGATATTTTCCTTATATCGCTACATTTTCTAAATAAAAAGTCTTGTATCTGAAAACAATATATATACCGTACATGGACAGAAACTCTGTCGAAAAGTTTAAAAATTGACATTTTTTTTGAAAAACAGTGATTTTGAACCTCTCACCCTGTTGCAAATAGAAGGATTTTAGAGCTTGTTTTAAGTATTTTTATATTTTTTCATTCGTGGCATCAAATGCAATGTGAAAAGGCTAAAAGAATGGATACAGTGTGTTTAAAAAAATTTTTTGTGCTCTTTTTACTCAAAGACAGAGAGCTGATCGTACTGCTGACAGTACTGCTAGACCAACTCACATAGATCTCCCTCATGAAATGAATTAAAATGGTCTTTATAGGCAGGCAATCTTTCTATATGGGTGGTTGCTAAATCAGGTTTCACTGTATTTGTGGTTTTTATTGACAGGTTGATACCTACGGTACAGTGCAACCCCACACCTTGATCCGTCAGCACATGGACTATAAGCATTGGTATGACCGCACCAAGCTCACCCTCAAGGAGATCCACAAGTGCCAGTATGTGTCCTGCATGAACCCCACGTCTGGTAGTTTCACCATCAACTCCAGATTGCAGGTATGAACGCGTCACTGGTCTGTGCACTGGAATGGGGTATTAAAACATTGGGGGTGTTCACACTTGAATGAACATTTGAGATATTTGACTTGTTGAAATGAAACATGTAGATATTTATCACCTTGAATGTAAACTTGTAGATTAGAGTGGGTATTTACATTTTCATTTTCCTGTGAGTTTTATTTTTATGTGACTTCGGACTACTGTAAATGCAGAAATTTTGCGGTACATTAATTTTCGCAGATTTCGCGCTATTTTCAGCAAGGGCGAATTCTAGAACTCGCAAAAATATTAGCCTGATATCCTTTGCGGGTTGAATTGTGCACTTCAGTGTGTGTGTGTGTCCAATTCATTTTTGAGCATGTGTATGTAGTTGCACATGCCATATGCATTTGAATGGACTGCGTGTGTGTATATTAAGAAATGGAGTGGGTGTACATACGAGTGTGTAATTGTCCAGCATGAATTTAAGAACCTGCGAATATGTTTTGGGGTCGCTCAGCGCGAAAGTTTAATCGCGCGAAAATAACAGCATTTACAGTAGATTGGAGTGCGAATTCACATTTTCAGTTACCTGTGCAATTGATTTCTTGCAAAATATGTGAGAAATATGAAAATTTCCTTGAATACCTTTACAAAGAATCAATTTTAGATGGATATTTACTCCCAAGTCAATAACATACATGTACATGTATTCAATCTATAGTGACCTTTGACATGTATTCTCTTGACAGCGTCACTTCTGTGTGTTTGCTCTGAGTTTCCCTGGCCAGGATGCCCTGTCTACCATCTACAACAGCATCTTGAGCCAGCATCTGGCCAACATAGGGGTGTCCAACGCCCTCCAGAAGCTCTCCCCAACCGTGGTCTCAGCGACCCTTGACCTGCACAAGAAGGTGGCCCAGTCCTTCCTGCCCACCGCCATCAAGTTCCATTATGTGTTCAACCTGAGGGACTTGTCTAATGTTTTCCAGGTAAGCCTAGTGATGAGGAGGAGGAGGATGATAATGAAGATGATGATGATGACAATAATGATGAGGATGGCAGTGGTGGTGATGATGACGAGGATAATGATGATAATGATGATAATGATGATTAAGGTAGTGATGATGGCAATGGTGACGTTGATGATGTTGATGATCTTAGTGATGATGTTGATGGTAGTGATGATGGTGATGATGGTAGTGATGATGATGATGAAGGTGATGATGGTAGTGATGGTGATGATGATGATGATGAGGATAATGATGATGAGGATGATGATAAAGATAGTGATGATAGTAATGGTGACGATTATGGTGATGACGATGATGGTGATGACGATGGTGATGACGATGGTGATGATGATTGTGTTGATGATTGTGTTGATGATGATTGTGTTGATGATGATTGTGTTGATGATGATTGTGTTGATGATGATTGTGTTGATGATGATTGTGTTGATGATGATTGTGTTGATGATGATGGTGATGCTGGTGATGATGCTGGTGATAATAGTGGTGATGATGATGACAGCTGTTACAAATTCATGCTCTGATCAATTTTCTTCCATTTCCAGGGACTCCTGTACTCCGGGCCTGACTTGCTGAAGTCGCCTATAGACTTTGCTCGCCTGTGGATGCATGAGTGCCAGAGGGTGTATGGAGACAAGATGATCAATGATCAGGACATCGAGGCCTTCGAGAAGCTCGTCTTTGAATATGCCAAGAAGTTCTTTGAGGTGAATGTCACACATATTGTCAAATAAGTTGAATTTTAATAAATATGCGACATAAAATAGGGATTCCGGTGATTGAGATTCACAGGATTCGGTGAAATAAATAGTGCAGTTGAGAAATGGAGTTCGCATATAGTGCAGTTGAGAAATGGAGTTCGCATATAGTGCAGTTGAGAAATGGAGTTTGCATTTAAATAATCTCATTCTGTGAGGAAGATGCTGATGAGAATTGAATTTGCCATATTTAGATGTGATATTACTAATAGATACAACAGTAATTGGGTCTTGTTGTTCTGAAGTTGACATTTATTTCGTTCATTCATAAAGGTACAATAAAAAAATACGTATTACATTACAGAATCATTGGTTTTGTTAGAAATCACAGGAGTTACACCAGGTGCCTCATAGCCCATCATTGCTTGGTGACCCGCCTAAAATTCCATTACAGATCTTATGGTTGATTATCCCAAAGTCAGTTTCCAGTTGCTGTATGCAGAGTGGAATTCTGACTGTTGTATTCATACAATTCCATATTTTTGCTTTGATGCAAATCTTGATGTAAAACACCCACTCAAAAAAACTTACCAGCAACATTAAGTCTAAGAAACTGTTCCTATATCTTGCCTTTTCTTCAGGATGTTGATGAGGAAGCGTTGAAGGCCAAGCCCAACATCCATTGCCATTTTGCTACCGGTATCGGCGATCCCAAGTACATGCCTTGTCCAACCTGGCCAGAGCTGAACAAGATCTTGGTGGAGGCCTTGGACACCTACAACGAGATCAACGCCGTCATGAACCTGGTGCTCTTTGAAGATGCCATGCAGCATGTGTAAGCTTCTTATGTGTTATCGTTTGTCTGATCATGCATTTGCATTTTAAATCTTTGCTTGCAGTGCGTATCAGATCAGTCCTTGAACCATTGGTTTGTAGCTTTCGTAATTCAAGCCATGGATGGCAATTTCGGCCCAAGGATACAAGTGTTCTGCTTCAAGTTTTTCGCTAAAATTAAGCTATTTTCTTCCTGAAGCAAAAACAGTTACAAATGTGATCAATGTTGTTCTCATGGCAGATATAAAGGACCACATTCAACGATAAAACAATGAATTGTATCCCAAAGTGTGACTCTTTAAATTAAATTGAGATAAATGTTTTATAACATAGTTACGCTGAAGGGATTACAAAAGGATGGGGGAGGTAGGAATGGTGTTTATAACATGAAAGCTGTAGTTCCAGAGGTTAATTTGCTTATGAAAATATGGTTGAGGTAGGTTCATGTGTGGAAGGTTCAAAACATTCAACTACTGTCAAACTAGAAACATTCGTGACATGAAACTTTTGCAAATAGTCAACACAGCCATTATTGCAGCAAGAAACTTTCGCGATTCGCAAAATTTTAGTGTTGTCGATTATTTTGTGGCATAATACTTTCGCGAATTTGAACCATTCGCGAAATTCGCGAATATCAAATGCATGCAAAAGTTTCTGGTTTTCCAGTACAGCTATCAATCTTGTCTTTGGGGAAACAGAAATCTGACATAAAAAAGGAGACAATTGCCAATGTTGTAGATGCTTTTCTTTCAGAAACAGAAATGTAATAACATAAATAAGTGGACAATTTGCCCAAATAGCATATGTATTACAGCTCTGACTAGAAATTGCCCTTCATGTCTGTTCTAGGTGTCGTATCAACCGTATCCTGGAATCTCCACGTGGTAATGCCCTCTTGGTGGGTGTTGGTGGCAGCGGTAAGCAGTCCTTGGCCCGTCTGGCCTCTTACATCAGCAGTTTGGAAGTTTTCCAGATCACCCTGCGTAAGGGCTACGGCATCCCCGATCTCAAGGTAGGAGGGGAAAATAAAAACAGATCATGACCCTGTAGCTTAAAAATTGACTTCCAATCAGTTGTAAAAAGCAATTTGATCTAAATTCTTGCTACAATCAGTTGTATCTTTCTGTCACCTCACATTGATTGTAAGTTACGATTGGTTGTAAATATATACAATTGATTAAAGGAGATACGATTTGTTTAAAAAATAATTAGCTTTCAGATTTATGGATCCCTATACCATATTGAACAATGCCATTTGCCTAATGTTTTCATTAAACATTTGAATCTTTTTACTTTAGAATTATCAGATCATGTTTCAAACCTTAATTCTGCCAGTGAAGATATCTGATCACGTTCGTGATTGGATTTGGAAAGGGATGTAGAGACCATGTGAAATACAGGTGCATCGTTCAATGATTTCACTCTTTCATGATATCGGTTTGCTTGTGTTTTTTATTCTGTTCTGAATTCTTCTACAATTTTATTTCCACAGCTTGATCTTGCCACTGTCTGCATGAAAGCAGGTCTTAAAAATATTGGAACTGTGTTCCTGATGACCGATGCCCAGGTCTCCGACGAAAAGTTCCTGGTCTTGATCAACGATCTCCTGGCCTCGGGAGAGATCCCGGACCTCTTCGCCGATGACGAAGTCGAAAACATCATCGGTGGTGTGAGGAATGAGGTCAAAGGCATGGGTCTCCAAGACACCAGAGAAAACTGCTGGAAATTCTTTATTGATAGGCTTAGGAGACAGCTAAAGGTGAGAATAGAGTGGTGGAGTGGATGATGGTGATGGTGGTGGTGGTGGCTGTAGTGGTGATGATGATGGTGAAGAACATTTTAACCTATTCCAGATATTGATGAAATGATAATTCTCCATTTTTAAATGAATATAATGAAGATAAGTAGAGCTGATGACGACCGTGACAAAATCATATTGAGTACCATACTGCAAATCATCTCATGAAAACCCTCTAGATATAACCACACTTTCCTTTCATCACTGTAAACATGATTATAATGATAATAATATGTCTTATTTACCCAGGGTAGCCTCATCAGTATGATATACTGTTCTCCCTGAGGGCCCGCCCTGCAATCATATTATTACTCTGGCTTTTCGTTATTTTATCATTCTGCTATTTTTTTCCACACAGACTGTGCTGTGTTTCTCCCCTGTGGGTACCACGCTGAGAGTCAGGAGCCGTAAGTTCCCTGCCGTTGTCAACTGCACCTCCATCGATTGGTTCCATGAATGGCCCCAGGAAGCCTTGGTGTCTGTTAGTATGAGGTTCTTGGATGAGGTGGAACTGCTCAAGGTGAGTACCCTCCCCTGTCTTCCATTACATCATAATCTGTATTTATCCCTTTCAGGGCAGGAATTATTCAAGGGATAAATTGATCAGCTTTTGTTCTTCAAATTGGCAACAATAGTATTTTTCTTTTATTGTTACATGTTTTGTTTATTGTTGTAATGAAAAAAATCATGTCTCTGTAAACAGTATACATGGGCAGGAATTATGTCCAAAAGTTCAAAACTTGCCAATTTGAATTAAAAAAACAGTGATTTTGAAGCTCTCAAATTTTTGCCAATTTAAGGATTTCAGAGCTTATTCTCTTTTTTAAAATTCCTGATGTTAAACACAATATGGTCATGCAACCAAAATTGATACATTGTGTGCAGAAATTTTTGCTCTTTCTAGTCATGCATCTTGTGTATTTTCTGGGGCTCTAAATCAGAACTTATTGAGCCAAATCACAAAATGTGGACAGTTGTCCCAGAAGGGTTATAGAGGCAAACTAAATTTAACATGGTCTATCTTGGTCCACAAATTTATGGAGTGCCAAGTGTCAACCTCCTTATTCCATACAAATTACTATAATTCTGTAACAAAATGATTGAACAAAATGAATCAGGTTATGAAAATGAGAGTGAGAAATTCATTTCATAATGGTATGACTTTTGGTTGTTCATTTAGTTACAGAATTATGGTATTTTTTCAAGGAATAGAGAGGTTTATATTTGGTGCTCCATAAATTAGTAGACTAAATCGTTTGTCGGGGTTTAAAAAACTTGGACTAAAGTAGTTTGTCGATTTTTATAAATATGGGTCTGTCTGTTCTCTTAAGATATCTGAATTTACACAATTGAGGTGATACTTTTGGTTTCATTGGACTGAGAATCCCAGTTTTCAGGTAGCATTGCCAGACTTTTGACTTGACTTTTGACAAGATCATTTTCACTTGTAAGGTCTATTTCAAGTAGAGAAATAGATTGGAAAGACTGAACTGCTATTTCATAAAGAATGTTCATTTTGTAGGTATAATGTGCCTAAAAAAAATTTGCTGTATAATTATCATGATCATTATTTGTGTTTACACAGGGTGACATTAAAAACTCCATTGCTGAATTCATGGCTTACGTCCATGTGAGTGTGAATGAAAGCAGCAAGCAGTACCTGACCAACGAGAGGCGTTACAACTACACCACCCCTAAGAGTTTCCTGGAACAGATCAAGCTATACGAGTCCCTGCTGGCCATGAAATCCAAAGAGCTTACCGCCAAGATGGAGCGTCTGGAGAATGGTCTTACCAAATTGCAGAGCACTGCACAACAGGTGTGTATCTGCATTTCTTCTTTTTTTTAATTGTACCTTATATTTGCCACAAGTAGGTATTATTTGCCACGAGCAGGTAATTTTGGCAACTATACTGCATTTCATCTATCAGTTGTTTAACTTTCATGTAATATGATCCAAGTTGTAGTATTACATCTACCCGTAATATACAGCTCTCTGTATATTTTTTTGTTTTTGCTAATGCAGACATCCTTACTTTGGTGATTATAAGAGACAAATTATGCTCAAAATTCTGAAGCTGTCAATATGAGAAAAAAACTCCCTTGTTAAGAGACCAGGGACTGATAATAGAGGAAGATTATCTCAGAATTAAAGATTATATGTCGGAAAGTTTAGGTATCATTGTAAGTTTTAGAAGAAGAGTACTCAGAGGAAAAAACATTTCAGAATATATATGATAGGGAAAGTGCCAAATATATTGCCAACTTTTGCAATCAATTCCCTCTTTAAGGCTAAGCTAACCTGGCTAAGCTAGCTTCTCAGAGGCCGGTAGAGCTTGCCCAGAAGAGCGAAGATGGAGACAAAGCTCATCATAAAAAAATGTCATTTTTATTGGAAAGTCGTGGAAAAGTAATGAAATGTATTTTTCTAGGAAGTGCAGGTATCCCATTTATTTCAACCTTTATTTCCTTTGAATGCTCTCTCTCCAGGTGGACGACCTCAAGGCCAAACTCGCCTCCCAGGAGGTGGAGCTCGCCCAAAAGAACGAGGATGCGGACAAGCTCATCCAGGTGGTCGGCGTGGAGACGGAGAAGGTATCCAAGGAGAAGGCCATTGCCGACGACGAGGAGAAGAAAGTGGCCATCATCAACGAGGAGGTGTCCAAGAAGGCCAAGGACTGCTCGGAGGATCTGGCCAAGGCTGAACCTGCTCTCCTCGCTGCTCAAGAAGCTCTCAATACGCTCAACAAGGTGTGTATCACTATTTATCTATTTCTGATGTTCGTACAGGGTAGAACATTTTCACCAAGAGTGGTGGTCTATCATGAGGTCCTGTCTTATGATTGGTAACAAAAACCTCAATAACTTCTATAAAGATCAATTCATAACAGCAGCAAAACGGAATTCAGAAGAAAATAAATGTATACAACAAACAAAGTTGTATCCTTGAAACAAATGTTGACTTTTCAAGAAAATACTGCTGCATATTTCTAATATCTTTGTCATTCTTAATCAATGTGCAAGACGAAAAGGTGATTTTAAAATCAGTTGAAAAGTAATTACGAATCTGGAGACAATCTGAGAAAAAAAAGTCTCCTATAAAATATTAACAAACCATCAAACAAAATTAACTATTTAGGATCTAATGCTCCTTCTTTCATGCTATTTTTGAATTATGTCACTGAGTTGAATATGACTGTAGAAATTTGTTATCATTTAATTTTGTGTGTCTTTGTCACTATATTTTTAACAGAACAACTTGACCGAGTTGAAGTCCTTTGGTTCACCACCTTCTGCCGTACTGAAGGTGGCTGCTGCTGTTATGGTCCTTCTTGCACCCAACGGCAAGATACCCAAGGATAGGAGCTGGAAAGCAGCCAAAGTTGTCATGAATAAGGTGAGCTTGGATACCATTAAATTTACCTCCGTCTCCCTTCCCTCCTCCACCTTCCCCCCCCCCCCATATTTCTCTCTTCTTTCCCTCTTCTCTCTTCTCTTCTCTTCTCTTCTCTTCTCTTCTCTTCTCTTCTCTTCTCTTCTCTTCTCTTCTCTTCTCTTCTCTTCTCTTCTCTTCTCTTCTCTTCTCTTCTCTTCTCTTCTCTTCTCTTCTCTTCTCTTCTCTTCTCTTCTCTTCTCTTGCTTTCTCTCTTGCTTTCTCTCTTGCATTATGAGTAATGGCTTTTTTTCTTCATTCCCCATCTATTTCTTATACCTGTATCACCTTGTTTTGCTTTCTATCTCCCTCTTCAATATGTGTTTGTTCTTTGGCAAGTAGTGAATTGTTTTAGTTGTTGAAGAAACCCAAAACCTCCTGTCATTATGGCAATGTCTTCAATTTCATTTCCATTTATCTACTTGAAAAAAATTTTGTAGATGAGGACCTGGGCCCTGTTTCATAAAACTTGTTATCAATAAGTACTGCCCCATTTCTATGGCAAATTTCCTCTCAGCCAATCAGATTCAAGGATTTCAGTAGCTTATAACAATTATTGTAACTTGGTATTGATAAGTTTTATGAAACAAGGCTCTGTTCATGTAACACAAATCCCAATTGATTGAATCCATAGTTATCTGTGGGCTTCATCTTCAAAGGGTTCTATGTGATCAGGGCCCTGTTTCATAAAACTTGTTATCAGTAACAACTGCCAAATTTCTATGACAAATTTACTCTCAGCCAATCAGATTCAAGGATTTCAGTAGCTTATAACAATTATCGTAACTTGTTATTGATAACAAGTTTTATGAAACAAGGCCCTGTTCATGTAACACAAATCCCAATTGAAGTACTACTTCATACAGCATTAAATAGCCCAATAACCAAACCCCTCAGATTCAAGTGAAAGCCATAGGTTCACTGGTTGCTTATCTACTAGGATAAACCCACTTTTTTACCATCTGGTAGAATAAAGATCACTGTCACATTCATGAATGATGTTTCTTCGATACCCAGGTTGATGCGTTCTTGGATTCCCTCATCAATTACGACAAGGAGAACATCCATGAGAACTGCCAGAAAGCCATTAAGGAATACCTCAATGATCCTGAGTTTGAGCCGGAGTACATTAAGGGCAAGTCTCTCGCTGCTGGTGGCTTGTGCTCATGGGTCGTCAACATTGTCAAGTTCTACAATGTCTACTGTGATGTCGAACCCAAGAGGATCGCCCTGCAGAAGGCCAACGATGAACTGAAGGCTGCCCAGGACAAACTGACTCTTATCAAAGCTAAGATTGCTGTAAGTACTTTATCACCATTCACGTTGACTGGCACCCAAGGTATGAAAATCAAAGATTTCAATCTTAGAAGACTTGATAATGCTCTGATGTATAAAGTGTTGTTTCTGCATGAGACAAAAATCTAATACAAATACAAAATCCTGACATAACTTGAAGTGTTATCCTGATGCTGTAAAGTGCAGACTTGGTTAGATCTCATGCATTCACAACGTGATGGATCACGTAAGTGATGAACAGGTATTGAGCTTTATATTCCTGTGATAATAAAGGCCATCTGAATGGTATGAAGACACAAGGGAGACCTCGCAAAGCTTTCCTGTATAATCTAATTGCAAATTGAGGTTGAGTAGGATATGGTAAAGAGAAGCAGTTGGCTCAAGATCGAAACACTTGTAAAGCTATTTGAGAAGATAATAAGGTCACTAAACCTGTCTTTGGACCGATCACTTTGATGGTAAATGATATTTTTTCCTTCATGACAGGAACTGGATGCCAACCTTGCAGAACTGACTGCCCAGTTTGAGAAGGCTACCTCCGACAAGCTCAAGTGTCAACAGGAAGCCGAGGCCACCTCTCGTACCATCACCCTGGCCAACAGGCTGGTAGGAGGTCTGGCCTCTGAGAACGTCAGGTGGGGCGAGGCTGTTGCTAACTTCAAGATCCAGGAGAAGACTCTACGTAAGTATGCAGCAACAGGGTTGTACAACACATGCTCTGGCGACAATTGCTCCGCAGTCAATATCCTACACAAACCAACTTCTCAACTTCAACCCTGGACCAAACACTATACTCAATCCTAACCCTATATCTTGGAAGAAATAAAGCTGTGAGCATATGTCAGGAGTACCAGCTACAGTTGAACCTGTACAAATAGGTCAAACAAGTCTCTATAAAGTGGTAAAGCTCTGTGTGGGCAAGTCCAACATATTTGTCACTTGCTCTCCCTCATGCAAAGCTATATGGAATGTTAGGCTTCTGTATGCATGATGGTGGCCATTATTAAGCAGAAGTCATGTAATGCTGGGCTCAAGTGGGGTACAACAGAGAGATTCAGGAAATGGATATAGCGTTCTTTATGTAGATACAGCTGTAATTAAAAGCATGATCATCAATTTACCATTGTTTGTTTTCTTTGCAGCTGGTGATGTTCTCTTGATTACTGCCTTTGTATCATACATCGGTTGCTTCACCAAGAACTATCGTGTGGACCTCCAAGACCGCATGTGGCTACCCTTCCTCAAATCACAGAAGGTATGTATGTATGTCATGTGTGTTGAATGAGTCTATGCAGAAATTAATATTAGAGGAAGAGGATGATTTTGCTCCCCCCCCCCAACCAGATTCCTCTATATGATTGTCTGCGAAATAGCCTGTTGCTTTCTAAGCTCAGTTATACTCCCGTAACCCCACCTCCTCCCCCAACTCTTTATATTCTTCTAAGGTCAATGAAAACAAATAACAGGGAGGTATAAAAGAACAATTCATGCATGGCATGCCTAACTAAGAGAGCATATGTTGAAAGACAAATGCATGGATAGCGATTTGCAAACATTACCATTACTGGCATCTTTTTATCTGTCCAGGACCCGATTCCCATTACCGAAGGCCTTGACGTACTCAGTATGCTCACGGACGATGCTGATATTGCCGTTTGGAACAACGAAGGTTTGCCCAGCGACCGCATGTCTACCGAGAACGCCACCATCCTGTCCAACTGCCAGCGTTGGCCACTCATGATCGACCCCCAGCTCCAGGGGATCAAGTGGATCAAGCAGAAGTACGGCGACGAGCTGCGGGTGATCCGTATCGGACAGCGTGGCTACTTGGACACAATAGAGAACGCAATCTCGTCGGGTGATACAGTTCTGATTGAGAACATGGAAGAGTCCATCGATCCGGTGCTGGATCCTGTGTTGGGTAGGAACACCATCAAGAAAGGAAGGTTAGTGCCACACCAGAGATTGATTGTACCTGGTCTCTGGAAATATGTCCTATATCTTGAAAAAAGGTTTTAGGATATCAGTCTTCACTCAAAGAAAAGGCTATTCAGGAAAGTAGAAATTTAAGAGATGTAGACAAATATGTATAAGATGTTAATGTTCCAATTCTTTATAGTCATCAACAAATTCTTCCTGGGTCCTCTTGCATAAAAAGTTGTGATTAAACGCAACTCAAAAAATTAAACGCAAGTCCCAAATACGCGATCCTGATTGGTTGAAATTTAAGTTGCGTTTAATTTTTTGAGTTGTGTTTAATCGCAACTTTTTATGCAAGAGGGCCCTGGAGTATCAGAAAAAGAAAGACCCAATGAAATTATAAAGTAGAAAAGTTTTATGTTTGCCTGCCATTGATGAAACAAGGATTCTAAAGAGCACAGAATATTTATCTATACTCCTGTGAATATTCACAAATATTTGTCATAGCCAAAGATGTTTGGGTTTTTTTTTGCAGTCCAACAAAGAGCAACACCACTTCCTGGTGAACATTATGCTGCATCTAGTTCACACAACTGTGCTACAACCACAGTTTTATTGAGAGTGATCTCTCCTAAAGTTGCTTTACCTTGAACAGTCATCCTGTTTTAGGTACATCATGATTGGTGACAAGGAAGTGGAGTGCAACCCTGCATTAGCGCTACTATCGACCATCCAACCATAAGGTTAGGGTTAGAGGGACATTTTTATGGAGCATAATCTCTCCTAACCTTTCTTTCCCTCCAACAATCCTCCTGCTTTATAGGTACATCAAGATCGGTGACAAGGAAGTGGAATACAACCCCGAATTCCGTCTGATTCTGCAGACCAAGCTGGCTAACCCCCATTACAAACCTGAGATGCAGGCCCAGACCACCCTCATCAACTTCACCGTCACCAGGGACGGTCTGGAGGATCAGCTGCTGGCCAATGTGGTGGCTCAGGAGAGACCTGATCTGGAGAAACTCAAGGTGGGTACAAACTGAACAGCTGTTTCAATGAACATAAAGAGCTGGATGTTGTTAGTCGGTCCAAGTATTGTTCTAGACTATAGTAAGATAAGTGTATGAAATCAGACTAGGGAGAGCTAACGATGCAAGACATCAGAGCCCTGTTTCATCAGACATGTTACATCAATAACAATTTTAATAACAGATTTGCTCAGTCTTCCCATGACCACATGGTAAGAGTAACTACACCGGTAAGAATACTGCCGTGGATCTATATAAGTCAGAATTTTCGGAAGAGTGATATTTAATGCAATGAGATGTTAAGATCAGTCATGATTCACATATCCTCATTTTATTTTTTATGTGCAGTCTGACCTGACAAAGCAACAGAATGACTTCAAGATCATCCTGAAGGAGCTGGAGGACAACCTGCTCTCCCGCCTGTCCTCGGCCGAGGGCAACTTCCTGGGCGACACAGCCCTGGTGGAGAACTTGGAAACCACTAAGAGGACTGCTGCTGAGATCTCGGTCAAGGTGGAAGAGGCAAAGGTCACTGAGGTCAAGATCAACGAGGCCAGGGAGCTGTACCGTCCTGCTGCTGCCAGGGCTTCTCTCTTGTACTTCATCCTTAATGACCTGAACAAGATCAATCCTATCTACCAATTCTCACTCAAGGTGAGGCAATCTGTCCTAGTCCTTAGCTGTGGTGTTTATGTAATTGACAAGATTCCCTTGAGTTTCATAGAACATAAATGCTCAGTAGGTTAAGGGTTGACAGAAATGTCTTTCATTTGAACATTTTTCAAATGAATCAAAATGCCAACTTTATAGAAGTTGACTTAACATTATCATCTAAAGTGAACTGATATGACTGTTTTCTGCAAAAAAAAACATTGCAAGATTCTTGAGGTGATCATGAAATACAAAACGATTGTGCATTCAATATCTGTCTGAAGGATATATTTAGGAAATTAGACCAAAAGGATTTTTTTTTCAAAGAAAAAAATTTTGAGATTGAAAGACAAACCTATTGATTGATTGATTGAATGCAAACTACATGTATCTCCAAACACCATGCCTTTAATTCTAGATATACATGTATACACCTATCTACCTTCTTACTTCTTTTTATTCTTAGAGCCGTGTAATATGGCTAACTTTGACATTATGACCAAGTGTTTGCAATGTCCTTTCTCCCATACCAGGCCTTCAACACCGTCTTCAGTCTGTCCATAGCCAGAGCTGAGCCGTGCGAGGATGTCAAAGAACGTGTGGTGAATCTCATTGACTGCATCACATACTCTGTCTTCATCTACACCACTCGAGGTCTCTTTGAGGCTGACAAGCTCATCTTCACAACCCAGGTGGCATTCCAGGTGAGTTCATGAAATAAAGAGGAGAAACAAGTGCAAAGACTTGAGATGTTGAAGATATCAACATCATCAGTAATTGTGGCACACAATCTGCTAGTTGTTATAATGTCACCACCATTATGTTTATACAACTTACTGCCGGCATGTGCCCACTCTCTCTCCCTCCCCCCCCCCCCCCCCCCCCTCTCTCTCTCTCTCTCTTCTCTCTCTGTATTTTGTATCCCTCTTGGAGCTTTTGAAGGGTAATTCTGTCTGTTCTTTGATGTTATCTTCAGATTTTTTCTGGTGTCTCTTTTCCCTTTCGCCTGTCACATAGTGATTTGTAGGATGTAAAGGTATCATTTGTTCATGATTTTCAATGTGGACCAGTGCTTTATTTCTTGGATTGTGGTTTCAGTGAATGAAAGTAACAGACAAAAAAACTTTAAAATAAGTGTGAATAAATAATTAAAAATATATCTGGTAAATCATAGGTGATGACATCCTCAACAATTTTTCTATTCATCAAACCAAACTTTTATTATGAAGCATTTACTAAGACGGAAATTTTCTCCTCTGTTTGAAAATCAGGTGCTCCTGATGAAGAAGGAGATAGCCCAGAATGAGCTGGACTTCCTGCTCCGTTTCCCAATTCAAGTTGGACTGACCAGCCCTGTAGACTTCCTCACCAACTCTGCCTGGGGGGCCATCAAGGTATGTTATGAGTAGTGAGTCATTATGTGTGTCATATTTAGCTGTTTATTGCTCTTCTACGTTTATGTAGAGTAGGGTTCATTCACTTTACTCTCATCAAAAGGTCAAGAGCTTGAATCCTTGACCATTGCTTGCATCTCTAGATAGGAGTTTTGTCTACAGTTGTCTGTCTCTGCCCAGAGTCACAGGGAGTACTTGGCAGAAAAGAATCATTTGAATACTGTGAGCACTGACAGAAGTAGCCTAGCTGAAGCTACGGTAATATAGTAGAGAGCATTAGCGCGGCTCTTTGGTTTATATGCCTGCTTTACAAGAAGCCCATATCATTATTGTACATAAGTTAAACGATTCACATTCTCCTGTAAACAAGAGGAAACAATCTGTAATGAACATTTTCTTCTCTCCTTCTTCGAATAGTCCCTCTCCGCGATGGAAGACTTCCGCAACTTGGACCGAGACATCGAGGGTTCGGCCAAGCGATGGAAGAAGTTTGTAGAGAGCGAGTGTCCAGAGAAGGAGAAGTTCCCCCAGGAATGGAAGAACAAGTCGGCCCTGCAGAAGCTCTGTATGATGCGTGCCCTGAGAGCCGATCGTATGAGCTATGCTGTCAGGTTAGTAACTCTTCAACATCTGTGTATTTATCATTTTCCTTTCATTAGCACTGTATTTGCAATATTTGAAACACAGAGAGTTGTGAAAACAAATGAATTTTCATCTATCTGTGCCAACGTAGCCAAACCTGTACATAAAGACCACTCTATGTAAACATGATATTAGGTCTATGTAGATATGTGTCCTTTATAAACATGTAGTTGTTGAAAGCAGGATTTACTGTATAAGAAACAAAAAATTTGACAGTTGTACAACACATGCTACAGCCTTAGTTGCTGTGCAGTCAATATCCAGCACTAATCAAATTCCTAACTTCAACCCTGGACCAAACTCTCTACCTAACCCTAACCCTAACCCTAAACTCAACCTAAATACTATTTCTTTGACGAGAAAAAGCCTGGAGCAGTTGTTTTCGGAGCAAATGTCCGATTACCATCTCTACATATTAGAAGCTATAATGCATTTACAGATCTGAAGAGATGGTTATTGCCTTATTTTCTTTCTTGCAGGAACTTCATCGAGGAGAAACTCGGCTCCAAGTATGTTGAGGGTCGGCAGGTGGAGTTCGCCAAGTCCTACGAGGAGACCGACCCGGCCACGCCTGTCTTCTTCATTCTCTCTCCCGGTGTGGACCCCCTGAAGGATGTGGAAGCCCTGGGCAAGAAGCTGGGATTCACCTTCGACAACAACAACTTCCACAACGTGTCTCTGGGCCAGGGTCAGGAGATTGTGGCCGAGCAGTGCATGGATCTAGCTGCCAAGGAAGGTCACTGGGTTATCCTCCAGGTGAGTTCAAGGAAGGAAGGATCGTAGAGGAGATGGATAGATTCAGGGGCATATATGCCTACATCTTATCATGTTTAAGCCTCTGACTCTGATCGGATCCAGGCTCGATTCTCAGTCCTGTCTTTCGGATGGTGACGTTAAAGGTTGGTCCCAGACGTAAATAATCATATTCGATTGAAGCAAGTCTGTAAAAACCCAAATACACACACACACACACACACACACACAAAAAGGTAGTTTCTCATTTCGTGATATTTGCATTTTCGTCCATTCAAACACTGTATATATATATCGCTTGGTCATTTTCACCAGCATCCTGTTTGATTTCTCTTGAACAGAACATTCACTTGGTAGCCAAGTGGCTGAGTACACTCGAGAAAAAGCTGGAACAGTACAGCATTGGCAGCCATGAGAGTTACCGTGTCTACATGAGTGCTGAACCAGCCGGTTCACCAGATTCCCATATCATCCCTCAAGGTATGTTACATTGATGACCCGACATTAGCTCCAGCCATGTTTTCACCTGGCTTTTATTTCGTCAGAGATTTATTGTCTTGGTTGCAATTGACTGTAGGTTAGTTTTATGGCTAAGGATAATGTTCCATCTAGAATTGAAGTTAAGAAGTAGAAAATTGACCTAGGAGCAATACAGACTCTTTATCCTATCAATTTGGTAGATAGATTTATTGTTTATTTTTTCCTGAATACCTAGAAAGCAAGTATATGGTTGAAGGTAAGCCACCGGGGGGACCTATGACTTTACATGTCCCATCTGAAGGAGTTGGTAATGAGGATTAATGCCTTTAGGCGGCACTGGCTTATCAACTTAGTTTCAAACCCAGGGCCCTGTTTCATAAAACTTATTATCAATAACAACTGCCCCATTTCTATGACAAACTTGCTCTCAGCCAATCAACTTCAACAATTTCAGTAGCTTATAACAATTACTAAACTTTTTATTGATAACAAATTTTATGAAACGGGACCCAGAGCCTCTACAAAGTTAAGGAGACCACTGCTCTAACACTAAGCCATCAAGCCTCTTCTAAATTCTGTCTTTTCCCCCCTTTTTTTCTCAGGTATCCTGGAGTCCTCCATCAAAATCACCAACGAACCTCCTACGGGTATGTTTGCCAACCTGCACAAGGCGCTCTACAACTTCGACCAGGACACCCTGGAGATGTGCGCCCGCGAGGCCGAGTTCAAGGTCATCCTCTTTGCCCTCTGCTACTTCCATGCCGTGGTGTGCGAGAGGCAGAAGTTTGGCCCCCAGGGTTGGAACAGGAGTTACCCTTTCAACACCGGAGATCTGACCATCTCCGTCAATGTCCTCTACAACTACTTGGAAGCCAATTCCAAGGTACATCCTGTTGTCTTTTTTCCCCCCTTCTCTCCCTCTCTCTCTCTCTCCCTCTCTTTCTCTCTCTTTGTCTTCCTTCCATTTCTCATCAACTGTGTATATTCAAAATAACACGATACCAAGATTCAGTACCAAGATACAATACTTCACATGAAGAAGTAGTGAAGATCAAAATAGTAACTTAATACTATCTCTTGTTTTGGGTTTTTAAAAAAAATCCTAGTACACAAGAATTATTCATCTGTTGTTGGTAAAGATCCCCAAATTCCAGAGGAATGATTGACATTGTACTCAAAAATTGTACTCTTCGTCCATCACACTATTGAACCTCAAGAATATTGGCACACACCTCATAAATGCACTGTGTACTAAATGTCTGATTTACAAAAGTATGTATATTTTTTTGGTCTCATTCTGTGTAGGTGCCTTGGCAAGATCTGCGTTATCTGTTTGGAGAGATCATGTACGGTGGTCACATCACCGACGATTGGGATAGGAGATTGTGTAGGACCTATCTAGAAGAGTACATGGCACCAGAAATGGTAAGCAAAGCAACAAGTTCACTTTTAAATTGTGTACGGAATATTGGGTAAAGTGATGAAAAGCAAATTTTGTTTGTTTTTTTATTGTTTTTTTGAGGGCAAGGAGTAATGATTTTTAGAATTTCGCAGTTTTGGTAAGATCATGAAATAAGTGAAAATGTCACCTGCATCTGTTTGCCCTTAAGTCAGCTTGTATATGTATGTATATCGCCATGAACGTCATGCTTGATGGACCTAAACCCTCTATAAGAAGCCACTATTTATTATTATGATTACTAACTATCAGTGCCATTTAAAATCCAGTTTAATTTCTCTATAAAGTTCGATAAAACAAGGGTCTTGTAAAAGGGTTGCAAGTGGCAAAAGTAGCCTCAGAAATCCAACAGAAATACAGGGTCTCGATGTATTTTGACCCTTTTTTTCAACTTTGAACATTAGATGTACTGAAGTTGAAGTGAAATCTCCAAATGAGATAAATTTCACAAATTTGATTCACATTATCATATAGTGGTTCATTTTTCTTGACTCTCAGTCAAAAGGTAGTGTTGTAATGTCTGCCTGGGGACATGTACTAAGACTAGGCATTTTACAGTTGTCTCATTCTCTCCACCCAGGTATTAGAGGGGTACCTCACCAGATTTATTCTTTGAAAGGCACTTTGCCACACTAACAGGTGCTGTAGCTAAAGCTAGGATAATAACACTCCAACCCTTTTGTAAGTACATAAAAATGTTTTACATATTGTGGTAAGTGCTATGCAAAAGCAGTTTATTATCATTCTTTTCTTTTTTGTTTGCTTTCGCTTTGATTAGCTTGATGGTGACCTGTATCTAGCCCCAGGGTTCCCCGTCCCACCCAACTCAGACTACAAGGGTTACCATCTGTACATTGACGAGATCCTCCCCCCAGAGAGCCCCTACCTGTATGGACTGCATCCCAACGCTGAGATTGGCTTCCTCACGACCGAGTCGGACAATCTCTTCAAGATCGTGCTGGAGCTCCAGCCTAGAGATGCCGGCGGCGGAGGAGGAGGTGGATCAAGTAGGGAGGAGAAGGTTTGTCATTTTTAAAATTTTTTGATGGGATTTTACTTTGAACTTTTGTGTGTTCTTGTACATTGTGTCTCTATCTCTCATTATATCAATATCCCTATTACCGTTTACCTTTAGTTTTGTCACTGTCTGTACTCATCTCCATCGTTATCTCTTTCTAAATAAAAAAAAGGGAGAAAATTTTCTTTTAAGATTTTTAAGAAAAAAAAACACCCAAGCATATTTGTTCGGAGAAACCCCACAGTCTTCTGTATATGATCCTTAAGTATTTCAAGGTAGTGCTATTTTTCATTCTTTCTTTCTTGATTAAAATCCCATTGTTTCATAACATGGACAGTGGCAATAATTATGAATCACCCCCCTCCCCCACCAAAAAAAAAAATACAAAAAGATGATGACAGAGGGGAGTAACCGAAAGACTCCACACCATCAGTCACGATTAGATTTCATGATTATTGTATTGAAGAACCTTCTCAGAGAATAAGCTTACCTACTCTGCATGTTTATCAGCCTTAACCATCTCAAGTTCAAGATCGTATACCAATCAGTGCTTCTTGAGAAAGTCTCAACTTGACTTTCTCCTGTCTCCATTTTCCAGAGTGGAGAAATCCCTGCGCACTCAAGGAATTAGCTTGAGCTTCATGGCATATCATAGTCCAAGTGCATCTTCAAATTAGCCCATTAAGTGGCCAAATAGCTGACACTTTCATGAAATAAGACCTAGTTTGCCTGGAGGAATATCTGGAGCTGACATCCCAAGCACAAGGATGAAATAGCCTGCTATTTACATCTTCTCTGCGAATTAGCTTGAGCTGGTTGTGATCGGGCTATTTTCCCAGGATGAGAATCAGCAGGCTATTTTGAAAACTCTGGCTGATAAAGACGGGCCTTGTGAGGTAGAGACTCGCTATAATTTTGTTTTCTTTATATTTTCATTGTAGATCAAGTCCCTGTTGGATGAGATCGTTGAGAAGCTTCCAGAAGAGTTCAACATGATGGAGATCATGGGCAAGGTGGAGGATAGGACACCATACGTGGTAGTAGCCTTCCAGGAGTGTGAGCGTATGAACATGCTCACTTCAGAGATCAGACGCTCCCTCAAAGAACTGGATCTGGGTCTCAAGGTATGTAGTCATACAGTTTTCTTCATTCCTTTGCTGAACCAGACTTCTATCTTAAGAAAGAATTCTGTTGTAACTCCAAGTGTTTGAGACTGTTTTAACGCTGGGAGTTACAGCAAAATTCTTTAAGAAATTAAATCCATCTGACATAAAAAGATTCTTCACATGTTCAAACTACATCATGTAGAACAATCATGAGACTCATGTGTGAAATGCCTTTCAAATCCGTGATAACAGAACAGTTGTGTTGTTATTATTTATTGAGATAGTCGCATATTCATTTTTAACCACCTTATCATAGACATCTGATATCAAATGATATTTATTGTGTACATGAGTTCAGTTTTTAATTTCTTTCTGTTTTTTATCCTCCAGGGAGAGTTGACCATCACACCAGACATGGAAGACCTGAGCAATGCCCTCTTCCTGGACCAGATCCCCGCATCTTGGGTCAAGAGAGCTTACCCGAGTCTGTTTGGTCTCAGCGCCTGGTACGCCGATCTGCTCCAACGTATCAAGGAGCTGGAACAGTGGACCGCAGACTTTGCCCTCCCCAACGTGGTCTGGCTGGGTGGCTTCTTCAACCCTCAGAGCTTCTTGACTGCTATCATGCAGTCCATGGCCAGGAAGAACGAGTGGCCTCTTGACAAGATGTGCCTCCAGTGCGACGTCACCAAGAAGAACAAGGAGGACTTCAGCAGCGCCCCCAGGGAGGGTTCTTACGTGCACGGCCTCTTCATGGAGGGGGCACGCTGGGACACGCAGACCAACATGATCGCCGATGCCAGGCTGAAGGAACTGGCGCCCAACATGCCCGTCATCTTCATCAAGGCCATCCCCGTGGACAAGCAGGACACCAGGAACGTCTACGAGTGTCCCGTCTACAAGACAAAGCAACGTGGTCCCACCTTCGTCTGGACCTTCAACCTCAAGTCCAAAGAGAAGGCTGCCAAGTGGACGCTAGCTGGTGTGGCCTTGTTGCTCCAGGTCTAAAGGACTGTAGCTTCTTCGCCAGAGGCTGAAATACTAATGCTAATTGTCACAAGCATATTTCTCTATGCCGTATACTTGTACTGTTATCCATACCACTCTACTTCCAGTACATACAGGGATTCGGTTCAATAACTTCCACTTCTTATGCTATTTGCCATTCCTGGTATTTATTCTGTCATTTTCAAAATTTGTTAGCAATTGCTAGTCACTCTGATAAGTTTGTCAGCTAGCTGCTTGATTCAGGAATAGGAAAAATGAGAAAGAATAGTTCTATCATCAACCAGTTTTAATCAAAATTCTGCAATAAAGATATGAAAATGAATAATAGTAATTGAATTTTGTAGTGTGAAGAACTTGCTGTTTAATAATTCACATAAGATTTTTAGATAGTGGGCTTTGATGCACAGTTCAGTTGCTGAGTGTGAAAATTTATCTACCCCAAAACGAAGCACCTTATTGAATTCATGGCATTATTGAATGTCTCACAGGCCATTGTGAATTCATTGTATGTATATACTTTTGCAGAACCTTGATAATCAAGTAGTATTTTTCTTGGCGGTTGAGAAATGAAAGTGAGAATTCAATTCAGTGATTTGTATTCAGCCACATCATAGTACTGTTATCCTTCCTATCCGTCCAAAATATTTTATATGTGAACAGGAATGATGTTTTCTACGTCTGCATTGCCACTTTTCATCTGTATTTATAACATTCCATTTGAATTGCCATCCAGTTGACAAATGTAGCTAATCAAAATTGAAGAAACACCTTGATAAATTTACTAATGACAGTGCCTTTTCTCTCTACAGTTCTATGCATTCCAGATTTTTATCATTATTCAACCCACCAGAAATATTTCACAGAAATCAAATATGAATTAATATCAATATTCTGTTTCTTTGTGACCTCTACTCACATAAGTGTGCCATTTCTAATTATAGTTTTATAATATCCAAATTATTATATAGATATACGGAGTCACAAACATATATAGAGGATATCACATTGTCCTTACATTCAACAACAAAATATTTGTATAGTTTATAGAGAATATATTATATATTTAATTTGATTGCTGTCTTACTTTGAAGAAGAAAAAAAAAAGAGTGATTGTTTGGAACTAACACACTTCTTTTGAAATTTGATTACTGTTTTATGTTATATATATTTGTATAAAATATGTTCACAGACACAATAATAGTATTTAAATGAAGTTGTGAGTGGAAATAGAAGTTGCTTTCAGAAGAAGCAGAATTGTAAAGGATAATGCAATAGAGGGTAAAGAAAGATGACACTTTATCGTAGAACACTTTGTATGACCTAATTTCTCTCCAACATTTTACCCAACTTCACCCATGAATATTTGTAATCCGAGATGCCAGCATGTCAAGTTACATGCATTAGGTTTGGCATAATTGCATCACACTTGTGTCTCAGCATACACTCTTCTTTCCCATGAGAGCAATTTTGTTTTCTAATGGAAATTTTCACATAAAACTGGCTCTCAAAAATTCATTACTGTGATCCATCCGATTGCATGTATTGTGAAATTTTATTAATTGATCCGTTTCTTATTATTGTTCTGCTTTAAAAAAAAAAATAAGCAACTTGTATTTCCACTAATGATTTCCCTTAATGACAGATAACTTTAGCAATACATTGGAACTTCGATATAAAGAATACTGTTATAACAAACTCTTGTTATATACAACAAGGTAATTTTCCCAGTCCCACTTCTTTGTATTCTATTGTTTTTTAGCCCTGATATAACAAGGTTTCGATGTAAAGAGGTAATTTTCTTGGTCGCAAGGAGTTTGTTATAACGAGGTTCAACTGTACTTGAATAATTGTAATACCAGGTAAATATAATATGCATGCAAAGCTTTATTCAAATGAGTAGTTCCAGTGAAGAAAATTTGTTTGTTTTCCAAGAGTGGCCATAAAGCTCTCTCTCATTCAATCATTCTCTTGTGCTTTCTTCTCACATCTCTTCCACTTTTCCATAGTGCCTTTTTCTATCGTTCTGTCTTTCTCTCTTATTCTGAAATTTGACCTATGCATAGAAAAAAAGAAAAATCTCTTGATGGTATTCTGTGAATCTATTTATACTATTGATCCCTATTTTGTTTGTTACATTGTGGATGAAATAAATATTTCCATTAAAGTAATTCATTTTTTGTCCATTTTGTTTTCATTAATTCCGTTTAATTTTAAACGTGCATTAGAGATTTAGAAAGTTTTGATGTTGATTTTGCTTTCCTCTTGTCCATGTTTAAGCGAAAATGCAGTGTCTCTGATATGAAACACAGTAAAAAATTTTAAGTTAAATGTTTTTAAGCTTTAGAGAGAGAGAGAGAGAGATAGAGAAAGACAGAGAAAGGAAAAGAGTAAAAAAAAGAAGAGAAAAAGAAGAAAGAGAGAGAGAGATGTGCAATATAATCATCAAATACCCAAAGAGGTTCAGCAAGAGGAAACAATGTGCCTTAAAGAAGGTGTAAATGCAAAATACTTCACTGATTTTTTAGACAGAGAAAGAGAAAGGGAGGGACAGAGAGGGAGAGAGGAAAATGTGAAAGAGCCTGTGACGGATATAGAAGAAACAAGTTCAGATGGATGAATTGCATGTTCAGGGAGAACAAAGAAGAGTGATGGCATAGAATGAAGAAATATAAAGCTGGCAGCAAGGAGACAGGAGGATAAGGTGGTAGGATTGAATCCAGGAAAATAAGTGAATGAGTAAATTATGCGATGTGTAATACATGTCCCCGCTGGAAGCGTAGATCTTTGGAACTTTTTTAAATTTTTGTAATTTCTGATAGAGAAGAACAGAACAGAATAGAATAGAATAGAGGATAATTAAACAGCATTTTTAGTGATTTTGAATAAATTTACATAAATTTGCATAATTAATGAATTTCAAAATTCTGTGTAGAAGTTTTGAAGCCCCCACCAAGCCCCATCAGATTAAACAATCAAAATCAGGTGCAAAATAGAGAAGTAGCACTTTTCATTGATTTTTAATAAATTTGCATAAATTTGCATAATTAATGATTTTCACAATTCTGTGTAGAGTTTTAAAGCCCCCATCAAGCCCTATCAGATAAAACATACAGAATCAAAATTTGCTGCGAAATAGAGAAGTAGCATTTTTTGTGATTTTGAAGAAATTCTTATAAATTTGCATAACTAATGATTTATGCATTTCTGTATAGAAGTTAGGAAGCCCTCTCTTTATCAGTCAGAGCAATCTGAATCAAAATTGGCCAAGAAATGACCGAGAAGAAGCAAATTTTAACATTTTGAGCACACACGGACGGACACATGTACGAAACCAGTTTCAAAGTCCCCTCGCAAACTTCGTTTGGCGGGGATAAAAAAAGTTAAGTGGAGGGATATAATAGACCGCTTCGGTAATGTATGCAAATTTTATACATACCTTTCAAACAAAGGTTGTTCTTGACAACCTGAAAGCTTGCCAGACATAGCAACAAGTAATGTATGCAAACTGGATTCCAAGCATTGAGGCTCATTTATAAAAAGCAGGTTGATGGAATAGCTCGTCACTAGGTGCTCAGAGAAAAACTGTTCATAAATTTGTATACATTACAGAACTGGTCTATTGGAAGAAAATAATGATCTCTCTCTTTCTCTTTCTCTCTCTCTCTCTCCTCTCCTCTCTTTCTCTCTCTCTCTCTCCCTCTTTCTCTCTCTCTCTCCTCCCTCTCTCTCCTCTTTCTCTCACTCTCTCTCTCTCTCTCTCTTCTCACTCTACCACTCAATTCGAACCAATACCACCTTCTAGAAAGAAATGATGGGGGGGGGGGGGGGGGAAATACAGCCAAAGGAACATCAGAATGTTGTGACAAGTCAGAAAAGTAATCAAATTGCAATCAGTGAAGATTCAAGGTCAACAATTCTTTCTTTATAGAGTATATTGTTCAATTCAAGTTCAGGAACAATATTCTTTTTATTTCAAAAGATATTTACATATACATCTCTCATAGTGTTCAGATCGTATGTACATCACATCAAGTACCTCATTCTCAAGACAGAACACACAAGTGGTGCAATAATGATGATACTTTAAGCATTTTTTAGTAATAAAAACTACCTAGGTTTGGGAGGATTCTGGCCAGTGTATTCATCAGCAGTTTGCCCATCTAGCACCATCGCGGCATAGCATGACATCCTCTTACAGTTACATCATACATAAAATATACAGGTATATCAAACATTATATCGTGTTGAAATGCCTGAGCAAACTTGGAGCAGTTTGCATATAAATATGAAGTACATTATGATCTTGGGTCGCTTGGTTGCTATAGAGAAAGAATACGGTGTAGTGGTGTACATATTTGGTTTCAGTAAAGAGTACAAATCAAACCTCACAAAAACATTATACTGGTAACGAAAACATCCATAAAATATTTGAAGCTTTTCACACACTTCCAATGATATGAATAGTGAAGTAATTACATACAGATGTATCATTTATGAAAAGAAGAGGTGAAAATTTGTGTGGCCCTATTTCAGATAAGCTCTCAATCCACACTCAAATTTAAAAATGATACAGTACACACTGATATTAAGAGGACATATGTGGCACAAAACTTGCTTTAAGAAAAACATTAAAACATTGCCTAAATCATAAAAATAGTGCACAATTTCTTTCCTTATTGTACACTCTATAATCAGTCAGAAAAAAATAAAATCCAAATTTCTGTATTGCACACATCAAATAATAAGTACACCCTAACTCTCACTGAAACTGACCTCAATCATCATAATCAAATTTGTTTTGATTACCATTTATTTTTTTTGTAATCGAATGAATTTTCAAAATTCAAACACGTAATGAATGAAATTGCTTGGCTTGATGTCATCATCTGACAACAGTAGATCAATTGTAGGATCCCCTTTCGAAAATAAATAATTCATTCATCTACATACAGTGAATATCGCATGGAATTGGCAAACTGAAATTTCTAAGTCAATAATGGAAGCTAACACGAGGGTATCATTTTCCCTTCATTACGAGGTAGAAAATTAAAGACTGGAAAGGTGGGATGAAAAGTGAAAACAAGAAGAAGCCTTATATAGGGCAAACCTTCACAATAGCATTGAATACTTTACATGTAAAGAAAATATTCTTCCTGCCGGCCAAAAACAATGTAACAGATTACAATGCCAAGCTGATATGAACCGGTGACAATACTGAATCTAATTACTTTTAGAAAGATGGAGTGTAATTGTGACAGTGGACGATTCTTTAATGTTCCATCCCTCCCCCAATAAATACTTCAGAAAAAAAGCAAACATTCATATATATATATATATATATATATATATATATATATATAATGGACAAATTCCAGGAAATTGGTAGGCTTTAAAGTTCTTTTGAAGGAATGGCTGAAGAAAAAAACAACAACTCCGATATACATCAGACAAACTGGTTCAAGTACCAAATGGGCAAGTCCCAGGTAAGTCCCATATGTTACCATGTGTTATGTAATTATGAACATAAATTGACATAAAAATTATCATTTTATTTGATATTTTGTCTGATCCAAGCTCTCGGAGGGCTATCAGCTTGATACAGCCATCATATATACTAAAATCTTAGATGTGGTCTGTAACGTCTGGGACAAAATAGCTTGGACTTGGACAACAGAGCAATATATTTTTGTTATTAACAGATTTTAATGAGTACACAATATAGACTGCATGCTCCGTGCCTCAGTGGGTGTCTGTGAGGATGTAGCATTCCAAACCAGCCTATTAACAGGGTATGCTACATGATTGCAGATTTGTCTCTAGTAGGTAATGTACACTGAGGTATACACACATGCACTGGTTGGATTCAAATGGACCAGCATTAGAGATCCCACATCATTCCAGTGAGACCAGCAGATCTTAGGAAGACAATTATTCGTCTGTCGAAGGCACAGCACCGGAAGGACAGAATCTTGATGTGGATCACCTCAAAGACATCACATAACCAATGTCTTCCAGCCCTAATGACCCTCTGGGACATCAGAGAGGACAATCGTCATCAAACAGCTTTATGCAAGCCTTCAGGAAGTGCAGGGTTCTTGTCCCAATCATGGAGTTCCTTCTTGCTGATAAGGAGCAGAAGCATCAACAGAGGTAGATGGAGGAGGGTGAACTTGAAGAGCTGTCTTGCAGACTTGCTATCTGCATCCCTGTAGAACTTGTATCCAAGGTACGTCAGCCAGAGGTTGAGGGGTAGGGAGTCCACAGCAAAGGTCCAGGTCGTGAGGTCAAAGATGGGAGCTAGGGTGCAGAGTCCAATCAAGCCGAAGCAGTGGCGCAGGGCAACCCGTCGGCACAGGCCAGGGTCTGTGGTTGCCATCATGCGGTAGCCGCCTCGGGAGTAGTCACTGCGGAGGTTCCAGCTGAGAGCGTTGAAGTGAGGGAACTGCCAGCAGTAGAGATAGCCAGCCATTAACAGAGCACCTGGAATGAATGCAGAGAATTGATTCAACAATGTAATTAATTCTCAAGGGATATTCAGAATGTAAAACAGCATAAGAGAATGAAATTTTATAGAACATACAATCATTTCTAATCAACATTGTCAATCAGTTAGTGCAATCCCTGGCCTCTGTCTAACTTCACAGTCTATCTTGTCCAAATTTCTACAAAAGATTCAGTGAACATACTTCAATTCATAGCTTTATAGAGATGCTGGACGGGATACAATTTATAACAATAAAGCACCTTTTCCATCCTTTCGGGTGAGAATAAGCCCCCTACATCAAAAAAATTCCTGCTTGCACATAATAAGCAAATTCATGGACAATGTTAGGACGTTCAATGGCAGGGGAATGGCAAAAGGGAGTGCGCCAAGAATTGCTCCAGGCAAATCGTCAAATACATAGGGTTAGGGTTAGACTTAGGGTTAAAGATAAAGTTGAGTTCTGGTCATCAGATTGAATTGTGAAAGAAACTGTCCCAAAGCAATTGGGAAAGGTTGATTGTTGTATGCTGTAAGGTCTTGGAATCTCCAAAATGATAAGAAATTGACTCAATCCTGCTGAGAGTCACATGAACTGCACACAGAAATGTGTATATGGGACTACACACAATTTTTTTGGCCCAAACATGTCAGCCGTTTCTTGTCTTATTTCGAATATGAGGGCATTTGACGAGCAATCCTTTTCAGGGACTTTTCTAAACTGACATAAAAAGAATGAGAAAGCTCACAAATTATTTTTCACCTCTCCCAGAACTCAACTTTCTCTGTAAGTATAGCAGAGCTCCACACACATTTTAAAGTCTGTGTGCATGAGCCTGATTAGTTATTTTTTTTAATTTTGGGAATCCCAAGTTAGCATTTGGGGCACATGTGTCCTGCGCAGGTGTTAGTGTCGAGCCCTAGGTATAGTAATAGGTCAAGGATTGGTGTTAGGAATTTGCTCATTGTCAAAGTTTGGAGAATTTGTCCTTGGAGGACAAAAAGCTCACCAGGTCCGAGAGTACCACAACAAGCAGCCCAACCAATGGCAGGAGGAAGAGCCCCCACCACTGCTCCAACCCACGTATTGACTATACTGTAACGCTTCAGTGGGGTGTATGATAGGACGTAGAGGGCCCAGGAAGATCCTGCAATAGCTGCAGCTAGAGGGTTCACTGTAGATGCTAATATGGCTACACCTGATACACCCACTACTGATGCAAAGGTGACTGCATGGAGAGGACTAGGAATAGAAGAAAAATCATATTCAAATAAGAGTTTACAAAAGTATGGATAGTATGATTCATCAGCTGACAGAAATATCAAAGGTGAAGTACAATACTAAATCTGAAATGATCATTCTTCATTTTCTGAGATATTAATGATATGATCAATTTCACAATGATATCTGAGATAAGACTTGCGATGCAAAAACTGGAATAGAATTATAGATAATCCTTTGAGGAAATAGCTTTCAAAACTCATATAGAAAATACTGATATACAAATAGCTGCCATTCAAATCATTCACCTCACAAAATGATCCATAATTTTCACTTAACGGCCTATTTTTTTCGTCACAAATCAGAAATTGGTACATTTATAGTAAATTTTATTCCTATGGAATGTATTTTATGCCAAATCAAGCATAGAAGGTCTAAATCTAACACTTAAAAGCTTATTCTTGACAATTTTTCAAAAGCTCGGTGGCATAGGAAAGGTTAAATAATAAAAGGCAAAATATATCATGTTGGTAAATCATTTGATCATACTTTCTCAAAGGAGTTTATACCAATCATTCAACATGAATCCTGAAGCACAAACTGTTGATTCCATACCTGATCAATCCTCGAACTAGCACACGATTTTTGGTCCTGGCCATCTGAGAATCATATGGCACTTCACAAAACTAAAAGAAAATTGATGTACATCATAACATTGTATTAGTTACTGCTTGTATCTGCACAAAAAGACAGTATAGAACTGATTTGTATTATCAAAAACTTCATACCAAATGCTAGAAAGAGACAATGTGACGCTCAGGGAAATCCTAATGGAGTTTGAAATAATATATTACAACACTGTATGACTTCATCAATAAACAGAGCTTCAAATGACATGTTGGAGCCTCCTATACTGTTAGTTCTTCACATTTCCACATAGTTTTCCTTTTCTACAGGAAAATATATGTTTTATTTTTAGGAGGTTTGCTGTAAGCTCACAAAAATCACAACATAGACAAGGGAAAATATAAAATATACAGGGCATTAGTTCTTTCTCAGACCACTATCAAACTTCTGGCCTTTTCTTCATGATGAATCTCTGAGATTCTTAACCAAAGTGGATTGTCAAAGAACTCAGGTAAATAACTGCTGCATCACTTCTGTATCTATGAATGATCAAACTGGCATGTCTTATCTCAAACCAGAAATTCATAAGTTTTGCTAACAGAGTATCCACATCTGGAAAATTTTATACTGGTATTTCAACTAAGAGAATCAGCACCAACGACAGCACCAGTTGACAGTCTTACCTGGTTAACTGTATTTGCTGAACATGAGGTAAGAAATGTCCCTAGTCCCATCAATGCACATGTAGCAGCATCAAAGATCCCAGGAGCCATGCCATAGCCAGCTAGGGCAGATATCACTACTAGACCTGATGAACAAACATTCAAAAAAGATAATGTATGGATGAAAACAACTAAATCTCATACTCAAGTACTTGGCCAGTTGGACCAGAGATTTGGGGTTCAATGTCAATTTCAATTTCGCTTCTTTACTACTTTCAATTTTCATTTGACCCAGGATGAGACCATAATGATTGTAAGGTACAGTACATGTAGTGTGTTAATGACAAGAGCTTTATAGCTAGCCTTCTGATATAATGATATCAAGGCAAAAAATCCTTCATTAAGGATAACTATAATTTTTCTGATGAATGCAAGGCATTGATAAAGATCAGCTTTGCCTAACAATTTCTGTATCTTTAATAGTCAAGTGATACTTTTGCATGCACTGTCTGTTGCCAGATTACACAAGTCTCACACAAAATTTCATAGTTATTAAGATTAAATTCAATCAGGACAAGTTTGTAAACACCTAATGACTAGCTTAAAACATTACTATGAATATTCACTATTACCACAGAAGATGGGAATATATAGTGCTAGAAATAAACATTTCATGTTCGCTGATGTTTTAGTTCATGAAGATGATCTTAAAGGAGAATGAAACCCTGGGGAAAATCACTTTTAATGAAAAGAGAGGATAGAGAGAAGCGATTTGAAAAAAAATTCTCTCGTTCTTAGCTCAAGATATATCATGTGAAAATGTATTTGACACAACATATGTTGAGTTCACAAAAAGACAAGCAGCGTCTTTAGAGATAATGGAGAAAATATGAAATTTTGTGTACAAAACATATTGAGAGTTGTACTACTAAACTTGCCATTTTGAAGCAACATTGCTAAATTGAGGATCGCCATAGAAAGTAAATTGATACTTTTTAAACTTTCACAACTTTTTCATTTCGTAACCGATTTTGATGGAGCTTTTTTTAAATTGCTTCTCTCTATTCTCTCTTTTCATTAAAATGGATATTTCCCCAGGGTTTCATTCTCCTTTAAATAAAAGGTCGAAAATTTGAAACTTATCATGACTCTGATCGGAGTATTATTTCTAGCAATATGAACATTGCTAACAGGAATTCATGCTGGTGATATGACTCTGTTGCCCTGTGAGAATTACTGAATTACCGCTTAAGTACATACAACATAAAATGAACTGAAAAGAGACTTACCAGTCAACCTGCTTTTGGATAGCTGCATATAGATTGAAGGCAGCTCTGAGAGCTTGACAGTCTGTTCTCTCCACCTTACATCCTCTTCAACGCCAACCTCAACACCCTCCAACTTGTTCCCATCCTTGGGTTCAATAGGGCATGGTGAAACCTGGTCCACCGTGCTCTGTATGGCTTTCTCTACCCTCTCATTCAGTCCTGGCAGAGGCTTGAGAGTTTCCTGAGACGGTTCAATGTCTTCAAGGTGTGGTTTTGTGGCTGTGGTTGTCGACTCCGATGTGGCTGCGGCAGCTGATGTTGATGTGGCTGTTGCTGTTGCAGATGTTGCATGTTGAAGCTGTTGCTTCTGATAGTGGCTGCTAGTTGTGGAGGATTTGTGAAAGGCCTGACACTGCATCACGAAATGTCAAGGGGATGGGAACAAAAATGAATATTGATCAAAACAATGACGACTATTGGAGGACATCATGACTTGGATGCGATGGTCACTAAGAGGCTAAATAAACATCATTAGTAAGTTTCTTAAGTTTATAATGGAAAGTCTACATAAGTAATGCATTGATATCTAAGGCATAGCAGATTGTATGTAACAATATATCATACTTTGAAACAAGAAATATCATATATTTCTACTGCACTAAGGTAATGTTAAGTACTGATAATGACAGAATGTGAACTCTCAAAGAATCAACAATAAATACACATAATGTTCTAGACTACAAATTAATCACATCTGTCATGGTAGAAAGTAATAGCCAAGTACATGTAGTAGAGTAACTTACCAAAGCATTATTAGGAAATCAAGGTAGAAGTCCCAACCATGCTCACAACATGAGGTTTCAGTGTGAAAATGTAAGTTGTGTTTTCCAGAGAATGATACGATTCCCAACAAATTTGTGTAACTTTGTTTATATTTTGCTGGTCAAAACGTCCATCGACTGCATTATGAACAATTTTAGAATAATTTTGAGCAAGTTTCCATATTGTCAATCGACAGCAGTCAAGATTAACTCTAAACCTACCTGAAAGAGGCATGGAGACACGGGAGACAGAAGACTGTTTTTGTTCACTAGCTTCAAAATGCGAATACGTGTTCCAAGAGCTGAGCACAACTTCGTATTGAGCTGCCTAACAGACATGGCCTGCAGAGCATGATAAAGGTTAAAGATAAAGTTGAGTTCTGGTCACACAATTACATTGTGAAAGAAACTGTCTCAAAGCAATTGGGAAAGGTTGACCATGTCCACATAAGAATCATTTCATACTGTGTTGTTTTAGAATCATCAAAATAGATAAGAAATTGACCCAATCTTTTTCCCACAAACCTAGGCATGGGTCAAATTCTAACATTCTGATGGTTGATCTACTGTAGATCTAGATATTTAAAAAAATAGTCCAACTCTGACTTGAGCAAAAAATTAATAATACGACAATCGATCTGTGACAAATATTTTCATAACAAGGCCTTGTCTGAAAGCTCTGAAAATTTGTAGGTCATCTTTAAACACTTTCATATATTTGATTTTAGATCTAGGTTATTTTCATTTTATTTCATTTTTTCTATTTTTTTAAAGTCAGTGTCCAAATGAAAATTGATCATTTAAAGTGGAAAACATTCAAATATACTTCCCTCACTAGATCTAGTAAAAAAAAATGCACACCACATTCCACACACATATCTTTCTTTCATCCTGTTCAGTTAAATTTCTTTCACATTTGTGATAGATGCTGTAGATCTCATCGTACTCATAGATTTTTGACATCATTCATGTATGATGGGGGGACCTAAAGCTATTGACTTTGTTTCCACTGGCTAAAAAGTCACCTCTTCAATGATTAATGCAAATTTCTTTCATATATCTTGGTTCTACATACTCTTAAATTAAATCCCTGAGAAAATTACGACGGACAATTATCAATAACATTAATTTTCAAGTCGATGTCGATACCCATGTCAAATTTGGTTGACAAAATGAAAGGTTCCTAAAGCTACGCACACGTAATAAATGAATGCAAATCTTGATTTTGAAGCTGACTAATGTGAATTTCACCCCGATTTTCCAAATAATGATATCACAAAAATAAAGGAAAATTACTCATTCTTTTTGGCAAACGTAAATGATAATCTCGTTGCTCAGTCACACCAAAAGTTTGGCGCATTGAACGCGTCATATTGCGCGTATTTGCGGGGTGTGTAGATTTAGGACCCGACCATAAATGGAATGATTCATTGCAATGAATTTTATGCACACCTTGGCTTAATTTTTTTCACTAACATTACATTTGAGTCTACGTTAACTTTTATCAAACTCTCATTCTTTCAACATGTTCAACATACACGTAGGGAGTTAATTACGACATTATCATGGTTGACGAAACCACTATTCACTCCACACAGAAGCACTTATTGCATCACACGTGTTGGTTTCCTCATTCCCTGTCCATCATTGTCCAGACCCTGCACTTTAACGAACGAGTGGTTTCCTCAACCATGATATAGCCTTAATTACTGAATAATCCGAATCGAATACGCGACCGACAGGTATGCACTCATCATATCACTCTCTCCAATAACCTCGCATAAGTGTGAGTGCTCTCTACCCGACTTGAGTCTAGTCAAGGAGTTATCACAGAACTCCTTGGTCTAGTACACTCGTAGTCCGAGTCGTACTCGTACATGTCGCTACTCAAGCGGAGCTCCACCGCGAGTGTCCCCGCAAAGCGCGGGGAGGCGGCCGCCGGAGCTCCGAGCTTACTTGGCGGACCTTCCCCAACTTTCCATAAATTGATCATTAAACAATGTTAGTTCACTCTAAAATCACACCAATATAACTGCCATATTTTCTCATTATTAATAGAGATTTTACAATGATGATAATTATACATACGGTACCGGTACTAATCGTGTAGATTTTCAAGCACTAAATGGAAAAACATCGTTGTTACACAATTTCCACTGAATCTCGCTATGCAATAAGTCTCGTAACGTGCTTGCATGCGCGTTTTGCACGTAGGCGAGATTTTACCAACCTGAAGTGAGCGCACAGCCCCAGCGCACAGTGAGATATCGCGATCGCCAGGTTGGTGAGATTTTCTGTATTTCACGTATATTCTAGAGCTTACACAACTCGGTACAATACATCTCGGTACCAGGACACTCGGTGCCTCATTCGAGAAACTAGCGTCAATTGAATCATCGAAACGAATCAACTTGAATTACATTTAATTGAATTGAATTAAATAAAATAAAATTGAATTTAATTGAACTGAACTGAAATGAAATTAATTGAAACTATTTTTTTTTTCAACATCACTTTATTGATCAAACAGTTGCACTTGTAACAAAGAAGATTGAAGGCCAGGTCAAAACCAAATTACTGGTAACTTTATGCAGGGCATAAAAAAGAAGCCAACTTCAACGAAAACGCAGTGTAGTAAATATCAATATTGAAAATTCATATGGAGAAATGTCGAGAATATTTTTTTTTCAGGAACCCGATAACCTTTTTTCTTTGGTCAAAAATTGTCAGGGGGCACTCTCTCCCCTGCCCCCCGGGTACGCTATGCGGCAGTGCTATACCCCTAATAATCGATAATTAATAATTACTGAATTATTGCATCATTGAATTTGAAATTGAATTGCGTTCAAATAAAGTAAACTGAATTAAATTGAATTAAATTGAACTGCCCTGAACTCGGAAATGAACTTCAATTTAATTAACTGAAATGACCGTGTAACTGTACAGAATCTATCAAAAACAAGTACACCACAACAATAACTGGACAAAACTTGACATGGTTTGCTTCTTTCCCGCCAACGTTATTAAAGAACAATAAAAGCAAGAGTAGGCCTATGGCATTGGTACACAGGTGGATTTGTATAAAGTCGGCAGTCAGGAAAGAAGTGACTCTTTTAGTCTGTTTTAAATCAACTTTTCTTAAGAAAAAAATAGAGACAACGGAGTGATGTTCACTGGGTCTTGTGAACACTAATAATTTTTACCAATTTGGTCGCCAAAATGCCCTTTTGACAAGCGGGGCCGCCACACAAAAATTTGCTTACTTTCAATCAAATCCCCTTTTGAATAAAAACTCAGTAATTTCACTTGGATTAGAGTTTTGACCAAATGACAAAAAAGGGAAAGAGGAAGTGGTTAACGGTCTTAATCTTGTTGCAACAAAAATCAGGCTAAGATTAGGCCGCTGCGTGGGGCCTCAGTTTGATCCTATATAGGCCTACTGCTTGAGTTTGTCCTTTATACTAATATTATAATAATAATATTTCTTGCTAAGTCAAGTTTGACTAATTGCTAATTGGCAACTTTAAGCGGGCTTTTAAATGCAATTAAGCTTGATTAATCGAAAGTTATGAAATTGAAACAGGGTTCAAAATGAATTTACACAGAGTCTAAAAATGAGCCTGCATGCTCACTCCTCTCAATCAGTCTCTCTCTCTCTCTCTCTCCGCCCCACTCTCTCTCTTTCCTTTTGTTTCTCTATCTCTTTCTCCCTCTGCTCCTTCACTTCTCTCTCTTATTTTAAAGAATATTGATCGCCCGATTGCTCTAATAATTTTTGTCAATCATGAGATAGTTTTACTATTTCATGTTCAAGTTGTGTTGATTTATTGACTCTTTTGATCCCCTTTCGGGGGGCTGGGGGGTAGGCAATTTTTTTAAATTAAAAAAAAATTTTTTTTTTCTTTGCCAGCCATCCAAAAGTCACTCAGTGGGGGTCCTCAGATTTTAGGGGGTTCAGTTTTCCTCCATAATTACATGCACAGCTACGCCAGTGCATGTAATATAAAATGAGATAAACATAAACAATACGTAATAAACACTTAAATTATATAAACTACATCAGTGATAATGCTGAAAAATTCATTACGTTTTCCAATCCCAGGGGTCGAAATCGTTGCTGGCGTTATGTTTTACGGACGAGTGCTGCTAGCGCTTCAATGACTTTCTTCATTCCAAATTGGCTAGAAATCGGACAATAAGTATTGGATCAGAAGTTGTTAATTCCATCCGCAATCATGCAGACTATTGTGGCTAACGTAGAAAATATAAATTTTGAGGTTGAGATGCAGATAAATATGCAACTGGGGACCTTACCTCTTCCCTTTTCTGGCATGGACAGTAAGTCGGATTATTCAGAGTATTTTTTTTTTCAGTCCCATACACGCATAATGATGTAGAGTCTAGTAACGGTATTGTTGTAGAGACTGATCCACTTAAAGGCACTCATGGGCCCTTGCCTATGTGGGACTGTGTCCAACATTCACTGTTGCAGCAGTCAAAAACAGACAACAAAATTGCTCTAAGCAAGATTTAATTTTCTTAAATTTGCTAGATTACCTGATTGATGGACTCTTCCACTCTTACTGTGCCACAAATTAGGGGATTCAGAATTGAAAGTGAAATTTTAAATAATTATTTTCCTCTCCTGTATGAATAATCTAGCCTGGAAAAGGGCCTGCTGATACACACAATAGCTATTGAAGCCTATTCACCCATAAAAGAGCTAGTCTGAGTACAAGGTTATCTTCAGATAAGCTTGTACATGTATAAGTGACTTAAAGGAGATATTCAAAGCAAATCACAAATATGCTCAATAATGTATCTCTAGAAACTAGAAAGCTTGCAGATGGTAATCGTATAAGTTTTACGTTAACTGCGTGTTTGATGATTAAAAAATGGCACAAATAAAAACGCTTCTCAGCATCTGGGATATCCCAGCGATTCGCCAGAAATATACCCATGTTTTCATGACGTCACATCAGGTACCAATCCTGCCTAAGCAGACGACGTCCTATGTCAAGTGAACGTAACTGCAATGCAATTATTTTTAAATTATAAAGAGTTTGGTGTGTTTCACCATGACCGTATTTCACATCATTCTAAAAGGGAAGTGACACCGTTTCTAGTAACTAAAATCTTTTGTTTGTAAAAAGTCATGATAAGGGTCAATGATCAATCAAAGAAATCACACTTTCGAATTGTAAAGCCCGCTGAATTATAGCATGGATGGTATTCGTTCCCTCTTGAAACGCCGACATGCTGCGGTGCATGCAGCTGAAAATACAAGGGCATCTTATTTTGTTTACAAGCGATTGATTCCTTTATTTTTTTTAACGCTGCATTTTTCATCAAAATAATACCATGCAGGAAATTTAGAGTGAGGCAACAAATAATCATTTATACTGACGCTAGCGAAGTAAGAGAAATAAGTGAAGATGAGATGACAAAACAGGCACTGAAAATGTGTAAGATGTTATGGGGCATCGTCTGCTTAGGAAGGATTGCTCCCCGGTATGACGTCACATATCTCAGCAGCGTTCAAAGAGCTCTATAGGTGCTATAGCGGGGCTGTGTTATATCATTTTATAATTGATAATAATAATTACTTCAAATGTTTCCAAGTGTTGAATTTTGATGAACCTTGTTCAATCTAAGCTTCACCTATGCAATAATAAAAATTAAATCAATATTCAAAATTAATGAAATTCTACTTTAACATGTACAAGCTTATCTGAAGATAACCTTGTATTCAGACTAGCTCTTTTATGGGTGAATAGGCTCCAATAGCTATTGTGTGTATCAGCAGGCCCTTTTCCAGGCTAGATCATTCATACAGGAGAGGAAAATAATTATTTAAAATTGTACTTGTACAAGTCATTATGGTGGTGGATCCAGTTGCCGAACACTTTTCAGAAAATCAAACGATAGCAAATAAAATATCAAACAAATATCTGTCATACTTACATAATGAATGCTTAAAGTCCTACAGAAAAAGAAGTTGATAGAATTTTAAAAAGACAGCGTAGATTTAATACGATATTCCCTTCTGAGTGAACCCCTTCCCAACGACGCAGCATTTTGGTCCCTTGAAGAAGGTACTGTATTTCCGAACTAGCTTTTACGGGTGAATAAGCTTCAATAGCTTTTGTGTGTATTAGCAGGCCTTTTTCCAGTAGATTATTCATACATGAGAGGAAAATAATTATTTAAAATTTCATTTTCAATTCTGAATCCCCAAATTTGTGGCACAGTAAGCATGGTAAGAGTTGAAGAGTCCCTGAATCAGGTAATTCAATTCAATTCAATTCAGTTTTCATAACATAACTTTGAGGATAATAATTTTCTTGAGGTGCAATTTGGTGTTAATTGGTCTTTTGATTAATAAGTTGTTAAATTGTGAAACACATTGTTTTCTCAAAAGTAGCCAAAAATTATTGTCAGGATTATGTAACCACTAACCACACCCATTGTCATTCTGCACCTGTTTGACAAGACATAATAGAGGAGCTTGTCATGTATCTGTGGTATGTGCCTGCCAGGCTGAAATGAACTATTCATGTGTTAATTGCACAGATACCAAGCAAGCTCCTCTATTATGCCTTGTCAGATGGTCAGTGGGTGTGTTTACATAATCCAGAAAATATTTTTGGGCTGCTTTTGAGAAAGCAATACATTTTTCACAATTTAATAACTTATTAATGAAATGACCAAGTGGATTGTCAGTTTTTATATTTTTGGAATGTATATCCATAGCTCTTCCTTCTGACAAAATTTGGTTCCTGGGCTTCAAGTGGAAAATTTTACCCCAATTTTTAGGGGCCATCTGACACCCCAATTTTTTGTCAGTTTTTTCCGTTTTGTAATGTCCAGTCATAATAACTGGCAAAGTCAGGTGCATTGGGGAGATGGGGTGAAATTGACCCGACTTTGAAGTCTCTTTTTGGGGCTCTGGGGGCTGAACCTGACAGCTACCTTCATGCTAACAACCTTTTCGTCAATGACTTAGATGGTCTAAGTAACTTTAAGGGGTCATGGGCTCAAATCCGGGGTGGGGGGGAGGGGGGGGGGGGGGGGGGGGGGACAGGGGGACATGTCCCCTGCCCCCACCTTTTTTTTGTTGTTGTTGTTGTTGCTAGTCAGAGAATTTTGGAGGGAAACGAGAGCCAAAAATTGTAACCTTTTTTTGGGGGGGGGGGGGGAGGGGGGGGAGGTTGTCAGAAAAATTTTTCAGACATTTCGGACAGGTACAAAAGTCATCATGTGGTGCCTCCCCCCCCCCCCCCCCCCCCCCCCCTCGATTTTCAAAATGGATTTGCGCCACTGTGAGGGGTCAAATCTTATGGGTAAAATGGGGTGACTGTTTCAGGACAGGCTTCCAGACTATGACCTCAGAGGGGAAAAAATTTTGCTGAGAAAAAGTGCCTTGTTGGTGGTGTTTCCATTGTCCTCTAGTTCGCAAAGTCTCCGATATCGGAGAGTCGGAGACTGTTTCTCAAGTAGGAGAGAGTCTCCCAAATCGGCTGTGCGCCTCTGCTGTTAAAGTTTAACAAGCCCACCTACATGTATACATGTACAAGCTTATCCAGATAAGCCTTTCAAAGGTCAACATGGCCATGATGGTCAAAGTTAGATCTGCATTTTTTTTTTTTTTCATTCTGCATCGGCAAGTGTAATCTCAGTCAGAGCTGTTGATTCAGAGGTTGTTACACTGCTATTACATGTAGGACATCATTACCAGAGTGATTGTATTATGTTGTGCAGTCTTCTCAGCTCGGCTGCCTTGGCCTTCGTCACTCATGGAACCATCACTACTTGGGGCTATGTCAATTTCGGCAGCAGTTGCTACCTCTAAGTTGAAGAGGTGAAAACACCAATATATTATGTAAAATTTTGAGAAAATCCTTCTACATTTGAGGATGATAGAAAAGCTGATTTCGTGCTCAATTCTTCAATAGCATATTTACCACCTTGAGCAAGTAAAATTTTCAGGCTATTTTTGTCCCGCCATCTTGCTCCTTCAAAACACACATATGTGCTGGAGATTACACACTCTCTATGGGAGGCAATGCTCTGTGGTAAGAAGGTATGGAGTGCGAGGTTATCTACAATAACCTCGCATATTGTGTGAGTGGGCCTTGGCCAGGCAGTCACTGTTACTAACTTGTCTTGTATTTGTGAACTTTGAAATCATATGCTGTGTGGCCACTTTTGCACTGCAAGATGCTGGAAGGTCTCGCTGTAGCTCTGGAGAGCCAGATGAATATCCCCCTGGTCAGCCATCATTTATGCAAGTTTCCTTACATCCCATTGAAACACATAAATTTTATAGCATTTCAGTGGGATGTCGGCAAACTTAGACCTAGATGACAGTTTCATGAGATGCTACCCAGTTTCTGTCTATAATGGGGTCTGCCATGCACATGCATAGTTGCCAGCTGCTTGCAAACTTAAACTTTGTAAAATTTAATTAAGATGTCAAAATTTTAGCACTACCAATAGGAAGAGGAATCAGAGACAAATTACATCTAGTAATTTGTCTGACACAGACTTCTTATAATAATTTTCAAAAAAATATGCTCATGAAAGAAATATTTTGCACTAATGATCATGTAATTATAGATCAATTAATTCCTTTACATTTAAAACGTGTACATGAGGTATAGCCAACAGAAATCAATAATTGAATACAAGTAGAAGCATACATGAGATGCAATAGCAATGTGATGTTACATGTAGTTGACATGTAGAATGCACGGTACAGGAACAAAATACCATTTTTATTAACATTATTGTAATTTTGTGCTTTACAGAGTCCAATTCCGCGGTATGCCAGTTCTACAAGAATCACTCCTGTGTGAAAGCAGCTTTGTGTCCGTTCAGACATGTCAAAGGAGACAAGGCAGTTGTATGCAAACATTGGCTAAGAGGCTTGTGCAAAAAAGGGGATGAGTGTGAATTCCTCCACCAGTTTGACATGACAAAGATGCCCGAGTGTTTCTTCTTTGCCAAATTTGGTAAGTTGGGTTTACTTTATATAGTAGTGTTAGCAACCGCTTGAGCTATTTATCTGTAGATACATGTCTTATACTTCTGTTTTACACTATTTATATTTATATTTTTGTTATGAATACAATAATACATGTATGATAATACTTTGTTATATGTTTGTTATATGTTTATGAACAGAATATTGATGTAAATCAATGATGTTTAATAAAATTCAATTCAATTCATGTACAGTCAAACCTGTAAATAAAAACTGCTCAAGAGAAAATGCTGGTCTTTACAGGCAGGCAGTCTGTGCTTACACATTCCTCGAATACAGGTTACAATACAAAGCACTTTTTAAAGGGAAATTTTTTTTACTAAGACTTTTTGACATTAAAAAAGATTGTGGCATAGTGCAGTCATCTGGAATTGTCCACTCACTTTCATGCCTCAGTAGATGTAGAAAATATGAAATCCAGAAGGAGAGTTAGAAATAAATTCAAATACTGTGTCCAAAACAGTTGTTTCCCTTTGTTATGAGTGTACCTTCATCGACAAACTATTATCCAATATGGAATTCTATTCAGAAGTGAAATGTAGCACTATGTTTGAGTAGCTGTGTCTGTCATTTACCAAATATTGATCTTTATCTCCAGTGAATCGAGTAATACATAAAATGGTTTTCATTCCTTATTCCACTGGACAGGTATGTGCAGCAACAAAGATTGTCCGTTCCTTCACATTGACCCAGATACAAAGAGGAAGGATTGTCCTTGGTATGACAGGGGTTTCTGCAAACATGGTAAGCTTTACTGACATGTCCTGGCTAACTTAAGGGCAGGTCACATTTGTCCGATAATGATAACAAGATTTTCAATTAAAGGTACACCCTACTATATGGTGAGTACGTGTGAGTATGCTTCTGTCTGTTAATAGTAGGGCAGCTCTGGGGTGTACCTTTAATGAAAATTCTTGTTATCGTTTTCGTTATCAGACAAATGTGACCAGCCCTTTTAGCTGGCCTATAATATGTCCTTGGATTGAGTTAGCCAGGAAAGTTTGAATCAATCATAAATAGGTTTGGGTCATTCTGCACATTTCTTCTAGAGCTCTGCTAAAGCCTAACCCTGGACCATATGTGACCACAGGCATGCTAACCCCTTTGAGACAAGTGGTGCAAAAACCCTGTGATACTGGATTCAAGTATAAAGTATAGAGTGTAATGATGCCTGGATTTTGTAATTTGTCTTTTCATGAACAATTCAATAGAGCCAATTTAAATCTCCCTTGCTAACTCAGCCATTTTGTTGGGGGGGGGGGGGGGTGGGGTTAAGTTAGCCAGTACCCTTTGTACACAATTTGAGTCACAAGGAACTCTTTTGAATCTCAGTATAGCACAAGTTTAGAAAATCATCGCCAAAAAAAAACCTACCACAAATTTAGAGCATGAAACATTGTACTGTTTTTTGTTTTGTGTTTTTGCTTCTATTTGTTGTTCATCAAGAGATTCATTAAGACAATCTTCAAAGAGCATGTGGAGATGCACATTATAAGCAGGTGGGAGATACTTCCATTGCATATATCATCACCACCAGTGGATAATCATGCTTTGCTCCCTTTATCATAGTGTTGCATACTTTCTTTCAGGTCCTCATTGTAAGAACCGTCATGTAAGAAGAGTGTACTGTCCAAACTACCTGCTAGGCTTCTGTCCAGATGGTCCTAACTGCAAATATGTACAGTGAGTATCAGAAAGAGAGAGAGAGGGAGAGAGGGTTTTTTACTACTCCTACAATTTTCAGTGGTTTTGCGTGGCTTTTAGATTTAGGTTAATACATGTAGCTAAATACTGCATAGGGAACCAATGTTGTTACAGCGGACATTGATATTTTAAACAAAAATTGTGATTGTGAGCCTCAGAATAGTTAATTAGTTCAGTGGTGCAATATTGATGTTGAATCTATAATTATTTTCAAACTTGTTCAAGTAGTATCTAACTTGCATCATCCTTTGTTTATTACATTAATTCACTTGCAAGATCATTCCAAAGTAAGTACTGGATGAGGAAATGCATTTAAAAGTATGCATAATTAATTAAAATATTGTAGATGATGATCTATTTCACATACACACCAGATGACACTGAGCATCAATTAAAACATTTTTACTGCTTTACTTTTTTTTTTTCTTAACCATATATATTCATATTTTAGGATCAAAGTTTGGTGTAAATATTTTTAATTACTTATCTTTAGTCCGACCTTTGACCTACCGATGCCTGGTGACATGAAGGACCAAGGTCAGAAGAAGGTATGGAATTGTCACAGTTGTGGTGAGCCCGGTCATAAGGCTATTCACTGCCCTAAGAAGAACCCAGTCCAACCTTATCATACAGCAGGACCACCAATGTCCTTCAGCCAGAAACAGGCTGCAGAAAAGGTGAGTGACATATCAGGACTTTTGCTGTATTCTGCATTTACATTCTAATGTCAACTGTTAAGAGCCAGAAGGGCATTAACTCATATCCCTTGACACAATGATAATGCCCTTTTGGCTCTCAACACACGATAATGATGGACCTGCTGTGTCCCTCAGCCAGAAACAGGCTGCAGAAAAGGTGAATGACATATTGTACATGTACATTCTAATGTTTTTTGAGAGCCAGAAGGGCATTAACTCACATCCCTTGACACTGTGTATATGCCCTTCTGGCTCTCAATACAATACTGCTGGACCATCACTGTCCCTCGGCCATAAACAGGCTGCATAAAAGGTGAGTGACATATCAAGACTTTTGCTGTATTCTACATTCTAATGTCATCAGCTGAGAGCCAGAAGGGAATATCCCTTGACACGGGGATAAGGCCCTTCTAGTTCTCAACACACAATAATGCAGGACCTCCGACATCCTTCAGCCAGAAACAGGCTGCAGAAAAGGGGACAGTAGTAGACTTTTGCTGTGTTACATTTTAATGTTGTGTGCTGAGAGGCAGAAGGGTATTGACTCTGTGTTAATTGGATTTGAGGGTGTTGTAACACATTGTGTCATTTCCCATACCGATGACCCTCTATTTCCTCAGGTGACTTTTCCTCCAGGCTGTATTTAAAAAGATACAAATAAGGTAATTGTTAGTGTTACCACTGGTTTTAGTTTAGGTTTAGGGTTAAGGTTGTGTATAACATTTGGTTCAGGGGTGAATGTAAGAATTTAGTGTAGGATATTCATCACAAAGCAATCCTTGCTGGAGTATGTGTCATTCACCCAAATGTTTGCTTCTTTATTTTACTGTTCCAGTAGCAAGTGCTTACATTTGTTTGTGCTGTCATGCTTTCTCAGTAATGTGTTTTGTAATTCATTCTTTACAGCAAGGACAGCAGGGCATCCGTGTCCTAGGTAACTCAGACATCAACTCTCAAGCCACCCAACAAAACAAAGACACAACTAATGCAACATCATATCAACCAAGGCAAGGAGGTCGAGGAGGTCAAAGGTCATATGACCACATCACTTGCTACAAGGTGAGAATATTCCAACTCTCCAATTTGATTAACATGACTTTTAGGCAAAGCATCGAATAAACAATTAGTAAACCAGGATCATTTTAACATTTTGTTAACCCTTTCAGGACAGGAATTATTTAAGGGCTAAATTGATCACATTTTGTTCTTCAAATTGGCAACAATAATATTTTTATTTTAGTGCTACGTGGTTCTAATAAGATGTAATTTCTTGAAAATAATATATGTGGTTAGGAACTTTGTCAAAAAGTTGAAAAAGTTGCCAATTTGGACAAAAAACAATGATTTTGTATCTCTCAATGTGTTGCCAATTTAAGGATGTTCAATCTTATTCTCCTTTTTAAAATTCCTGGCATCAAACGCAATATGATCAGGCAACAAAAATGGACACAGTATGTGCAGAATTTTTTGCTCTTTCTACTCATGCATCTGGTATATTTTTTAAGGCTCTAAATCAAAAGTTATTGGGCCAAACCACAAAATGTGGTCAATTGTCTCGAAAGGGTTAATGTTACTTCATTTTCTATAATGCTGAAATGTTCAAAAAATTAGAAAATAGTTCTGAAGAGGAATTTCCTTTTTGTTTCATTTGGTCTGTGTTTTGTCTTATTTTCTCTTGCTTTTAATTTTGGTCTCTGTATTTTAATGTTTTCCTTCTCTCTCCCTCTCTCTCTCTCTCTATCCCTCTTTCACTTATTTCTAATTTACTATAAATGTGCAGAGAACCTTTGTATTCCTTCCTACACTTGATATAGTTTGTCCTTTTTGTCTTTATATTTTTCATTCTCTCCTGTACCTTTTCTTCTCTTTTTAACCCAAATAGCTCCATTTACCTCTTTTTTTTTCTTTACATGTTTTCCCTACTTCATTTTGTTTTTCTATGACTTTCTCTTGCCATTTTCATTACAATTCTTTTGTTTTATTATTTACCTTTATAAGTTTCCACATCACTTCATTTCTCATTCAAATGATATTGCTTCATTGCAATGACTTGTTTATGTCTATGCTTGTCTTACAGTGCGGAGAGAAGGGTCACTTTGCCAACCACTGCCCGAAGGGTCATCTAGCATTCCTCAGCAATGCATTAGCTGGTAACCAGAGCTCACAACCTCCACCACAGTGACGACCTCTTGGCTAATACTCCAAGAACTATTACATGTCTGATTCCTGCTACAAACTCCCTACACATCTCCATAGCCATTCCACTCATCCCTAGAATATAATGAAGATTTTCATTGCAAAATGCTTTTTTCCTCACGATAAATGTTGTTTTATCATTGTGACTTTAAATAATACAAAGGTAATTTCTAGCAAAATGAACATTGAACAAAATGCTGTATTCATATGAAATGTTCCCTGACAATTTTCTCTGGAAAAGATACTGATTTTTGTTATTTTACAAGAGGGTTATTTTTATTTCTTACACCATCAAAAATATAAATATAATGTGGGAAACTGGTGAATATTTATTACATGATTGATTGGGGGGGGGGGGGGGGAAGGGGGGCTGCACAATGTCATATTTTACGAATATGGAAATATCAGCCTCGTAACGTACATGTCTCTATGCTCAGTTTAAAATGAGCACATGTACATTTCACTACAAAATCCCATCAACTATATTTCCTGTACATGTATCTAAACGCAACCTCAATGTAGTGTTTTTGCAGAAGAACAGAAGTGCGTTTTGCTGAAAAGAAGTTAGATTCAAGCACAGCTGTCAATCTTTTTTGCCATGATACCGTACTTAAATTCCAACATTTTGGATTAATTGGGATTTCATGCATTTTGCAATGAAGCCCTGACATATAAAACTCTGGCACAATATGTTCAGTTTTGTTGATTTGTTATGTGACTATGAATGTGTTTTATGGAAATTGCTGGCATTGTGGAAAAGTAATTTAGTTTTGAGATTTGTGAACACTGTTCACGATAAATGCTTAGTCTATGTCCTTATTGAGGTTTTCAGAGAGTAAATGAATATGCAATGGACACCATAGGTCTGAGTTTGGACATGAGTAAATCATAAACAAGTTGTTCCTACTCCGTAACATTATTTCAAGTACCGGGAGATGAATCAACCTATTTGGTTACTAACCCAGTAGTTTACTCATAGGATACAGTTAGCCCTGGGTCAATGAAGAAAAACAAAATTAAACTTGGCTAGCTTATTTTCATTCTGCTTAAAGTGTATGATGTCCAAATAAAAATCAGCAGAAAAAAGGCCCTTGGGAATTTTGAAAACATAGTAGCACCTGTTCAGATTTTAAAGAAACCTTTGAAATCTAAATAAGTAAATGTGTATACATGAACATCTAATGTACAACTGTTCTACAACTATATCATACCATTTGCTCAAATGTTGATGTGAATGGCTCATGTGTTGGAAAACTTCTGAAATGGTTTAAAATAGAATTAAATAAAATGTATTTTCACAAGCTTTCGAATTGACAATTGCTCAATATGCATTCATGGTTAACATCAATATTATAGAGAAGGTTGAGTTCTGGGAAAGGTAAAATGATTTGTGAGTTTTCTCATTTCTTTATGTCACTTTAGCAGAATATCATATTAGAAATGTCCCCTGAAAAGGATTTCTCTTCAAATGCCCTCATTTTCAAAATAATTACAAGAAATAGCTGAAGTGCTCAGCCTGAACATTCATGCCACATGTGTGTGCTGTCCCATATATCCATTTCTGTGTGAAGTGCATGTGCTTTTCAGCGGGATTGGGTCAATTTCTTATCATTTTGATGATGCCAAAAACTCACAGTAGATGTATACACCAATTCTTATGTAGACATGATAAACCTATCCCAGTTGCATTGAGACAGTATCTTTTACATTGTAAATGCATGACCAGAACTCAACTTTATCTCTAAACAATTTTAACTCCTGCCATAAATGTTTTGTGTGAGGATAATGGTATAACTGGCAGGCCTGAATTAATTGCAGTCCATTAAAATAATGATTGAATTCTAGTTCAGTAATGGTCATGCAATGCTTGTTAAAAGAATGATGCAGTTATTAACATCAAAATAAAAATTGACAATTTTAGATTTTTGTGCTTAGATGCTTGTAATTGTTCTAAACTGAGTGTTAGTTATAGCTATCTATTCCCTTTAAAGATATCATGTCACAATACTTGTAAGGAGAAGTAGCAGGATGAAGCAAATTTTGTATTTATACTGTAAATAGGTAAATAAAATCTTTTATAACAAATTTCAGTTGCCCCATTGATTTTTTTTTTTTTACTGGAGTGCATTTCACATTTTAGTCTCAGATAGAAAACACATCATTCATGTCATTGGTTTAGATTTTTAAAAAAAGAATTTCATCTGGACATCATTTTCACTCTTCTCTCTTACTCTTAACCATTTTTATTAATCTGGATAATTCTTTCTCCTTGAGCTGTTTTGTTTTTGTTTTTTCAAAATAAAGAATACAGCACTATAAGTAATTTTTTCAAAAGTTTTTTTTGAAAATAGAAACAAAAACATGTACTGGATATGAGGGATAACCCTACTATAACTTATTCAAGAGAATGATGTAAAAAAAACTTGCCATAGTTATGTAGGGATTTTAAGGGAAAGAATTACAAAATATAAAAATAAATCGACTTCCTTATAAAAATGTGAATAGATTTCCCTACGCTCTTGTAGGCCTACTGTATGTATGCATCACAGAAAGTCCAGTGTGATGTCCATGCCAATAAAGTGAAACAATTTCTGCTTATGCATAAACTTTAATATGATGATGGGCATAACCAATCCTACACATTTTTTCATTATAATGTTAACAATGTCACAGAATTTGCACTGGAAATTAAATGGATAAACGTGGTCCACTCGCTATTCATAGAAAACCGCTATTCATTTAACACGCATTATGAATAGCGGTCCTTATGAATAGTTATGAATAGTGGTCCTTATGAACGGAAGTCCTTATGAATAGTGAGGTAATTTGTCTATGGTTTGCTCACTATGTAGAAGGACCGCTATTCATACAAAACCGCTATTCATTTTGTCATGCGTTATGGATAGCGGTCCTTATGAATAATTGGTCCTTTTGAATAGCGGTCCTTATGACTAGCGAAGTTACCCTGGATAAACAGTTATCAAAATTTTATAATTTTATAATTGGTGAATATAAAAGAGAATGAATCTAAAGATGAAATAAGGTCCTTTTTTCTCTAATTGTACTATGTGTATTTCGTTTAAACCTTTCTGTTTTTATTAAAGAAAATATAAACAATTGTATTTTTCCCCCGGAGATGCGTGTAATGTATGTGAATATGAGAGTGTGAGTGTGCAATTGTTAGTAGGCCTATAGATGAGGTGCATGGTCATCATAAATCTAGATTTGTCCAGAAATTTTTCAACAAATGAATATCTGCATTTCATAGTAAGGGAGAATAGAATGAGAGGGGGAGAGTGAGGGATCGGAGGGGACAGAAAGAGAGAGAGATGGAGAAAGAAATATAAATAGAGAGAGCGAGAGATAAAGAGAGAGAGAGAGAGAAGGGGAGACAGACAGACATTCAGACAGAGAGAAAGAGAAAAAGAGAGATGTTTATGAAAATACATGCACTCAACAACAAGTACAATACGATTGCAGACAAATAAAGGTCATCAATCTGAAATCTAAAACCCTATTTCAATCTATCTCTTCATGGTGCCATCCATATTCATGAGCGAGACTAGAGCTATATTTAGCACAGTCATTACGCAATAGAGGCTGATTGACAAGTCTAGCGGTCAAGCAAGAGAGGAAAAAGAGGTGTGGCTAGCCTAAGTAACGACAATCAAATAGGTCAGTAATCCTTTGGTTGATGCATGATATGATCTATCTTTCAAAAATATTCAATGTTTTATTCTGTATAAAAACAGTGTAATCTTATTTGTGTCTCAAAAAAGCCAAGAATGAGAAGGAGCAGGTCATTCTCTTCTGTATTGTCCCACACTATCGTTTTTGTGTTAGTTGTTGATATATATTTTCCATTTTTCATCTTGTCTTGTCTTGATCAATCTACCGTCAACGAGCTATTCTCATTTTACAAAGGTGACGTTAACAGCGAATTTAGTAATGAATGAATGAACTGATTGCTAACAACCGAAGGAGATGAAATGGGTGTTTTGTGCACCAACAAAGAACTTGAACATGAATGATGATTGAAAGAAGCTTTGATTTTGACCTCTTTTTTGGTCTAACAAAGTTAAAAGTTGACATGATTATGAACGGAACTTGCCAAAATGGGTTTGGTTCAGACTTTACAGACCTTTCATAAATTTTATAAGGTATCAAACTTTGCCATCACCAAAAAAACAAACAAAAACAACAAAAACATTCATTTTATTGTTTGATTCTTTTCCCTGTCTTTCTCTGAGTGTGAGTGTATCTATTTATGCTCTTATTGGCTGTAAAAGTGAAAATGATATAGACCTTATTCTCTTTTTTATGTAGTACTTTTCTTCTGCTGAACCAGAGGTTTTGCTTTCACAATGGGTAATTTGTTTGGAGGACATAAAAAGTCACGAGTTACTGAACAGGATAAAGCTGTATTGGTGAGTGTGAAAAACATTTTCTTGATATATTGGTATCTAAAAAATATAAAAGTAAATGTGTGGCAAATGAATTCATGTTCAATTTAAAAAAGAAATTTGTCTCAAATATCCATAGTGATGATAGTATATTCTTGTAATTGGTTGGGCCTTTTTTAACTTGACATTGTGAATCAATAGACTTACAGATTTAATGGTTTAATAAACATTATTTTAAAGTCACATGAAACAAAAATTTATGAGAAATATGAGTTATTTGTAGCATATTAACACATTATTGATAATGTCTATAATTCACAGTTTTTTTTTCTTTCATTGAACCAAGATGTCATTTGTGCTGAAGTTAAGAAAAAGCAATTGCCATAGCTGCTTAATTGGTGTGAAGAAGTTTTTTAAACCTATAGTTATTATGGAGTCTATTTAGATATTACTTTTGCAGTCTCAAAATTAAAATGAAAGTTAAGTTTATGAAGACTGGTTTCGAGATGTAAATAATATATATTGAGTATTTTTTTCTCTCTTGTATTTTTCTCTGATTTCATCAACAGCAACTGAAACAGCAACGTGACAAATTGAAGGTTTACCAGAAGAAGATTGAGGCCTCATTAGCTAAAGAGAGAGAGTTGGCAAAGAAGCTACTTAAGGATGGCAAGAAGGAGTAAGTTTTAATGTTTTACAGCTTGTAAATATGTTGATAGTTATTTTATAACTTTTATTTTTTGTATAGACAATTTCAGTTACTATTGTCTTTTGTAAACTACTGAAATATGAGGCATAATGGTTAAGTCACATCATCATAATAGTCATAATGTGAACAAATTCTGCAATTAAAGTATGTTCTTTTTAGTAATTGCTGTGGCATAAAAAACGAGATTAAAGACGTTTTAGTTATTGTTGCCTTTGGCTATTTTATCTTCTAAGCATACACAATGTCACAAGTTTTGCATTCCTCCAAAAGTATTAAACAAGTCAATCATAATCGACACGTTTTAGAAGAATAATAGGGCCTACATGAATTTCATTATCTGGCTTACTTTTCTTCTGAATTTTCTATATCTTTCAGTATCTCCTTTGTTGTTTAATTTCCTCATTTAAAAATTACCCCTTTTTACTTCATATTACGTAAAAGGACAGTTTATTAAGGTTCATTCACAATGATTTCGGACATTTTTCATCCAAAGGAAAGCCAAGTTGCTTCTGAAGAAGAGGAATCATTGCTCACAAAGACATGTCTCATTTGTTCTTTTCTTTTCTTCCTTCATTTTCCCTTGAATATTACCTTTTTTCTTCATATTATGCAACAAGACAATTTATAGAGTTTCACTAATGTTCATTTCCGACATTTTTTCCTCAGGAAAGCCAAGTTGCTTTTGAAGAAGAAGCGCTATCAGGAATCATTGCTCACAAAGACAGACAATCAATTAGACAACCTTGAGAGGATGACATCTGAGATAGAATTTGCCCAGATCGAGCACCAAGTCATCGACGGACTCAAAGTTGGAAACGATTGCCTGAAGAAGATGCACCAGGTACAGTCAATCATTTTTATTCCTAAATCTGAAAAACAAGGGTTTTCTCAAAGTAACTTACAATTGATTTTTGGAGAGTTGTTGTTGTCAGATCTTGAAACTATTTCTTTTTCAAGGGAGTAATGTTATTTTTCTGAATATTGATAAAAATAGCAAAATTGTTTTTATCGACAAGTGGAATGACATTGAAATGTATTCAAACATCCCATTTCGGTTGTTGTATTTTCCATTGTACCCCATTTTTATTGTATTCTGTAATAGTATATTTTGGTGTATACTTATCAATAAGATTCACACAATTTTTATATCTTTATTCCATTTCTGAAAGTCGATGTTCAAGAGAAATGCACGATGAAGTAAACAATTATTTTTCTGAATATTGATAGCAATAGCAAAATAGCAATAGCAAAGATAGCAAAGATAGCAAATAGCAAAATTGTTTTTGTCATCAAGTGGAATGACATTGAAATGTATTCAAACATCCCATCCAGTTCTAAAAGTTGATGTTCAAGAGAAATACACAATGAAATAAACAATAATTAAAAGGGGAAATGGTATTAAAAGGAAAATGTGTATAATGAAGAACAAAAAGATAAAATTAATGACATGCTAAGACAACTAGCTAGGGTGTAAAATGAATATGATGACCTTTAGATTTCAGGTATTGTAAAGTTTCAAATAAATGAAATCAATTTCAAACGATTCTTCTTTTAATAGATGCTGTCTCTTGAGGAGGTAGAGAAAATCATGGATGAGACAAGAGAAGGCGTTGAATATCAAAATGTGAGTATACGTGTCAACTCAATTTTAATTCTTGACTCAGTGGCAGATTTAGGGGGAAAAAAAGTATACATTGTGCCCCCCACCCCCTGTTAGAATCGATAATCTTTTTTTTTTTTTTTTTTTTTTTGCTTGTCAGAGAATTCTGTATGAAAAGTGGACCCCAAAAATCAGATAACCTTTTCTTTCTCTCTTTTTTTTTTTTTTTTTTTTTTTTTTTTTGGGGAGGGGGATCTGATTTTTCAGATATTTGTGTGTCCCCCCCCACCCTTTACAAAATCCTGGATCACCCCTGTCTTGGCTTATGGTATTTATTTAAAGCCACACAGTCATCAGTTTCCATGTGCACTGGGTCATAATTTGCAGATAGTGGATTTGGTTGAATTACCAATTATTAATGCATGTATAGGGCTCCCAGGCAGGGAAACTGCTAATCCACCTAAAAACTTCTCAAGCTCGCTTTAAAAATGTGGAGGGTGATGAAAGTTTATGATGATGAGGTTTCCATACGTGGCGTGAGGTGGTTTGAGCAGTAAGAACTGTTCATCTTGAAAGTGAATTCCACTCTCTGTGATTGACAACGCCTGAATGATGTTGGATTCCCCATGAGAACTCATGACTATGTGACTTTAACCCTTTTAGGACAGGAATTCTTTAAGGGGTAAATTGATCACATTTTGTTCTTCAAATTGGCAACAACAATATTTTTCTGTTAATGCTACATGGTTCTAATAAAATGTAATGCCTTTGAAAACAACGTACATTGTTAGGAACTTTGTCGAAAAGTTGAAAAAGTTGCCAATTTGGATAAAAAACAATCATTTTGAACCTCCTGATGTGGTTACCAATTTAAGGATTTTAAAGCTTATTCTTGTTTTTAAAATTTCTGGCATCAAACGCAATATGATTATGCAACAAAAAAGGACATAGTGTGTGCAGAAATTTTTGCTCTTTCTACTCATGCATGTGGTGTATTTTTTTGAGCTCTAAATAAAAAGTTATTGAGCCAAACCACAAAATGTGGTCAATTGTCTCGAAAGGGTTAACTCTTTAACTGTGCCAGTAAATTTGTGAGGATTTCCAATAAATGAAAGTGCAACAGTTGAATATTAGGTTTAATTCATTGTTCAATCATCAGATTATAAGTCCTAAACTATCTTCTTCTTTTTTTTGGGGGGGGGGGCATGTGCTAAGATGTGCATCGTATCAATATTTTTGGTTCGTTTTTGCATCAATATACATGTACATGTATATTCCTTCAGTAAAGATTAAAAGTTTGATATTGTATTTGTTTCATGTTGTGTTCTTTCTAAATCATGCAGTAATGCATGTTCACAAACAAGGGTGCTGCACAGAAATTGGGCCTCTCACCTAACATACAGTATATTCTGTTTTCATTCTATCACTTTTTTTTTTCTGTCTCCTCTTTCTCTTGGTGGATAGGAGATTGACGAGTTGATGGCAGGTGGACTGACTGAAGAAGATGAAGAAGCAGTGCTGGCTGAGCTTTCACAGATAACAGGAGAATCAGAGATCACTCTACCTACTGTGCCTCAAGACGAGCTTCCTCAGATTGGTAAGTTCTTAAGAAAAATTAGGGCCATTTTTGCTATGTATTGCAATATATACAGAACATAACAACAATATATTCTTATAAAGCCTGTATCATCAGAAGAGTTTCCCTGTTTGCTTGAAATTAAAATAAGAGGGCAAAAGAGAACAGGGTAGCTTCACTAATGATACACATGTATATATCAAAAGTTTAGGTGAAAAGAATTTCTATGTCTGTACTGGTGAACAGAACTGAGAATAAGAAACACAAAAATTATAGTCTTGAATTGTAGGGTCATGATAATAATGTCCAAAAATGATATTATTCCCCTTTATAAATAAAGTATCCATGTATCTCTATTTTTTTATCTGATGTTTCCTTACACTGGAGTCGAGACATGTAACAATGCTAAATGTAGATCATCTTTAGCAATAAAGTAAATTTATACAAATACATCTGAATTTTATTTTTACGTCATTAGCAAATATTGCTTCTCTCTCAATTTTCTTCCTTGTTTTTTCACCTCTCTCTATCTCTCTCTCTCTCTCTCTCTCAGATGAAAGTGAAAAGGAAAGGGAAAATGAAAGGAGAAGGGCACAGAAAGAGCCAGAGTTGGTGGCAGCATCATGATGATCTTCAAGCTTAGGAAACTTTTCATCTCTTTACAAAATGGAATACACCCGTCACAAAGTATTGGCCTTCAGTGAGGAAGTAAGCCAACAAAGACGACGGCATGATGCATGATTCTACCTTTAACGCATTGATGACTGAGCTTGAGAGTTGAGAATACCTGGGTTCAACCACATGGATATTGCAGATTTTATGATCAGTGAAAAAGTGAAACAGTATCTTCTGAGCCAGCGGAGGTTGCCTATTATCTTTTCTTCTTTGATCAGGTGACGGAGGGAGTGTGATTCATCGAACAGAGAAAATTGTTTATTGTTACATCTTGGCAATGACATGAATATTCGAGTCATTAACTGTTTATGTTCCTTATTAGATGATCAGCACAGTTTCTGACATAACTCTTGCATGTGAACAGATAGCCACAGACAGTAGGCAATTATTCACAACGTAATCGCCCCTGACCAGAATTGCAGCGGACTAGTTGGAAAAGAGCTCTTATAGTTTCACTTGTTGCCTTTGCAACATACACATTCCTTTATCAACAAAACGAGTATGCAAGAAGTCAAAATCTCAGATGGTTGCACCAGAATAGTAAAGAAAACATGTGATTGCCTCATGCTACTCTGTGTACTTATTTAACAAACGGCTTTATTGTTGAGAGAGTAGGAAGTAGATATTTATATAATATTGACTGGCCTTGGGGGGGATATCGAATATGTTGCCCGCAACAGAATTATATTGCCCCGAGTCGAAGACGAGGGCAATATGGTTCTTTTAAGGGCAACATTTTCGATATTCCCCGAAAGCAGAGCCAGTCAATATTATTATTATTACCTATATCATGCATATGACTATTTTGTAGCAATGACAGACACGTCTGTTTGCCTGTCTGACCCTCTCGATTTCAGGTTATTCGTACAGGTACATGTAATCTTGGCCAAGCAATTGTGACGTAAATTGTTACAGCTCATATCCATTGTTTAAGCCTTTTGTACACATTATTACGTGTACTCAATACTGCGCGACGTGCGCATATGCACTTTGATGAGCGCACTGACACGAAAGGGTGGAATTTAGCAAAACGTGTTGCCCTCTTTTTTAGTACAGTGGTCTATGGGGAAAACCCGGAAGAGGGCAATATGGCAAATATTGCCCGCTCCGGTGATGGATTGAGAGTACGGCTTTTTATTTTGCAGATAATATGCCCTGTATAGATAATGATTTAAAATAAATTTTCTGAAATAAATGAATAAATAAATAAATAAATTCTTCACCCCTTCCCTCTAAGGTCCTGAATATGAGCTCAACTATAATTTTGAAATCATGTGAAGTGATGGCTATATATTTAGCATTCCTACCCATTTTATTTGAATTTCATGCTGCAGTTACTCTCTCTGTAATATCATAAAATGTTAGCATTATCTATATTTGGTAACACATTTTCCCAGTTTCCAATACCCAGAAGACTTAGATCACGTGAAAAAGTATGAACTTTGTTCAAAATGTAGGGTAGTTGTTGATGCCGTAGATTAATACTAAAAGAAATGTTCATCTTCTGGGTAATGAACTCAAGCTTGGTATTTCAAAAGATTATAGGTCTATGAAATCAGGATATTTCTGTAAATCAATCTAATTTTCCCATATGTCTCATCCTATTGATATATTTTGGAGCAGTATAACAAAATGACATGAAATAATTTAGCGCATAATTGTCTATGCACTATATAGAAAAATCTTACTGTAACATATATCTAAAAAGAAATGTAACAATACTGCAAGGAAATGTAGGTCTTTTGAGGTTTTCTTAAAATCATCAAGGGAAGATGTATTCCCAATAGTTACGGGTAGAGAATTCCACAGAGCAGGAGCTGATGCTAGGGAGGATCAGTTTCCATAGGTATGCACGTTAATAGGCTGTACTGCTAGAAGGTGTTGTAATGATGATCGAAGTGTACATACCGGATAGTATTTACGAATGAGATCTGATATACAGGATGGACCAAGAAAGAGGCTTTATTATCACAAAAACACCAATTTTTTTTCCCCCTCCCATTTCCTGTTGTGGTATAAAGTATATTTTATTACTGTGGAAACTTGTTACAAAGAGCTCCAATATAACAAGATTCCTGTTATAACAAGGGAATAGACCTGTTCACAAATATATTCAAATTTTATGCCTATTTTTAAAACAAAGGTTGTTCTTGACAACCTGAAAGCTTGTCAGAGGCTTGTCAGACATAGCAACAAGTAATGTACGCAAACTGGATACCAAGTATTGTAGTTCATTAATAATAGGTTAATATAATACCTCTTTACTCCCTACTCGTTACTAGGTCCCCAGGAAAGAAACATCCATAAATTTGAATAACTTTGTGAACAGGTCCATTTTGCTGGTCCCAGGTTTTAAGTTCTTTTGTTTTTTACCCTGATGTTACATGTAAGGAGATTCCTGATATATAACAAGGTAATTTTCATGGTCCCAGGGTCCTCATTATACAGTTGGATCTCGTTATAAAAAACTCCTTAGGACCAAAGAAATTACCTCTTTATATCAAAACCTGCTACATCAGGGCTAAAAAGCAATGGAATACAAAGAAGAGGGACCGGCAAAATTACCTTGTTATAATGAGAGTTTGTTATAACAGTGTTCTTTATAACAAGGTTCCACTGTATTGAGTTTCCACTGTACTAAACAACATGTGATGAGATGTGAATAGTTGCAATTATCCCAGGACATTTTTAGGGTAGTAATGAAATGAATTGTGTGGAATATCTACACATCAGGCTACTTTCTAGTCGAGTATTGAAAGTATCCTACACATGTGGTCAAAGTTTAAAGGGTACCAATCACCAAAAAATATTTTACTCTGTATGTTAGAGGTTCCATGTCATTCTACTATATTCAAAATATGGGCTTCGAATATCACTTCCAATAAGAGATATTACAAATTTAATTATACTCTCTATAAGCATAACAGCGACTCGTGAGTAGACTACTCAACGCACCCGTACGCGCTTGCCAATATAAGGGCTCGCGCGGAACCCAACTCGGAGGTTTGGTTCCGTGTGAGCACCTTCATGTTATCCTTTATTTCCTTCATACTCCTAAAGTGTTGATCTATAGAATTTCAGATAAAGTTTTTCGAGGTTGATTTTGTATTTTCTAGCGGTATACAAATTATTTTTTCAGGTGGTTGGTACACTTTAAGGATCTCCCCCATGCAAAATACTCATTTCTTTAGTGTAGTAATTGAATACATGTATCATTTTTTCTTGTATAGAACTGTATTGCGTAATTTTTATGCTACTGTATTAGAAATTATGCTCCTGTATTATGTGGAATAATTGTACAAAGTGCATATTTTTATTTAGTAGATGATTGCTTCATGTGTTAGCAGCATGAAGCCGTATATTATGAAAAGTAATTAATGATTGAATAAAGAGCTGCAATTAGCAAGGGCATGAAAAATTTTTAATAAAAAGTGATGATTGTACAACTGAATTTTTTTCATCTGTAATGTTTGTTCAGTCCTGTTCTTATCCTTTCCCTTTCTACCTCTTTCCATCTTTTTCGCTTATTGCCTCTGTTTCCCTGTTCTTCTCTTTCTTTCTTACAGGATAGGGTGTGTATGTTTATGTACAACATAGTGCATGTGTGTGTGTGTGGGTGTGTGTGTATGTGTGGAGTGAACATTTGGATTTTCTTCGTAACTACATGTACTACTTGACTTACGATTGAAAAATTATTTTCTTTGTACATTCATGCATTACTTATTGTGGAACTACAGCTTTTCAAGCTCATCGCTTCTTTGTAGTTTCCTTTTTCTTCGTCATTATTACTTGTACAATGTCATTTATGTATTTGAATGTAGTATTTTTATTTGATGATGAAATAAAATAAATTGAAATTGAAATTGAAACTGAAGTAAAACAAAGAGACCTTAATTTAAAAAGTAATTACTCTGTCTACTTTCCTATTCAGAACCAAAGATTTTTTTTTTCCTTGTATGTTTATATTCACTGATCAATTGAGGTTGATTTTTAGTTTAGTTCTCATCTATGGTTCTCATCTTCACTTTGTGAAAACTTTTTCTACATGCGTTCAAAATGTCCTTACGCTAATACGCTAAAACCTGTAAAACTTCAATATTAAAATTTGAAAGATTAGGAGGTTACATGAAAGAGGCAATTTACAATCCTCCATTGTCTTGTGCTGTATATCGGAATAACAAAATTTGTGGGTTAGGACTATATTGCACTGACCAATCATTTTATGAACGGTTGTTAATATAATAATCATAATAAACTTACAACCTCAAATTACAACAAGAAAAAAGCTTCACTAAAACCAGTCTCCATAAGAAAAAAGATTTATTGTAAAAGAAAAGAAAACATATCTTCTGTCAAATATATTTACAAATACATGTACAGGGATTGTATGATAGCACAATATATGACATAATAATAACACCATGGCCACGTGTGAGGAACATGTACATGTACATGATACAGTGCTGAAAACATCCGTGAGTATACTCCAAGGCATTCAGGAAAATTCTCACAATACAAAAATATAACCATTTGTGTTCAGTCTGCTGCACAAAAAAAAAAGGGGAGAGAAGCATTTGCAAGTTTGGGGTATACTGATGTACGTCCAGTGAGTTAAAAACTCAATTTTCAGCATTGCCTGACTCTTACCTATTTCTCACACATATAAATGATCTCAATATTTTTAATCTTTTGTCATCAACTATGAATGTGCAAGAATATTTTTAAGATTCTCAAATATCCCATACCCATATAAAATCTTGATAAAAATAAATTCATTACCTTATACACTGTCACTAGCTTTTGAAGGTAACAATCAATGGTCCAAGGGATTGTCAATAGAACATTTCAAAGACGGCCTGGGGGATGTTTCATAAAGCTGTCCATAAAGTTACGCATGACTTTACAAACGACTTAAATATGACAAGTCAAATGGGATGCTCAATCATTTTTAACTGCATCAACTAAAGTTGAACTGTGCAGATGTAGATTAACATTCTTATTATAACAAACATTTTAAATGCAAAGTATAATTTTTGCCATAATTTTATTGAGGTTATTGGAAATACATTCACACTTTGTTGAAACTTCAGGAAGAACATTGGGCATCCTATCTGGCACTTCATATTCAAGTCGTTCACGAAGTCATGCGTAACTTTACGAACAGCTTTATGAAACACCCCCTGCATAGACTGCATCAGTCGTGTTCATTAAGTAGTGACTACAAAATTCAGGAATCACTTTCTTTCCCTATATCATACCTTTCTTGATCGTTTTGCTTGTTTCTGTAAAATTTGTTGAGAATGATAATTTTCATACATTTCATCTTTATGTGATCAGTTCAGTCATTTTCATATGTTACCAGGGCCCTGTTTCATAAAACTTTTTATCAATAACAAGTTACCGTAATTGTTATAAGCTACTGAAATCCTTGAAGCTGATTGGCTGAGGGGGGAATTTGTCATAGAAATGAGGCAGTTGTCATTGATAACAAGTTTTATGAAACAGGACCCTCACCATACCATGAAACCAGAAACATTTGCGACATGAAACTTTCACGAATTGTAAACGACAGCCACTTCCACAGCAGGAAATTCGCGATTTGCACAAATTTAGTGTCGTGTCAATTATGATTCAATGATTTCCTGCCATGAAACTTTTGCGAGTCAGTACCACTCACGAAATTCGCGAACATTAAATGCGCGCTTAGGTTTCTGGTTAAACAGTAATTCAATCAAAATATTTTTCCTTTTATCTTCTTCATCGTCATCATCATTACCATCAGCTTTACAATCGCCATCAACATCATCCTCATCATATTCGTCATCACCAATATATACTCTTGGCATCAGCGTCATTACCATAACACCAATATCGCCACATGTCAATAGTGAGGGAAACCTGAATAATTAAAGAAGATGGAAAAGGCCAAGATATCAAATACCCCTAGTCCGGGCAATTCTAAAATATTGATGAAATTACAGACCAACATGCCATTGTCAAAATCCACAGCAACAATAAAATAACACAATAACTGATAGTATGATATGCGCAATTTGTCTGAAAGTTGCATTTACGCACCTACGTTCTATCTTTCAAAGCTTTATAGACGTTCACCAAAGCTTGGATCTCCACTTCTTCTCCTTCAATGTCCTCCACCCAGCCTTCAACCTCCACCAGTTCTTCTCTCACCTCTTCCATCCCACCTCCTACCCCCTTCTCCCCTTCATTATCATCATCACCCCCATCTTCACAAGTATCTGATTCATTAGATGATAACAAATTCAACAGACTGGCATCATCATCTTCATCATCATCATCATCGTCATCATCATCGTCATCATCATCGTCGTCGTCATCGTCATCATCGACCAGCATGTTCTCATCATCGCTCTCGACATCATCGCTATCGGAGTCGGTTGGAGGGAGCTGTGCCTTGGGGATCTTGCCCTTGTGAGATGATTTGTGTGCTAGGCCATCACTGCTTTTAACTTCAGCCTGTAATCAAAGGAAAGAAAGACAAAAAAGATTTCTGGTATGGCACAATAAAGCTACTAAATAAAATTGGGATAATGTGATACAATTTTTACTAAAGTGTTATACAGTGGAAACTCAGTATAAAGAGGTCTGATATAACAATAGTCCTGATATAACAAGGTAATATTCCTGGTCCCAGCTCTTTATATTCTATTGTTTTTTAACCTGATATAATGAGATTCCTGCTATAACAAGGTACATGTAATTTTGATGGTCCTAAGGACCTTGTTATACTGAGTTTCCACTGTATCTTATATTGGGCATTTGGAAGTCAAATGGCTATGAAGCAAAATCAAAGAATCATTAAATTCAACTCGATTTTTTTAAAGATGTCAATTAAAAAAATTATTTAAATAATCAGAAGGGTTCGAAGCTTCACAGAAAACAAATTACGATATGGTCAATGGATAGCCATAGTTTGCTGGTTGAAACTTGCTTCTTCAAATTTTGAGGGGTTTGGGTTTTTTTTTTGGGGGGGGGGGGGGGTTGGTTAACAGACAACTAAAACTAAACTACAACGCTCAACTTTATTCCACTTCCAACATTTAATAAAGTGGGATGTTACAGTTAAAGGAAATAAAAATATCTTTTACTGCTGCTCACATTCCACAGAGCGGACACTACTAAACACAACAAATGTAATTAGCTCTATACTTACCAGATTCTTTACAGCCCATGATAGGAGTTTTTCACATTCCGCTGCCTTCATGCCATCTACCTTGCGAATCAGAGGCAGGGAGGTCCTATGACACACTCCTAGATGTCTAAGAATCTTCAGCATCTGAAAACAAAGTCAAAGACAACATTCCTCAACTTGTAAAATTGAAAGTGAGATCTGATTTGCAGTTCAATTACACATCTCACTAAAATAAAAAATAACATATTTTTTCAGAATACCACCGATTTCTTAAAGATAAAGTTGAGTTCTGGTCATGCGATTAGATTGTGAAAGAATTGTCTCAAAGCAATTCGGAAAGGTTGATCATGCCTACATAAGAATTGGTGTATACTGTAAGGTCTTGGAATCATCAAAATAATAAGAAACTGACCCAATCTCGCCGAAAAGCATATATATGAACTGCACTTAGGAACGGGTAGTGGACGACACACACACACGTGTGGCATTAACTTTCTGCCCCAACACTTCAGCTATGTCTAGTTTTATCTTTAATATGAGGGCATTTGAAGAGCAATCTTTTTCAGGGGAAATTTCGATGATGTTCTTCCAAACTTACATAAGAGAAATTAGAAAGATGAAAAATCATTTTTCACCTCTCCCAGAAGTCAACCTTCTCTTTAAATTCAGGCCTGCCAATTTCAATATACATTGTAACTATGCAAAACACAAAGCTTGCTTTGAGTTGACCATCTATGCTGTGACAGAGTTTAATAAGGAGGGGGAGGGGCACAACTATTGTGTGCCCCTCCCCCTCCCCCCCTACACCTTAAAAACCAATCTGGCCATTAATAGGTACACAAACATTTTTTTTTCTTGTGATCTAGAGATGTTTGAGAACTGTGCCCCCCCCCCCCCCTTCACAGAATCCTGGATCTGCCCCTCCATCCAGGCTCATGTTTGTACATAATAAACAGGATGTGTATCAACGAACCTTTTCATGACTGCCATATCTGTGGAACAAGAGTGAAAGATTGCTCATCACAAAGCCAAACTTCCTCTCCCGTCTTGTGTAGAGTGGTAGGGTCATCATCAGTCCTAGCCTTGGGCGTATGAGTCTCTTCTTCCTAGAAGCACTGATGACAACGAAAAGAAAACAACAGCTTTATTTCTATAGTATTTCTCATGAATTCCATAAATTTCCATTTCCTTTTTTGCTGATGAAAAAGGAATGTTTAAATCATGTGTCTATAATATAGCTAGGCCAAAAGTATAATTATAAATTTTCTTCAGAGAAAATAGATATTTATTCAATTTTTTGTTTTTAGTTACAAATGGGAAAGGAGCCCACAAGAAAAAATCTGAGTTGCCAATTTGTGTTTAATTGATCAAACATTAAAACTGTCATAACTCTCTAATCCTCTGTTGAACTAACCCTAACCTTTAACAGATCTGTTTCTCTTGTTTCTCTCATTTTTCTGCTTTTATCAAAGCCAACTTGATGCCAAAGTGGACTTCCCCTTACCTTATCTAGGGAAGATACTCAACACAGGCACTACACCTCAGTATTCAGTTCCAAGTTTTTCTTCCTTTTCAAGATGGCTGGATTGTTTTCTGATGCACAATCGTACTTAATGGGCTCGTACTTCCAGCGATTTAATTTTGTTTCAGCCAACCAGTTTTGAATTGTACTTTAAAAAACTTGCTGTATAAATCTGATTATCCAAAGTTTTACAGAACCCCCAAAATCATGGATCAAACATAGAATCCCTAAAGTTAACACTTTGAAATAGATCTACAAGTCATGTATGCATGAACTGTAGATCTAGATCTACTAGTTTACTGTCACCCTATCATGAACATTTTAATACCTGGCATGTGGCACACCTGTTCCTTTCTTCGCATCCATAGCAGCATGGCAGGCGGAGTAGAATGTTGGCATTTCATGTTCCATCTTCTTCAACTCGTTCTTCCACGAAAAGGTCTCGAGGGCAGTTTCTTGTGAGAACTTGTCCGCTGTCTTGCAAAAATAGTAAACTTCCCTGCGGATTTCTTTCTCCATCACTCCAATGAATGCTTTCTTTGCCCTTTCCGATCCAGAAATAATCATGCTAAAAGCTTTATGATATCTATACTGGATGAGGTAGGCAATGGCCTTCTTCATATAGTTCTTGTGCCCACCATTTTTGCACAGGACTGCCACTGTTGGTTCTAATTTCATACGTTTCCGTCTCTGTTCTGAAATGGCATCTGGATTGCTTATGATATTCTGAACTTCCTCTAACTTCCTCTTGCTAGTTCTACTCTCATTTTTATGTGTTTTGCCTCTGACCCTGGATTTAGACATGTGCTTACCTTGAGGCCCACTCCTCAATCTCATCTCCCATTCTATTTCTGTCTTCAAAAGTTGTTCTCTCTGCCTGAGTGTTGTTCTGAGGAGACGAAAGCAAGAATCACAAACATGACCCTCGTCTGGAAATTTGTCAATTAAATCAGGCACAGCTTGAGACAGAGCGGTGGAGACATCTATGTCGAAACTTTGACCTAATTGCGACTTCAGTGAAAAACGCTTGTATCCCTTTTTTTTCGGCTGAAATTTCTTCCCACAAGCGACACATTTTCCAGGTTTCGCCATGGTTGTTTCTCACTTGAACACCCACCATGCCCACTGCATATGCATGCACTGCAATGTCTCATGACGCGAGCGACGTGCTGGAGCGAGCGGCAGTCTGATCAATTAGCACGGGTAACCGTTGGGCTAGGGATCCCTGCTGCGCTGCTCGCGCTATCATTTCTCATAGAGATCCTATAGATACGGTATATTCCGCGCGTCCTCTACGTTCAAATATCGAGATTGTTTACGTGCTTTTTCACGTGTCCCATCTATTGGTAATTTTGTTGGGTCTACAAGGAGACACTTTGGTTCTACACTAAAACAGACAGAAAACCGTATTTTGCTCATTATGGACGTGAGTTTTATCTTGAAATTATCTATGTATTGTAATCTATAATTATTCAAACAGAAGTTACACATGAACTTTTCTTTTTTAATTGAGATTTTACCTCGGAAGTAGATCTAGAAGTAGAACATTATGACTGTGTGTGGAAACTCAGTTAATCATGTGTGGGATGGGAGGGACTGTGTCAGGACTGTGTCAGGACGGTGTCAGGAATGTGTCAAACGTTCACTGTGGCAATAGTCAAAAACAGACGACAAAAGTGCTCTAAGCAAGATTCAATCTTCTTAAATTTGCTAGATAACCTGATTCAGGGACTCTTCAACTCTTACAATAAATAAGTCTAGATCTACTACAAATTTGGGGTTTCAGAGGTGAAGTTAAATTTAAAAAAATTATTTTCCTCTCCTCTCCCGGGGGGGGGGGGGGGGGGGGGGGGGGGGGGAGGGGGGGGGCACTCGACCCCAAAAGTGGTGGGTATGTGCCACTGGGGTGGATGAACCGGATTGGAAGCAATGGGGAAAGCCCAGAGGAATTACATGTATTTTTTTTGTTTTTTTGTTTTTATTGAAAAAGAACACAAGAATATAACGTATTTACAATGATATCGTGTGCATAAACTATTAAAAGACAAAGCAACTTAAGACAAGACAAGACAAAACCCAAGACACGCCACAACACATGACAAGACAAGACATACGGACAAACAAGAGATACATGACATGACAATGCACAACATAGGAATTACATGTATTGTAAGCACCTGGAATGAAACTCGTTTTCAACTTTTCACCAAAAATGAGGCTTCAAAATGGGCTGGGGTGAGCCAGAATGGCCAGAACAATTGAATTTTAAAAAAAAGCGGTGTTTTGGAACGGTGTTCGCTCTTCTTTTTCTCAACAAGAAAAAAAAATGTACATGCTTTAAATCGGAACAGAAATTTGAGTGCAAAAATGGGTGTCTTCTGGGTGGCACATACCCCCCCCCCCCCTGCACACTATATACTGAGTCCCCCCCCCCCCCCCCGGGCTCCTCTCATGTATGAATCTGTTAGACTGGACCAAGTGTAACCTACATGTAGGCTATTGTGTTTGTGGAGCTATTGTGGAGTACAAGCTTATCTGAAGATAAGCTTGCACATGTATGTATCAGTGAGATAGCATGCTCGGATAATTATTATTAATAATAGAGAGTGAAGTGAGGAAAAAAAAAAACTTGATAAACTAGCATTGGATTTACAATACACCAATATCTCCTAACCTAAGTAATAACGTGACCATGGCCTAATCGCCCCCCCCCCCACTTTTTTGAGTAGACACGTTCAAAAAATTCTCTGAAAAAGGGCTCGAAAATTGTCATTAACGAGTGACATCAGGGGCCCGTTGCACAAAACCTGCGTTTGATCGCAACTCCTAAAAATCAAACGCAAGTCCTTAATGCGCACTTCTGATTGGCTGAAAATAAAGTTGCGTTTGATTTTCCTGAGTTGCGTTCAAACGCAAGTTTTGTGCAACGGGCCCTAATCAGCCTCCCCACTTTCAAAAACACTCCGCGGCCCCTGCATACACACTTGCGTGTTATTTTTATTGAGGGGGAATGAAGTCCCCATAGCATTGCAGCAATAAACCGATACTCTGCAGAATGAATGAGGAGGACCTATTTCACGATAACGCCGTAAAAAAATTCTATTTGTAATCTTGGAACAATTCATGTTTTAGCCTTAAAGGGCCAGTCTAATGAGAACTCATGGGGAAATGAAATCGTGCGGAATTTGCAAAAGGCTCGTTTACTTGTACACACAGCACGCCCGTTGTGCGAGGCCGTCGGACTAATGCCATAAATGATCGGACGGCACGAAGTTGACCGAACTGGAGCTAGGCGAATACTTCGGGTTTAACCGGTCCCAGGCCCTTAGTCTTGTAACTGGTCGTAACCTCGTTCACCCAAACAAGTTTAGCGTAATGCTGAAATATTTCCAAATACAAAACACGGTTTACTTCTGGTTGATTAGTCTAGCCATCGCTTCTGCACTGCCCTGCCGCGACGCATTGTCGCCACGATTACGTAACTACCCCCAGGCTCTACCAGAGAGCTGGCTCTGTAATTACTTTTCCATATGTTTGATTACTTTCCCATCGCACGAAATTTAAAACACAAGCCAGTCTTCACCGAACTATCTCAGAGGTGATCCAATATGAATCACATGTTTTAGCAGGTGTGATGGAAGCCCTTGTATCGAAAGTGACAGGAAGCTCCGAGTATATCTCTCTCATCGGAAATCGCCCATGCAGGCCCACCAAAGTACCCCTTTAAGGAAACCATTCAATTCCTTAATGGCATGCTCGTGCTTGAGTGCAGAGTCTGTGGTGGGGGAAAGAGGACACCAGTGGTGGTTTCCTATTTCATGATAATGCTCACTTTTAATTTGGATTACAGTAGACTGTCTATTTGCTTTTTTACTAGTCTATAGCTGTTGAAATAGAAATGAACATAGTTGACTGAAACTGAAATGAAAGAATTTAATAAATTAATCTTTCAATATGATATAATTTCTCATCCAGGATGCAAACGTTGACTCGTCTTTCTCTTTGGAGGAACCAGGCATAATCTACTACGGTATCCTCATTCCGTTGACCATTCCTGTGGCAGCATTCTTCTACCTTGTCAACTGGATGGGCCTCAAGTTCTTCCAGCACAATTAACTACATGTATTAACTTCAAGTTATATTCTGCTCACTGAAGTTTTATCACCATCATTTGGGAGGATTATTGCATCACTGTCACCTTTGATCAGAGACCTCAAAAACAGCCTACTATGTTTAGGGATATGCTCCACTGAGACGACATCTGTCTCTGCTGGATCTTTCTCCTCTCATGTAAAGAGGAGAGTTACCAAAGTTTTTGAAATGTTGTGAAACTCCTCCAAACTACTTTATAAGCTGTTTTTTTCGCGTACAGATATTTTCGCGATTTTGGACTAGGTAGGGAAATTCGCGAGGGTTTAATTTCGCGATTTTTGTGATGTTTTTGTTACTATAAACAGCCATATATTGAAGTGGAAATTTTCGCGAGGACCGACTCGCGAAAATCGCGAAAATAAAACCACCGCGAAAATAACCACTTATACAGTAGATGGATTTTGCTGTTTTTGATCATTGCTATTTAGGCATTGTGATGCTGTAGGAAGAGATGATTGTGGAGGTTTCTAAAGAAATTGGAATACATCAGATTTTATCAATTAGGAATGTTTAAACTTAAAGACAAAACCAGAACACAGATTCTAGAATATTAGTGGAGCTGTTCAAGTACAACAATCGAGATCTGCCCTACCACTACCAGACTAGAAGACACTTTGGTCAAGCATATTTGATATCTGCAGCTAAAATGTAGAGCATATATTGGACTGTGGCACCTGGCAGGATGCTTGTTAAAACTTTCCGTCAATTCCTAATAATGGCCTGTAAGATGGCATGGATTGATAGATAGACATGGTGGAACAGCTATTGGCTGTTATGACCCAGGATGATGGAATCCACAAACCAGGACAATACTGATTTTTCATTTTTAGTGGTGTTTGAAGATGCTGTACTTGCCCATCCCCAGTAGTTTTAGCCCTGTTTAAAGCCAAGATAGGATTTCAAGTGATCTTATTATAATCATTATCAGGTGTATTTGGGAAATCTGTAGATTGACCAATATTATGCAGAGTTTTTTTTAATATTTATATTCTATTATGCAGAGTTGATTTAAAAGCAGCAACTTTTTTGTGTGTGGAATGATCTACTTTGCAAAACCAGCAGAGTGCACGATTCATGTTTTTGAACCGAAGTGATAGGGAGTCCTTTCTGTTATCAGATTTTTTTTTTTTTTAAAGAAAAAGGAAAAAAGAAAAAACTTCACTCTAAATATGGGCAAACAGGAGGGATCCCCCTTTTCACCTCCTAGCCTCTCCCCCCTGCCCCCTCCCCCGTTTATAAGATCAATTAAATTATTACTGTTAATCAAGATGTAAAATGAATGGGAAATATGATATGAAATGAAATGTCTTAGTTGATTTTATTACTGTAAAACCAGAGACTCGCACATATACAGACGTAAAACTATGACGAATTTTGTGAGTTATTCAGATTTGCAAAAATTTATGGTTTTATAGCAAGACTTTGCACATGATGGCTTATAGTTTGTGTCTCTGAATATTCATACTTTTATCCGTGCACATCTCATTTAAACAGTTTCCTATGTACTTTACGATGTACATGTATTTCCTGTGATAAGATCTGGCATTTCAGCAGTTATACAATTGCAAATGCTCAAAAATTGAAAAAGAAAGGGAATTTACTACTTGTACTTCAAAGATATGAAGTGTAACTCACAGATTTATCCTCTACTTTTGTGGTATGACTACTGCAGCATAATTCAGTTAAAGCTACTTTTTTAATGACCATACTCTTGGTTTGTGAGAAGCCGAGTCTGCACTTTCCCAATGCAATGTTTAAATTGTGACGTCCATTTTTTAATTTTTAGTTGCTGTATCTGTTGTTGAAGATATGACAATGGAAAAATGGAAATTGAATTTTTGTTTTTGAACAGACAAATTTTGAAATTCACTGCATGAAATATGACATTTCTTACACTGTAGTTATATCCCAGTCACACCAAGACCCACCAACAAAACTGTGCATTATCCTGAATGAGCAAGAACAGTCAGCATGGTGTCAGTTTGGGGTGTGACCGAGGTATATAAGTTTATATTTTCTATGTTTAACCCTTTTATGACAGGAATTATTTGAGGGCTAAATTGATTACACTTTGTTCTTCAAATTGGCAACAATATTTTTCTTTTAATGCTACATGGTTCTAATAAAATGTAATGTCTTTGAAAACAAGATACATGGTTAGGAAGTAGGAACTTTGACGAAAAGTTGAAAAAATTGCCAATATGGAGCAAAAAACAATGATTTTGAACCTCTCAATGTGTTGCCAATTTAAGGATTATAAAGCTTATTGATTATTCTCATTTTTAGAATTCCTGGCATCAAATGCAATATGGTCACGCAGCAAAAATGGACATAGTGTGTGCAGAAATTTTTGCACTTTCAGGCAACTTTCTACTCATGTATCTGGTATATTTTTTAGGGCTTTGAATCAAAGGTTATTTAGCCAAACCATAAAATGTGGTCAATTGTCTTGAAAGGGTTAACATATACTTATATATATATATATATATATATATATATATATATATATATATATATATATGAAAAAATGTATAAAATGTATATAGAGGTTCAATATTTATATGAAGATACATGTACATGTATTTGTACGACAATAAAGAAAGAAACAATGACACTATTCTGTTATTTTGCAATGCTTTATCATCTATTTTTATAACTCAGCATTGGATTTTGTCATTTTTAACAAAACACATGAAACATATGACGTTATTAACAATAATGTAATACTAATTCTCTGTCTTGTATTACAATGAACATGTGACAAGAAACAATTTTATCAACATAGAAAAAATGGACACTTATAATGCATAAATTACATGAAAAAAAAACAATGTTTTTTTTTTTTTTTTTCCAAATAAGGTATATACAGTGTGAATATATTTACATTTTGAAGCTGGCGCATCAGATTTTTTTTTTTCCTGCCAAAATTATCCCAAAAAATCAGCTGTTTATCAAACAACAATACGATTTTTGTATTTTACATCAAAGGTGTTACACATAATAAAAATATCAGCCGCTTCAACAGATTTCATGCTGAAATTGGACATTGCTATGTTCCACAAAGATAACAATCAACACAATAGAATACTGACATAAATGAGAAAAAAAAATCATACTTGCAATAACATGTAAAAAAATCCCTAATAATAATTTCCCCCAAACAGAGAATGTGTTCATCAAAGACGCATGTCCTCTCATGAAACAATACTTATTTACATTACAAATACATGTATAAACACATTAGTATCCACTACATGTACCCTATGTTACAACACCAGTAACAGAAACTAATCGTAGCATGATGACTTTAATCTTGTCCTTTGCTTGACCTCAAAATTCTTCAAATTGTTTCAGCTTTTATGTAAGAAATATAGAGGTGACATATTGTATTTTTACAATAAAAGTAGGGAAAACAAACAAAAAAACATGGTGCCCAGTAGTAGAAATGATCGGCAACAATGAAATGCTTTTATCATTCATAACTGTCCTAGAATTTTTCAATTCTAACCAAATATTGGATCTGGTTCTAGAAATAGAAATAGAACAAATACACTAAGAAGGACAAGAGATATCTGCCCCCCCCCCAACATACAATGAGATAACATACACCTGTATCATTGTTAGGCATGTTTTGACTAATAACAAAGAGCATGTTTGGATATAACTTGATTACATTACACATGCTCATACACCACAATGAGGGGTTTTTTTTAGTGGTGATGCAACCATATGGAAAAGAGAATGGCTAAATGAAAATAAAAAAATGGATTTTATGACCAGGGTACTTCCTGTCAACTCTGTGAATCATTTATACTACGAAGAAAAAAATTGAAACAAAGAACATCATGAATAATCTTCAACTCGTTCTTCTGCCTTTTGGTTGAAGTCTTAACGGAAGCTCATTCAAATGCTCACATTTTATTAATGCCCATAGCAATTTACGTGAATTATCATTTAAACAATACTGACATTTGTTTCATCTGATTATTTCTTTAAAAAAAACATTGCTTTGATTTTCCAGAAAGTAAAGGGATACAAAAAAAATTTGTTAATGATTAATCAACATTTTATATAAACAAGTTTTATAAACACTGATTTTTGTCTCACTACAATTTTTTCCGGAGAAGAACAGTTGGATATTATAACACTTAAATACTTACAAAATCTGCATAGATAAAATGTGGGTTGTAACGGAAAGTCAAATGAGGTATTAGATATGAATATTATGCCTTTTAGGAAGTAATGAGGAAGTATGTTCTGTAAGGATTAAAAAAGTAGCTATCAAAGACCTGTCGACCTGTATTCAAATTTATGCATGCTTTCCTCTCAGAGCCCAGATAACTAAAACATTCACCTGTTACAACAAAGTGGTGCATTTCAACAGAATGCAGGTTGCAGACATTAATTGTTGCTATGTCAGTCAAGTCTCTGGCAAGCCCTGAGCCTGGGATTATCAAAAGTGGCCAATGCAGGAGAAGCATGCATGAAATTTGAATACATTTGGGAGCTGGTGTATTCAGGATGGATGCGAGAGACAAGAAAACCATTTTTCACAAATCTTAAGTTGCTGATAAAGCAATCACATGTTCATGGAGACATTGCAAACTTAATTCTAATTTTTTAAATTCACGAGTATTCCACTAGCAAATTGCGGATTACATTAAAAACTGAAAAGCTTGGATGATCTGTTGCCAAGTTGCTAACCTCACAGAGCATAGATGTGATTACTCCAAGGAGATATAATGTGTATGAATTTGTACATCTCTTTAACACACATACTCTTGTGCAATACATGTACACTGTACTACATAAACTGGCTTTGACACACAAAAAACATATATAGGATTCAGTAATAGAAATATAGTCTATCATGCATCCCATCTGTCACATAAAACAAAATTCAAATTCAAAAGAATTTTACAAAGTAAGTTTTTTAAACAACTTACAAAAAAGAATTTAAAATGGGTTTGATTTTACTGTTCTTACAATTACAAAATAACCTAACCAAATATTTTTTTTTTACTAGGTCTAGCATCTTGCTATTTTGGGGGGTTCACTAACCAAGCAATTCATATATTTTTCATATCAAGCTGCAATAAATATGCAATAAATATGTATTGAAGGCTGCCTCAAATAGGAGTCTATGGTTGGAAACGACATCCTCACTTCAAGCAACCTTGTGGAAAGGCACACATTTAACATATACCTGATGGAGGTCCTCAAACTTGTCTACATGTGCAAGAATGATGACTCACTTGTTGACACATAATGTATGCTCAAAGCTACTAGTCTCATTTCAAAACATTTCCAGTGTGTCTCTTACAGAGGAGTGTACCTGATCCTTTTTGTTTGCCACTCAAACAGTAATGCCAATTTTATTTTCTTCAAATCAAAGAATGAAATGGCATTTAATTTACATGATATGTTCAAGGTATGTTAGAAATGTAGTACTCTCGATTACTTTAAAGATCTTTGCCTACCTGCCCCCCCCCCCCCCCCCCCCCAAATCAGAGGTGTGAGAGTGTCTGTGAGAAAAAGTCTGGAATGATCTGAAATGTCTGAAGATGTGCTTTTCAATTCATTCAAACTGCCTAAAAAAAAAAAATCCCGGGGGGGGGGGATGTCTCAATGAAACCTGAACATCATCTGCATAAATCACTTTCTGAAACACACCCTTAAAGGTATTAGATAGTTTTGGAAAGCCCTCAAAAACTTTTCGAGAGATTTCTTTGATTTTACTAAATAAATAGCAGGGTACTAACATAAATAAGATGCTGTGAAGTTTTTTCCTCATCAAGTGAAATATTTATCGAATTAGAGGTGAAAAGAATAAAAATCCCTGGCCCAAAAAAGAGGGGATGTAAATTCGAACAACGGCCACACACATTACTCACACGAGGATTGCTGTGTGTTATAGAATACGCTACACATAGTGCGAAGCGCTGGGTTTATTGTGTGGGGAACCTTCGGGTGGATATGGTCTCAGCGTGAGGCAGTGAAAAACCGTTACCAAGCGTTTCTTACAGATATTTACACTAAAATTTGTTCGAAATCGTGAATGGAATGTTAAATAATCTCGTACATGTGCCTTATGATAAAAGGAGAATAGTATGTGACTATGTTAGATAAGTTTCTTGCCAGTATGATTTTTGCTACCGACACTGTCTATGAGCTTTAACGGGGAATGCAGTAGGAGTAGTTTTGATACCCTAAACAGGGAAACCCGTCTACATGTAACATCTCTGATATTTATACCCTTTCTACAGATATTCTTCTTAACACCGCTGAATTCGATACCCTTTTTCTTGATTTTTGCTGTTTTTGATACCCTAAAAGCGTAACCCGGGCTACGCAAAGAGTGCTGAAAAAGTTCCCCTTTCATCCGTTTTCATGTACTCAGATGATGTACAGGCCTCAATGAGACATGCCTCCTGGGCTGATATCAGATCAAAATCTGGGGAGCGTTTCATCAAGTGTTTTGTCAGTGATTTTTACTGACAACTGTTATAAGCTACTGAAATCATTGCATCTGATTGGCTGAGAGCAAATTTGTCAGTAAAAATCACTGACAAAACTTTTGATGAAATGCTCCCCAGACCTCTCACATCCCTGCTCAATGAAAGTCAGGTCAACTAAGCCTGGAAGTATTAGACTACATTTCACTCTCTGGTGAGACAAGATAATACTGCAGACTGACTCAAGTTCTATAACATAAAGAAGGGGGGGGGGGGGACTCTTACTCACCCTGAAAGTTAGATAAGGTGAAGAATACCTGTAGCAGAGCTCAACACTAAAAGGTATCCGTGACACATTGGCACCCAAATTTTCAGTCAGGACCCCCAAAATCTCAAGATCATATCATAGGGCTCCTGCATATAGACTTTAAAAATGTTCAATCCCGACCCCCATAACAAGATTTGTGTGGAGCCCTGCTTGGAGACATGGTTCAGAGATCTGAACATAAGACTAGTTGTATACTGTCACAAGGGAGACAGCATTTGCAATCTAGCTAGCTATGAACACATTTCGTCTGGCTTCTTTCCATGCATAATGCATGATCTACTGAGATGTCTGAGAATGTGGCTTGATGTTAGCTGGGGTCCTTTATTTTTAACATTAAAATATGCTGCATACTTTTACCAGCCAAGGGAATAAATCTTGAGACCTGCCATATGTACCAGTTTACCCACTACTCTCTTCCAGATGGCATAAAACTACTGGTGTATTATGAATGTGATAAGGTCGAAAATGGCAGTGTTATTTTTGAGCAAAGTATTTCTTACAATCCTCTAAATTTCAGAGAAAATGGTATAATCTAGTCATGGTGGAAGTCGGTGTAATCTAACAAGATTACATTACATAATTTGATTTATGACTGAGCATAAGTAGGCATCTTTGTAATCAATACTAATATCACATGCATTGGAAAGAGCTGCCAAAAGAAAAGTTCAAGTTAAATTTCACTTCAAAATAATGATAGGTTTTATAATTTCATGAGAGTACTGCTTTGACTAACACTGAACAGCAATACCATATTAAGTGGTTGTCATTATCGTGTACATGTTCTAGTTAAATTACAGAGACAGTGCATGGAGAGATGGCAGTTTATGAATCTAATCTTCCCAAGATTTAAAATTGTAAGTGATAATCCTAAAAGATCATGTCTATATTTGCAACTTTTTACCAATCACTGCAAAGAAAACTCAAATAGTACATGTACATGTACCACCCTTCAAAAGTGACTGTATCAAGTTCCAAAGGTGTAAAAGCATGTGTAACTTTGGACATTTTAACATATCAGTATGGCTTATTTTTCATCTACTTAAAATGAGAGTGAAAAACGTCACACAGAGAACATAAACTCATTCTACATGTACATTTGCCTGCAATATCACTGAAATCAATGACATATAAAGGGTAGAAAAATGAAAATATGAAAGCAGATCAGTGATACGCACAGCTTCAAATGTCAAAGTTCATGACGACACACACACCCCTACAAACATACAGTGCAACCTACAGGTAGGCTTGTGCCATTCACAAAATTACTTTTACGTGATATGTTGATACTTTGAACAAGAATGAAAAAGAAATAGACACACTGACGACCGTAAGTAAATACTCTAAAAACAGATGCATCTTTGTTGTACTGTCCAATAATTCAAGAGGCTTCCGGGAGTGTAGATCAGGTTTCTCCTCGCAGCTTGACTCTCTTATCCTGGAAAATGACATAAAAATGACAAAAAGAAAGAATGCATGATAGCTGAATAGAGGATGCAATTTTCTCTAGTTTCTCTCCCCTCAAAATATTTTAATTTTAAAGTCAGTAATTATTAACCCTTTCAGGACAGGAATTATTTAAGGGTTAAATTGATCACATTTTGTTCTTCAAATTGGCAACAATAATATTTTCTTTTAGTGATACATAGTTCGAATAACTTGTAATGTCTTTGAAAAAAATATACATGGTTAGGAATTTGCCGTAAAGTTTTAGAAATTGCCAATTTTGATGAAAAAACAATGATTTTGAACCTCTCAATGTGTTGCCAATTTAAAGATCTCAAAGTTTATTCTCGTTTTAAAAATTCCTGGCATCAAACGCAATATGGTCATGCAATAAAAATGGACATAGTATGTGTAGAAAATTTTGCTCTTTCTACTCATGCATCTGGTATATTTTTTAGAGCTCTGAATCAAAAGTTATTGAGCCAAACCACAAAATGTGGTCAGTTGTCTTGAAAGGGTTAATTAATCAATTAATCTCCTTGCATCTTGATATTTTTTCTCCAGGAAATAACATACATGTAGAAATGACAGCAAGAAGAAGAAGAAAAGTCTACATTGAATGCATGATAGTTGAATATTTCCTCTTCTTTTTCTCCCCTCAAAAATATTTAATGCCAAAGGTACTAATTGTCATTAATTATTAATTGATTATTCTCCCTGCATCTTGACTTTCTTGTTCTGGAAATCAAATCAAAGTGACAAGATGATTAAAATACATGATGGGGGATACCATTTACACTTCTCTTGTTCTTACCAAAATATGAAATGTCAAAGGTAGTACATGTATGCATTAGGCTTTGATGAAAAAAAAAATCAAATCCCAAATGTTTGGGACAAATCAAAATAAGCCAATAAAAACAAATAAATTGTGAGATAATTCTGTGAAAAATAAAAAATGAATAAAATTGGGGGGTAATTTGGCAATGTTCACCCAAGTGCATTCATGAAAAGGACTCAATAAAGGAATATAAAAGAGACAAATTGCTCTTTACCAGTAATCCGAATAAACTAACAAATATTATTTTGGTCTCAAACTTTTTATACTGCATGTTGTTTCAAGTACATGTAGTCACTTTTGACCTGAAAAATCTTTAAAAGTACCTTAGGCTTATCAAAGATGGGGTGAGAATACTAACATTGTTTTGCTGAGAGCTGGGGAGCATTTCATCAAGCGTTTTGTCAGCGATTTTTACTGACAAATTTGCTCTCAGCCAATCAGATGCAAGGATTTCAGTAGCTTATAACAGTTGTCGGATAAAAATCACTGACAAAACGCTTGATGAAACGCTCCCCTGAGCTCAGAAACAGGGTGACAGGGAGGTGCAGGGAAAGGAGGGGTGTTAGAGAATGAGGGCCAGACATGGAGATGAGGAAGATGAAAGGAGAGATAGACGCTGCTGGAATCAGGGATCTAGAACACATCCCATGGCCAAAATTGCTCTGCAGTCAATTACCAACTCTAATCCTGGACCCAACACTACACCAAACCCTAACCCTAGGTGGGTCATTCCAGGAGGTTGGGGTCATTCCAGGAGGTTGGGGTAAAAATTATGACGATTATGTAACGCTGCTATTCTATTACACGTGGAAGATGAAATCATCTGTTGGAAGATTTTTATGCAATATGACTTGAGTGCCCAGCCAGAATCATTCCTGTTTTAGTTGGTACTGTTTCAAAGCTTTGCTTAAAATGAATTTCTTTCTTTTTTTTACCACCGTTACATGGACATCACATTTATATAACATTACCTACAATTTTGGTCTGTCATATTGAGTCACCATGAAGCTAGAATATTTCTCAACATAAGTAGCCATACTTTTTATGCCAAACTCAATTTTAGCAAACATTGTTATGGTTGACAGGAGACATAGTTCCTCACTAAGTTCTGGTATGTCACAAAAATTGCCGTAATCCTGTGGAATGATCCAAACCTAACCTAAATCCCCAATACAACTCTAAACCAAACCCTACATCTTTGATAAAATAAAGCCCTGGGGAGCGTTTCATCAAGCGTTTTGTCAGTGATTTCTACCGACAAATTTGCTCTCAGCCAATCAGATGCGAGGATTTCAGTAGCTTATAACAGCTGTCGGTTAAAATCACTGACAAAACGCTTGATGAAACGCTCCCCAGGAGCAAATGTCTGGTCATCTGGGCCAAACAAAACAGAGAGGATTTTGTGATAAAAATACAATCTGAACATAGTAAAATGGAAAACTAGCAGCACGATGGATTAAGTGTGAGATGGCGTATAGACGCTAGTGCAGAACAAAAGAAATCTGTCCTAGAGACTTAGCGACATACAAAATACTAAAGAGGAACAGCATCACAATCACATATTGATATTAGGATAATGATAAAGTGATGCATCTAGAAGACTACAAGCACAAACAAAGCAATAACCACCAACATATCATGAGATGAGCTCAGCAGTTGTCACCATTAAAAATGGATTACACTGCTTGGGGTTTATACAAAAAGAAATATATTACATGTATTTGCAATGTGGCTCAATAATATTCACACAGCTACATGACATATTCAATTTTAAGTGGTCTTAAATGGGTCATAAATCTTCACAGCATTTTAAAGCTACTGGTAAATTGTGAATTGCAAATAACATTCTGTTTCAAATTACGGCATTGTTTGCCTGAAATGGGCTCATTCTCATATGACAAATTGTAGATAAAATGAGATGCACCTGTGAAGTGCAATAGATATGTACATGTATAATTGGTTTCATTCACACAGTCTCATCAGTGTTGCCAATTCATAGGGAAACTGTTCCACACGCATACTGGTGAAACAGAAAGAGCCCATAGAAGCAAGTACAATATCATGCACAGGATTGTTATATTCTATTTTCATTACATTCCTCTGAAACATCAGATTTGTTAAGTGAAGTTTGGGAAGTACGTTCAATCATTAAAGCTGTTTGTGCAATTATAAGGGGTAGCCCATGGTAAAAGTAAATGTCATGTTTTGGAGAAAATGTATTCTCATTGGTGCATCCATAATGTCCAACCCCACAGCAATTATTGATTTCATTATTAAAAATCCTGTAAAACTGCCTGACACCACTCAACAGTCACAATGACTGTTTCCATTATAGAACTACATGTAGGTTTTTCCTTTAACATTGCACCTGAAGGAAGTACCTGTGACACCATTTTTAAAAGAAAACACTGGATACTCAATTTCTAACGAATACATGTATTTCAGAAGAGATTTTTTTTCTTGTGTGTGTGTTACAAATGTATTACAAAAGAACAAATTTTTTAAAAATTATGTTTTTAAACCCTCTGACTTTCACAAGAGCCGGATCGGTTAAGAGTAAGCATTTTGTCCGTCCACGACATTGAATATTAATTATGGATTATAATTTTAGAAAGCAACCATAGCAACCAAATTTTATCAAATTTCAAGTCTTTCAGTGATGCCCTTCACAATGAAACATAAAATAGCTCTCTTCAATTAAATACTTCTTTTCTGCAGGCCTTCAAACTTTCAAAAATTTGTCAAATGTCCGTTCGTGACTAACCGATCAGCAGGGTGTTTCATAAAGCTGTTCGTAAAGTTATGCATGACTTTATGAATGACTTAAATATGACAAGCCAAATGGGATGCTCAATCATTTTTAACTGCATCAACTACAGTTGAACTGTGCAGATGTAGATTAACATTCTTATTATAACAAACATTTTTAATGGAAAGTATATTTTTTGCCATAATTCAATTGAGTTATTGGAAATACAGTCACACTTTGTAAAAACATCAGGAAAAACTTTGGGCATCTTATCTGGCACTTCATATTCAAGTCGTTCGGAAAGTCATGCATAACTTTACGAACAGCTTTATGATATACCCCCCCCCCCCCCCCCCAGGCTCGCAAACACTTCGGATTACTTTAAGCAAAAACCCTAAAAGAGTGAAGTACAAAAGAGAAATATCTACCTTGTGTTTGGGACAAGTCATGGAGTAATTATCTTGATGCAGCTGACACTCTGTAAAAAAATGAGAGAGAATACAAAATGAACTTCCACAATTGCGTGCTGATATAAAGGAAGGGGAAAACATCAATGGTAATGTCAACAGTGACGTTTCCGTAGAAATTTAGAACAAACCTTTGGGAAAAAAAACTGACAATGTTATTTACAGTCTATGCAAATCCTCACAGTAAAAGGAGGAAATTTACCAAAAGAGTTTATTACCATACATTCAAGCCCCAAAATTCCAAAATGAGACAGTTTGGAGAAACCCTGGAGTAAATAATGCTAGCATGAGGGTAGAATTTTACATATTCCCTCTGCAAATCTGATCTTATAAAACATTAGATTAAAAAAAAACTAAAAAACTGAGATGTTTAGACCGTTTGAATAGTACATAAACTTAGTCAAATTTATCAACAAAACATACCCATCTTCTACTTCAGTCATCTTGGGAAATTCATAGATCGTAAAGTAAAACTGTTACAAAAATAAGATTACAAGTGATACTGCATAACCTTTCAAGTTCATGCCTGGTCCAGGGTTGAAATCAATAATTCTGTTACAGTAGGATATTGACTGCAGAGTATGTGTAATTGTCTCCTGGGCCCTGTTTCATAAAACTTGTTATCAATAACAAGTTGCATAAACTGTTATAAGCTACTGAAATCCATGCATCATATTGGCTGAGAGCAAATTTGTCATAGAAATGTGGCAGTTGTTTACTGACAACAAGTTTCATGAAACGGGGCCCAGAGCATGAGTTGTGGAACCCTTGACAGGGTTTTCTTGTCAGAGCTCTTACCCGACTCAATAGCACACAGGTAGTGGTAGACTTGCTTGCATCCTTTATGCAGGCAACCGATGGACGCCCCAGTATCTCGACACAAGTTGCATTTCTGAAAACATAAAATAGAATTTCCGATTTAAAGTTTTTATGCGACACATTTAATTGGGGTATGTTTCCTGATGCAGGGGGGGGGGGGGGTATTCTGAAAACTATGTTATCTTTATTATTATCAGTGAAGTATGTTATCGTCATTAAAAAAATGAAATTAGGACAAGTCATTGTTTATGCCTTTGCAAAGATGACTACATATACATGTACACAGTTGAGGGAGACATCTGAGCAGGCTCAATTTGTGTTCATAAACATAAAAGATAATATTTTCAGAATACAGCCTGTAGTTAGTTTTAAATAAGACAAGCTATATGTACATTTACCACAGGAGTTCAATGAAGCGATAAATTTTTAACAAGTTACGAATAACACATCCCTGGTTTATGTTTAACAAAATAATATAATAAGGTTAAGTACTAAATTCTTCAACAAATCACCAATATTCAAAAGGGTACACCATTTTCTTAGTTTCTCTACAAGTCAAAATCTTCAATTTGCTTTCATGCCCTCATGTTTACCTGTGTTCCATTACTGTTACATGCCTTCACTAGTTGCATTCAGTAATTGTTTACATGTATGAGACATACATGTAGGTACTTTATTTTGGGTAGCAATCATCACTGATGATGATAAAGTACAGGTATGTTAATAGTATGTTTTACCACAGAAATGGTGCACAAAACATCTTTTCCAAATAATTATGACAAATATGACAATCTGCAGATTGTGTTCTTAGCCCATTCTCTGATCCATCCTTCTATTATCACAGTGCAACGTGGAAAAACTGTTCTTCCATTTTGATAAAAAAAATTCTTATTTGAAGAAAAACATGCCTTCCTTTGAACTTTAAACACTGAGGGCTGGTCACATATCACTGATAACGATAGCTAAGGAATTGGTCAGGGTTATAGAGCTCTCCACCTGGCGGCAGTGGGCGACAGAGCCCACCACTAACCAGCAATTCTGACACTAAAGCCCACCACTCAGGAGTCCAAAATTAATCTTCTATAAGAAATTTATCCCAAAATTGAAATAATATGACAGAAAACAACTAAGTATGTAAACTTCCATCAAATGCCAACCGGCACTTAAAAGGTGCTGCCTATAATGGAATCAGTCTATAGAGAAAAGGTGTTAGACGTCGGTATTGCTCACCGATTTATGCTAATAACCCTTCAGCACCAGTTTTCTCTAATCTAATACCTTTTCTACATAGACCAATTTCAGTTATTGTTACTGGTGATACATGTATGTGACCAGCTCTTTAAATAAAACAGAACTTTTTTAATGTTTTAAGCTAGTATTACCTTGTTTTCAGCTTCCCTGGTTGCTTCATGAATGCCGTAAAGTGTCCCTTGAAGAAATATGACGCCTTGTGACCAGACAGCACATTCCTCATGGACCCAAAGCTCCGGAAATTCGCTTTCACTTTCACTCTTTCTCCTCTTCATCGACTTCCTACCCGTTGTTAAGGACATGTCCTCCATGTATGTCTTGATCTGCCGCCACTTTCGAGTCTTTGAGAGATCAGCCTGCTTTGCCATCAATGACTTTCCTCTCTGATTCCTGCCCTCCTGTACCGACCCTTTTCGTGATGTTCCTGCACTTTGCCTGTTGCCTTTGGAGCTGCGGCGTGACTCCCGTGGGTCACTACTTCGTCGTTTGTCATTGTTAGACATACTGCCTCTCTTTGAACAAGGTATATCGCATCCTGGAGGATAGTAAGGTCCATACAGGTCACCAAGTACTCCAAAGTTTGGGGGATTGCCACAAAGGGCACATACCCACAAGCCAGTAGGACTCGGGCACTCTGTTGCAGGAATGGCTGCCTGACCAACACTTCCAGCAACAACAATATTTTGTCTCTTGGTGTGTTTCACCACCTTCTGTTTCTTCTTTCCACCTTTGATAATCTCCTCTTCTGCATCTGGTGTGTTGATTAATTTGCTTGACACAACACTCTCAATGCTAGCACCTTGCACTCTTAGGAGAGGCCCTCGAACTGCAGACACACTGGCCTCCGACTTCCCTTTCACGGGAGTTGCAGTTTTCACTTGCTTAGCTTTACTCTGATCATCTTCTCCCCCTTCATCCATTACAAGTTTCTTTTTTCTTGTGTATTTCCTCTTCGGCTTCGGTTCATCCCCTTCTTGTCTGTTTTTACTACCTGGAGGCCTTCCTCTCCTTTTTTTCAAGGGAAGGGAATCATTCCCAGTACTACTTCCGCTATCCTCAGGGCTATTTCTCACAGTTTTTGGAGTAGTCATGGGATCACTATCGCACGGAGGTGGTGTCTTTGGGTTTTGTCTTTCATTCTCGTTATTCTGTGAGGAAGTGGAAGCCACATCTTTACCTGGATTACTTACAGGGGAATGCTTGGACAACGTACATGTAGCTTCTTCACTTTGGCACTTATTTTCTGGTAATGACCCTTGTGCGGACTCCTCCTTCTTTTCTACAACTTCTTCTTTACACAATTTTGGTTCTTTGGTTTGATCAGAGTTTTGAGGTTTAGACTGCTTAGACAAAGGTGGTTTGAAAGGAGAATTATTTACATCACTTGTACTGTTAGTAGAGTCTACACTGCCTTGCTTTGGGACACCATTTCTACCATTTGACTTGGCATTGATCTTCCCACCATATGTTTTGGTTACTTTTTTCAGAGGAGTTACTGCTTCAAGGTCTTTTTCACTTGATAATCCACTTTCCGATTTTATCTTATCACTTTTGTCCTCTGAATCTGCCAATCCATTTGATAATCCTGCCTTGTCTTGATCTTTACTCTTATCACATGTTCCATTGCTTACAGGAGTTCTTTTTGTCTTTGTGCTATCTGCATTGTGATTTGAGGAATCTGATTGGATCGATTCTCCTGGTGAACCATTTTCAATGACAGGAAGATTCTTGTCTGAAACAATTTCATCCAAAGTCTCCTTGACTTTTGAATCACTAAGCACTGCTACCATTTCCTCTAACCGAGGCAAGTGTCCAGGATCTGACATTTTCCTATGTCCACTATGATTCCTTGATCTTTCACTGTTTGGCCGCTCACCAGAGTTCCATTGATCCCCGGAAGGTTTTGTGTGTACAAGTTCTACATATTGTCCTCTACTGTCTGTCTGGTCAACAGGTCGAACCTTAGGGGAAGGCAGTGGGTATAACTGCTGCTGGCCGGGTGGTTGCGGATATGGACGGTGAATGCCAGCAGATCCTGGTGATTTGGACCTGCCATGGGACATTGATGGCAAGTGATCAAGTGAATTTCCAGGAAGAGTAGGAACGCTCTGGGCACGGGAAGCTGTGGGCGACATCTGAGAAACAAATGGTACTGGAGAACTAGCTGGCAGACTCTTCGGACTATGTAGGGTTCCTCCAGGACGCATACTGCTTGGAGAAGCTAAAGGTGGAGATGCATGATTGAGGTGATTATGCGGTGACGTAGGTGATGTGGGGAAGCCGAATGGGGTTGAGCGATTCCCTGGAGATGTCTGATTATGAGGGTACATTCCAGGCCCATGCATCATGATTGGAGAGGGTATTGTCGGACCTGCACTGGCAGATCTTGGATATGGGTGCCCATGTCCATTGGGACTGCTCAAAGGGCTTGACCCAGGCATCTGTCTCTGGTACGGACTGGACATTCCTCCAGATGGGTAGTTTGTACCTGGAGGTGAAAACCCGCTGTTCAAAGGTGAAGAAGAATGTCCATGGGGAAAGTAGTTGTGCGAACCTGGTCCCCCTGGCCCTGTGGAATACTGGCTAGCGTACCCAGATAATGTCTGTGAAGCTGGGCCAAAATTGTTGGACGGTACTCTTTGCTGATCCCCAGCTGGTGGCATGCTAGGTATTCCTTGCTGGGGATAACTGCTACCTGAGTTCTGGCTCGGCATATCAAAGTCCTCAGTCAGGGCTCGCATCATAGGACCCATCTTGGACTGGTCCATACTGTTGACAGGGAAAGATGGATCTTGCTGCTGTTGCTGTTGCTGCTGCTGCTGCGGCGGCATGCAAGTAGAAGACCCTTGATTGTGGTGGTAGAAGTACTCGTTCTGCTGCTCCATGACTTCTTTTTCCAGATATTCACTAGTCTTCAGGGCCTATGAAAAATAAATGGACAAGAAAGACAGAAAATATTATTTTTTTGTTTTTTTCCTCATTTCGAGATGAATATCACAAATCTGATTATTTTTCATGGTTGTTGTGTAGTATGTTTAACTATAATTAAAAGTCAGGTTTACTTACATAATGAATAAAACGAATGACCAAGCGATCATTAAAATTAAAAAAAATAAATACATAGAAATATACAACTTGCGTTTATCCTGATTTTTTTCTTTTGAAGTGAATTTTGGGTCTCCAAATGTACACATAAGGAGAAACTCATAAACACACTTGTGGCTCGTTCACATATGACATGGTAAACTGCCGCAAAGTGAATTGTGGGGGGGGGGGGGTGTAAAAAAGTAAAGCAAAGGTGCAACAAAGGTCCTATGCATACTCACTTACTGGTACATACTCACTTACTGGTACATACATGTACTGTATAGATGTGTAAGATACAGAAATGTGAAGCACATTACTCTTATTGTCATTGTACATGTATTTTGCTCCATCGATTTACCGGGGCGGTTTCCCACGGCATATGTGAACAAAGCCTTCAGGTGTTATACATGTACAGTACATTTATACCAGTCATGTTGTATTGGATGTCTACATATGTATGGTTGTGTCGCAAGCATGCACTTATTGTTTTCACCTGTGCAATTTGAAAGAAGAAACATGGGACTCTGGCATAAAATCAACCTATGAAATACTGTACAGTCCTGTCCGTTATTTCTTCTCCAATCAACAGTGTGGACAAAACAAGAACACAAAGCTCTTTCTCAGGCTTGCAAACAACCAGTGCCCTAATGTCACTCACCACACTGGGAATAGAGGTAGCTACCTAAATCCATTGAAACATATTTATTAAATTTTAGTATACCTCTACCATGCAACCAACTATTTGTGCCTCTGATGTAGAGAAAGGGCAAATGCATTATGCACTGATCAGGAATGACAGCCTGCCTTCCAGAATCCATACTTAAAATATTTTCTTCCCTTCCCCTTCCCTCGAGTAAACCGAAAAACATTAATAAATGTGCATCATGAATACACCTTTGAAATGACTACAATTGATAATAAAACTCTGACAATGTTGAATTTATATTGCAGACTACACTGTAATCCTCAGATTTAAAAAGAAAATGATTTCATAATGAATGAATGAATTTTCTGAGAGCTGGGGAAAAAAATCACTGGTTTGTCTGGGAGCCAGGCTAGGGGCAGAAAGGCTCAGCTCCACTGGATGAGGTCCTGACGACTGATGTGTGTGTTTAGTCTGAGGGTATATAGCAACACAGGGTGCCCCAATCAAATGAAATGAAAGGACAGCATTAAATCCTGCATGGTATTGAGTAGGGCTGAGTCATCACGGGTTTTTCCAAACCCGGGTTTGACTCGAAAATTGCGGGTGGGGACCGGGTACCCGAACGGGAATTCCCTGCAACAGAAAATGTGAGTGTATGTAGTGACGGGAGTCAAAAGTCAAGGTAAAATTGCTAAACTAAAATGCAGCATAGAGGACAGTTACTGAATCCAAATCGATAAAACAATGCTTTTCCCGAGAGAAATAACATTTCGGAATAAAAACAAAACATTAAGAAATACAGCCAAAGGTCTCTTTGTTACCTAAAATTGAGGGCTGAAAGAGGAAATCAAGCTTCGTGGTAGGTACCGTGCACGTTCAGAAATGAAGTCCGGGATGTGAGTCACCTGTGCCCAGTGCGCACGAATACAGCCCTAGACCGTAATACACACAGACGAGAGTCGAATATAACTGATGTGATCGGATCAAAGTAAGCTTGAAAACACCTAAAAATACCACGTAAGCGACAACAAAAATACAACATTACCGTAAAATAATTCTTCCCTTTGGCAAAAAACAGTATGGGTATCCATAATATTTCATAGAAAAAAAGATGTTGGAGGATTGCGAGTGCACTTCATATCGAGATTAGGCAGCCATATTTGACATTTGACATGGCAGCAGAGAGGAAAATAAATGTGGGCACTAGATCAGGTGATATCGGCCACAACTGGGGAGCATTTCATCAAGCGTTTTGTCAGTGATTTTTACTGACAAATTTGCTCTCAGCCAATAAGCTTATAACACTTGTCGGTAAAAATCACTGACAAAACGCTTGATGAAATGCTCCCCTGTTCCTCTCTGCTGCCATCTGCGGTCTTGCTACGCAGAACAATGTCAAATATGGCTGCCTAATCTCGATATGAAGTGCACTCGCAATCCTCCAACATCATTTTTTCTATGAAATATTATGGATATAATATTATTTCTTGCCAAAGAAAAGAATTGTTTTACGGTAATTTTGTATTTTTGTTGTCGCTTACGTGGTATTTTTGGTTGTTTTCAAGCTTACTTTGGGCACGATCACATCAGTTATATTCGACCCTCGTCTGTGTGTACTACGGTATAAGGCTGTATTCGAGTGCACTGAGCGCCGGTGACTCCCATTCTGACTTCATTTCTGAACGCACACGGTACCGCCTAGCTTGAATCTTCCTCGAAGCTCTATTTTTTCAGACTCATGAAAAGACCTATCGTTGTCTGAAATGATTTCCATTTATTACTGCTGCAAATATAATTGGATTAAATTGAAATTCAGTTTGTAAATTGCATGTTTAAAGTTCTAAATTGCAATATATTAGTGCTAAAATTAGTTTGGAAAAACCCGAAATCCGAAAATGCAAACCCGGGTTTCAGCATGACGGGCGGGGACCGGTCGGGGAACCGTTTCGACTCAGCCCTAGTATTGAGTGATGTGGAGGGGAGAATACAACCCAAGTGCAATACCACTGCACATAGACATGTACATGTACACATAAAAGTTCAACTTCAATGATGGAAGGGTTTATAATTTTACTGGACGTTTTTACTGAACTTCATAATGATTCAAAGTAAAAAAAAAAAAAAAAAATAGATTTTTTTTTGTTTTTGTTTATTGGGTCCCTTTTTACATTTGTTTGCATTTTTTTCCATTCAATTTTCATAAATTTCATGGGTTTTTTACCAAACTCTTTTGGAGTTTTCCCAAGCTATGTACATGTACATACATCACTCTCAGTTCCTGTACATTTCACTGTCTTGCATGGTTTTGAAGAGCAAGAAATACAGTAAAAATATAAACATACACAGTTACATGTAACTGTATGCATGTACATGTATGTAAAACCCATTTTACATACATGTAGAGTCTTGTAGACTGTCATACATGTACATGTACATGTTCATTTGGGTCTCCATATTTCTAAATCTTGTTTAACTAAACTGACGAAGCTTGTGTTACAAAAGCATATAATTCCTGATATTGCAATTGTCTCACATCAGGGAACATACATTGTATGCCTGGTATTGACAATGATAACAATAACTTTGCCTTCCTGACAATAATAATACATGTACTACATGTAGCTGGTCCCTATTTCATAAAACTAGTTATCAATGACAAGTTACAATAACAGTTATACATGTACATGTAAGCTACTGAAATACTTGCATCTGATTGGCTGAGAGCAAATTGGTCATAGATCTGTGGAAGTTTTTATCAATTATACACTGTAAGTTTTATGAAACAGGGCCCTGGTCCTGCAATGTAGCCACAGAAGGTACATGTACATGTATAGCCCTATGTATGTAACAAGTGCTTATCCTGCACTTATAGGTTCTCATTTAATATCAACACATACAGTATACATGTACATGTATGGCTATCGACTGTTGAGGCAGAAGGGCATTAACTCATGCAATCTTACACAGAGTTAACATCCTTCTGGCTCTTAGACTACTGTATACATGTATTACATACATGTACATGTACATGTACTGCATGTACATGTACATGTACATGTAGGTGTAAAAAAAAAAAAAATTTTCACTTTTGATTGTTAAAGTGTACCAATCACCTGAAAAAATAATTTGTGTACAGCTAGAAAGTATAAAATCAACCACAAAAAACGTTGTCTGGTATTCTAGGTCAACAGTTAATGAGTATGAAGGAAATAAAGGATAACATAAAAATGCTCGCGTGGAACCGAACTCAGAGTTTGGTTCCGCGCGAGCCTTTACCTTGGCGAGCGCGTACAAATGCGTTCAGTAGTCTACTCACGAGTCGCTTTTACGCTTAAAGAGAGTGTAATTAAAATTGCAATATCTCTTTATAGAATTAATATTTGAAGCCCATATTTTGAACATAATATAACGACATGCAACCTTTAACATACAGAGCAAAATTATTTTGGGTGATTGGTACCCTTTAATAAGTCAAAACCGATAACTTGTATTGGACTGATTTTTTCAAAATGTAATATTAAAGGATGTCACATTTATTTGGAATAATTTTTGTGAAATTTCCCTCAATAATATTCTTTGAATAATGCTATGAATATTTAATTAGATTTTCCCTTTTTGACAAATAGACCTGTTCACAAACTTATTCAAATTTATGGATGTTTCTTTCCGGGGACCTACATGTAGTAATGAGGTATTCATTAACCTGTTATTAATGAATGAACTACAATACTTGGAATCCAGTTTGCATATTACTTGTTGCTATGTCTGACAAGCCTCGGACAAGTTGTTAAGAACAACCTTTGTTTTAAAAATATGCATAAAATTTGAATATATTTGTGAACAGGTCTATTGAGACCACAAAATCTGTGTGTGTCAGTAATTAATTTAGAACACAACAATTGCCACTGTGTATCACACTTGTCATTTTCTGTCAACCTTATGATATCCAGTGTCATTAATGATTCATGACTCTGGGTTAAAAAGAGGTGCTCTGGAATTTCAGCTGTAGTGCACAATGGCCAGATTTGTTGTGCTCTGAATATTACTGATACTCACACATTCTGTAACTGAAAACCTAATTAAATATTCAGAGCATTATTTTAAGAATATTAATGAAGAAAATTTAACAAAACTTATTTCAAAATCCAAATAAATTTGACATCCTTCAACTTAACAATGTGAAAACCTGAGTCAGATATGAGTTATAACTTTTGAGTTATGAACAAAAGTGTCTAATGTTTTTTTACACCTAGTATTGCAGACCTGTGTGATACATCTTGGATGACAGGCAAAAAATAATGACTCATAAGGACATACTCCACCTCATGCCAAAGCTAAATTCTGACAGATATTGGGGAGATGTGGTACAGGTACGTGCATGACACATGATATTTTACAGCTAATAATGTCTCCAAGTCTTGATACGGTCGACCCCTGCCTAAACCCTTGACTGTGAATCCTCATTCCAATTTTACTGTCAGGTCTGATATCAAACTACAAATTATATTAAACCTGTCATACTTTATTCGAGAAAAGGCTGGCAAAGATGGGTTAGCATTGCAAATGAACCCAACGTATTAAATGGACACACAAAGCATTACAAAGAATTCATGTTATAGTCTTCAATATAATTATGCTAAACTATGTAGCCTACTATTACTATACTGTAGTACAGTTCATGCCTACAGAAACTGTACACTGAACAAAAAAAAAACAAAAAAATGGTAAAAGCATCATCCCAGTTGTCATACATATTGATCATGTATTTTTATCCAAAAAAAAAAAAATGCAGTTTCATTTCAAAAAATGTATTTTACTTCTTGTCACATAACATGTACATGTATGTAGCCTTGCCCTCAGCCACATACACACCTGCTTATTATACTGTAGCACCCACTTGTTCATTTTTCTAAAATTAAATTGCATAGAATTTGCCTCTGATCTATTATCTACAGTGTACATGAAAGAAAGAAATAGGGGATTTTCCCAACAAAGCGAAAGCCAAACATGTAAAGATGAGAAATGAATGCAGAATCGCTCTCAACCCCTTTAATTTGTTTTCATATATCTATTTGGGTGCCTGCAAGAGGGAAATAAAACAAATCTTTCAATTTCCAGATTGCTTGGACTCAGACGGGCAGATGATTCGCACAGGAAATCTCTTCACCATGATGTACATGCTGCAATGGCTGTTAGCGACAAGGTCATATGGAAATCCCAAAGAACTCTAGACGACTACATGTACCTCACTCAAAATGAGTGGCCAGCATTTGTAACCCAAGCTAAAACAGTCACGGATGTAGGCCTATATCTTGTATCCCAGATAATCACGCTTTCAATTTTTTTTTAAATGTGCTGTTAAAAGTGAAAGTACATTGCCTGCCATCATGTTGACTTAAATGTACAATGTAGGCCTATGGCTTGGCATCGAGACAAATTAATGTTTTCTCCTCTTCAATCAAGTCTCAAATGGTAGACTATCCTTTCTTACCTCCAAGTATCAGCAGGGAGCAGAGATAGTTTACAAGAGTCTAGATGAAAAACATAGTTAATCATTGCTTCTGTATTAAATTAATCCCCTTATCATATCTGTTGCATCTGGGTCATGAAGCTTGCAAAGATTTTCATTAGGTTAGAAAACCAGTATAGACCATCATCATATAATATGATTTGTTGAATTTCGTTCACCATTGTTTACGCTAAGGAGTTGCTGCTATTGGTTTCCTTGAGTCATTTAATTATGGATTCAATAAGTCTGCCAATTACATAAACATAGTTCTGTGATCTGAATTCGAAACTGTATCCACAACGCCTTGCCAATACCACTTACCACATGCGGATAGAATTCGCGTAATACTGTACAAATCCAAATTACCGATACTGCACATTGTTTGATACCCTGAGCGATACTACAGGAATAATGTGGCATCTAGCCATATGCTCAGCTTATCCAAATATTCCCAATTATAGTTTCACCCAGACAAGATATTTTTGTTTCCCTGCTATGAGGCCAGACTGTGAGACAGAGCCACAGAGGGCATGTCTGAGTGGATACACTTGTCATTTAAAGGTACTATAAAGTTTCAGTCGAATAATGATCTGAGAATCGAATGAGGGTATAACGGAAGGCAGCAAGCAGAAATAATTATCAATTCACATATTAAGAAAATTTCTCCTAATTTTTTTTTCTTTGTCTGTTCAGGCTAAAAAAACAGAAATGAGAGCCAGTATCACTATCAACAAATACAACTTTGTTGAGAAAAATATAATTCTTTGCTTGTTTACCTCCATTATCTTGCTGTCTTTGAACTCGCACAAATATGCCATTACATACATGTATATGTACATGTGGTACTGTAGAGGCTTAACTGTTCTCATTAAAAATAAAACGTTGTCATGAAAACAGAATGCCTGCATGCTGGAAAAATAGTCACACGTTCTAAACTTTGAAAATTGTTATGACAGAAAGAATTTCCTACATCATACAGAGCTCTCTGTCATACAAACAGTTCCCTGACATGCACACATACATACTTGTACATGTATATACATCTCTAATTTTTTAGGAACATTGTAAATGTTCTCTGTTCAACTGAACTGAACATTTGAACTCCCATTTGCAATGGCCTTGACATTATCTTAATGATCCTCTAGATATTCAATTGACCCAATTTGTGATCTCCATTCCAGTCCTCTATTACACAACACAGCATCACCATCACCGTCAAGTGCCAACAGGGCCTATCTTCTACTGTCTGTTCTTTATACAATGGGCAACTACTACAAAACTGATTTTCAAAGACCTGTCAAACTTTTTTTTTTTTAATTTCCAATTCCAAGAATATACATGTACATGTAGGCCTACCTGTAAGATAAATTCCTACATGTAGATCACACTGTGATGGTGGGATTCTGAAAGTATTATAGAGTGTAATTACATGTATAAAGTGACTATTACATAATTCCGAAGGTTCGTAAATTTTCAGAAAATGCAATAGAGCCTTCTATAACTTTTCAGAATTACGAACTTTTGGAAATATGAACCCTTTTTCATTTTCGGAATTATAACCCTTATTTCTTTTTTAGAATTATGAACCATCTGAGTAACGAACCTTTAGAAATAGAGGTACATTCACATATAGATCTCTCAATTGTATTTGTACCTCATTTCTCTCACTTTTTGGTCTTTAACACCATAGAGAATTTATCATTTCAAAGAACTCTGCCTAGATAATGTACATTCACTCTGACATGTACCCAAGTCCTTACGGCTTACATACAATTTACAGTTTAAAATTTCCCACATTTGTATTAACTAGCAGTGAACAGTTTCTGCTGTTTTCAATTGATTCTACAAAATATACATCTACATCTACTACATGTATATTTAGTATGTAATGAGAACGTTCTACTTGTAATCCTGAGGCAAGCTTCTTAAATGATCATGTCTCGATTGCTCTTGCAGCTGTTTTCGTCAATCAGAATCCATATCTGGCCGAATACCAGAAAGTATATATGAAGTAGGAAGTCTATTGACACTGCATCCTTCTGGTTTCCATCTGAGTAGTGTAGGCTCACATGGCAGATGATTATTTATGGGGTTGATGGAATAGGAAAATAAAAGAACACAAGTTCACTAATTACAAAGCACTTCACTTTTGCCACTCACAAGTACCTGGATTTTTTTGGTCTTTTTGAGATGCACTTTTATGGAGTCATGGTCTTTCATACTTTTCAAATATTTACAGCGTTGTAGATGTAGATGCACATGTACATTTATCATCAAAACTAAAATTTTCCTAAATGTATACTGCAAAACCACAAACTTTCACATGAATTTTACGAGTGGTTCAGACTTGGAACAGTTTCATGCCGCAAAATAAATATTAAATCAAAAGAGATAAACAATGAATTTTGCACTTCGTGGCCAGCTGAGCTCACATGAAAAGAAACACTGCTTGCTGCAAAACCGCCATGTTTGTTTACAACTGCAAAAATTTTCATGTTGCAAAGGGTTTTTGGTTTTATGGCATGTTATTTTACTCCTTTCATTCCTGGAAGTTTTCATGTGATTCTTTTCATTAGCTACATGTAGCATCACCAAATGCAAATTACATACAGTACATGTACATTTCACAAGTTCTACAGGCATGAAAACTAAATGATACAAATGTAGCATATCTACATGTATCTTCTCTCATTAAGCCTTCTCTTGTTCAGTCATAAGCTACACAAGACCTTTAATATGGAACATGTTGGGAAAAGAAAAGAAATCTTGCCCATTAGTGTCTGTTTTTAACAGGAAGTAAGTCTTTTATCATTCATCATGTATAATTTTTATTGTAATATGCCTGCCTGTTTGTTCTGTTTGTCATGCTTAATACTTTGTTTTAATTCTTTACACTTTATAGGGATCAGCCTTGATAGGCCTTTGGCCTTTGCTGATCCCCGCATCCATATACTTTTATATACATGTAGAGCTCTGTCTTTGTTGTACATTGTTCTTTGTATTTCTTGTCAAGTTGCCTTTGTAGTCTCATTTATGACTTTCATTTACCCTGTCATATGTTTTTATCTTGGATGCAAATAAAAGGCCACATAGGCCAATCAATCAATCAATCTTTATTTTGCGGCTAAGAAAGCTTCCTTTTGTTAAACAAACAAAGAATGTTTGAGCCTGGAACTAGACTATGTTTTGAGCTGACCACATTTGTGATGTTTATTCTACCAGGTCACATTCTTCCCACAGCCTACCTCATGGCCCTGAGCAGCATGGATCATGCATGCTGAATACCCTAGCGTGTTCTGTGCCTCAACTCTAGTTTGCGAATTTGCAGCACAATCCCTTGTCAGTCATTAACACGCAACAGAGGGTCTGAACTATGAGACTATATGGATACTGCACTTCATAGGCCCTGTACTGAAGTCCTCCTTAACTGACACAGCCAAACACTGACATTGTGACAAAATTAGGCTAGGCTCAGGGCTTTTTGGAACTGTTTTTTTACATGTAAGTGTCAAAATAGAGTCTGAGCCTGCAGACTACATGTGCCTCTGTCCCAAAGTTTACAAACCCGCAATGGGTATTGCTTTTTGTGTGTCTCAAATGCGGTCACTGCACACTGGTGCATACTAAACATACGACAATTCACACTTTGTACATTACACTGTACATTCCAACATTCAAGAGAGTATTGAGCATTTCCAGGGTTGCCACTGGAGTTAGAAGTGCACAAATTCAGGTACATGTGAAGCCTCTGCACAAATGTTTTGCTGCATGCCAGTAAATGTAGGCCTACATTTGTAAGGTTTTCACACGAAGCAGCGCAAAACAAGTGGCTACCCTACTCAGTTATACTGGACACTAGTTATTCTCAGTAATATTTACTGACATGTCCTATTTATTCTCTGAATACAAAGTCCAATTACTTAAATGTATTCAGAGGAACCACTACTGAAATAAACCCTTATTACAAAATACTGCAACAAAAATCTTATGGAGGCCTCCAGACTTCAGTGTATTTATTTAATTTCTTATACTCAAAATGAAAAGCATTAATTTGTTCAAGAACAAATTATAGGACTCTCAATCACTGACTCATGGCCATGTGAAACCGATCATTGGCTAATACATGTAGACCTGGGCATCGTTTCATCAAACCGTCATAACTACAAGTTCGCCGACATCCTATTGAAACGCGTGTTAGTTTTAATACACGCGTTTCAATGTGATGTCGGCGAACTTGTACTTATGACCGTTTCATGAAACGCTGCCTCGTTTACAATTTTATGCATACTTCTTGAACAAAAGTTTCTCCTGACAACGCAAAAGCTTGCCAGAGACTTGCGTGACATAGCAACAACTACATGTAATGTATGCAAAATGGATTCCATCCATAGAGATGCCATTGCAAGTGCACTACATGTAAATAGTAACTATGGATTTTGGAGAGAAATATGCATAAATTGAAATACATTAGTAAACAGGTCTATTGACTGTGAGGACTAATTGCATACATGTAATTCTACTTTCAACATTGAAATAGAGGCCCACCCCCTTGAAAACAATGCAACATTTTCCAGCCTCGTTTTGTACTACTCGAGCATTTTCATGGTCATTCTAAAATTAACTGCATGGTTTAGGCCTATACCTCCACTTATCTTTGGTTTGCACTAACAATACTTTTGAAACCATGAGGAAATGCTGTACATTAATATCCTTTATCAATCCCTCTCTAGGAATATCTGAAGGTAAGTAACCACATGGATTAGTAACCTAGCAACCAAGCTCTCTCCCTGTTGATTTCTGCCCCAAGTGCTCTTGGCCAGATTGGACTGGAGCACTGCACAGAAATGAATTTTTCATCAATGGCGAAGGTTGTAGTCCATTGTGTGCATACATGTACATGTACATGTACATGCATCGCACTACAATTACTGCGGGTACTCGAACAATTAAAAGCCGGAAAAAGCGAGGCCCAGAAGCTTTCACAGATAAAAACAACATTTCAATGGTGTGCACTTGTGTGCAAAAAAATACATTTGCATACTAGTTAAGGGGACAGAAATTTCACTCTGAAAAACACAAAGGAGCTTTGGAATGAAGACGAAAAAAATTATATAGTCATCCCCACGGAATCAGAAATATTACTTGAAATCCTAAACCGGTAAATCTATTAACAGCGTCCATGAAGAAAAAATAAATTGCACATGTAGTGTTCCTACAATAAACCAATTTCCCCAGAAAGTACCCCGGAAAGTACCCTGGAAAGTACTCAATCCAGGATCAGGAGTTATAGCATGTTGTGAAAAAGAAAAATCTACATTGAAATATAAGACAAATTTCAGCAATATCAAAGAACAAAACGTGATTGAACGAAAAAATTTACATTTTGGAAAAAAATATTATAAGACGTGTACTGTACCTGTCAAATGCTATAGTATCTCAAAGCTTGTTATCAACACTGCCATCGGTAATATCTAAAGTACTAATTTAGAATGAGAGAGATGAATATCTTACCAATAAACCTCCAAATTGATGTGTCACCAAATGAAGTGCATATTCCACATGGTTGCCAATATTTGAGCAATGCTATTATGTAAATTCCATTAATCCATGGCAACAGCGATTCGTTCCTCTTCCTTGCCTGCTTGCTTTCCTACTTGACTGCCCAGCTCCACCGACCAACCAAGATGAGAAATTCTTGACTGAGATGAATATCCCTCTCGATGATGAAATTCTTTCTTCTATTTTTTCTTGCATGCGCTGATTTATGCGAGGTCCTCCGAGCCGAACGGGGCTTTCATTAATCACAGAGACTGCAGCAGGGATAATGCAACATGCGTCCTGTGTGGCTGATTGATGCTAGAATTCCAAGGGTCAATCATTCCATGCAAGCGGGCAGGTTGTTGTCCACGATGATGGGCATATGGAACGACCTATGCAGCCTGGAAGCTTATTATGGGCAGTACTACATGGAACTAGGGGTGGAATGGAAGATAAAAGTAATTGACTAAGTATTATCAACTGGTCACCGATGGATACTTTGCACACATAATCAGACTTCAGGATAAAAATAATCAATCAAAATAATCTTTCACAGAATCTTTAAAATGGAATGGAGGACTATCTGGTGAAATAAATCTGCCTAGTAAAATGCACATATCTCTGTGAATCCTTCCAAATGTGCATACTATTTCCATTCAAAAGTGCTTCTTTCTGGGTCCTTTCATACAGACTGTTAAAGCTCCCCAACTAATCATTGAAAATTGGACCTGTTTCACCGAAATCCTAAGGAGTCTTGGGGTGCCCTGAGACCGGTCTCGGGTAAGTTTCAAATGCAGTGTAAACGCCCGAAACCTACCCGAGACCACTTCTGAGCAAACCAGTCTCGGACTACCTAACGATGTGGTCAGAGACTGGTTCGGGGGTGCCCTGAGACTCCTTAGGATTCAGTGTAAACGCAAACCTACCCGAGACTGGTTTGTGCGCTGCTTGCACGCATGGAATGATTGCGTCATTGCAAACACAGCACGCGCCAAACAGTCCACGCTAAATACGGTCCGCCCACGCCCACAACATTCGCAAACAGAAAGTCTCACTCGAAACCTGTCTCGGGTAGCCTTGCGTAAGTTGGTGTAAATGCACAAGAAGCAGTCTCGGGGCGCCCCAAGACTCCTAACCATTTTGGTGTAACAGGGAAACCAGTCTCGGGGTGCCCCAAGACTGGTGTAACAGTAGTCTAGATTCTATCCGTTTTTTATATTTGGTTTATTCCCTAACGCTGCTCTTTCTCTACACGCATATCCCACACAGAGCGTGACTCTCCACTAATCGCGCGATCCCCACAATTTCACCCGTCGAAAAAAAACGTCTAGAAGCTTTTGCCATGATGCGGGGTCAAAAGTTCACGCTAATATATTCTGACGTAATGCCTGGTCGCACGCTGTAATGAATATGCATAAGTAAGATCGTCGATTCAGTGTGTGTGTGTGTGTGTGTGCAAGGAGTTATCACAGAACTTTGATTTGATAACTCTTTGGTGTGTGTGTTGGTGAACTTTCTGTAGTATCTGCACTGATTCCAAAAATGACCCTACTCATGTCACGGTTATCCCTCTGCCTTTGGACAGGCAGCGGAAAAGCTTTGACCACTTATTGACCAAAAATAACCATTTTGGTTACACATTGTTTTATTGAATCAGAGCAAAGAAGGATTTGGTAGGCCCCAAAAATAACAAATTGTGTCCCTTTCCCCCCGAAATGTGATTTAATTTTTTTAATCAGCATCATTAAAGGGGTGGGTCTCGATATCCAAAATTGATGTGAAAATGTGTGTAGGTTCCAAAACAATAAAATTATTCATTGTACTTCAATCGTTTTGACCATTTCGATTATTATGCCCACTTTGATCCACTATGACTACATGATTGTATTTGCAAATTTTTATGAGAAACTAAAAATTAGTGAGCAGCAACGGACTTCCTCTCCAAAAGAACAATTTTGGTGGGGAAGATTATTTTGACAAACTTAATTACCCAGAAGTATCTAAGTATACTTTTGCTCTGATTCCAAGAATGTCAGTCGAATAGGCCTTACTCAGGACATTCTGGTCGTTATGGTCAATTTTTCACTCGGAATAACCATTACACCACTCCTTCTATGTCCGAAATCAATTATTGGATGTATCTATTCCGTTCTGAAAATGTCGGTAATATGACTATTTTGCTTATTTTCTGTTAGAAACTTGAAACTTATGAAATCTAAAGCTTGTTTTGAAATTTAAAATGTCTGATAGGGAAGCCAATTTATCTGACTAACATTTGCAAGTAAAAGTATAAGACAAGATCATGTTGTTCTGATATTGATAGAAAAAGAATAATGAGAAGTCAACACAAATATCTATCTCCCACTCTAATAAATGGAGCATTTCATTCATTCTCATTTAAATAAGTAACCATGACAACCATGTTTTATCATTTTTCAGTACACCCAGTTATACCCTCCAAAATAAATCATAAAGCAATCCATCACAGCTAATCACTTATTTTTACAAGCCTCCCAAATAGGAAAATTTTGAAATGTCCGTCCGTGACGCGAACTGATCACACTCTTATGTCGTTTTCCCCAAGCTTCATAATTCCGAAGTGTCGTTACTTCGAAGGTTTCGTAATTCCATATACAATCTAAAAACTGAAGTATTAAATCACCATTTAAAAGTGCCGAGGAGTGACCACTTTTTTCAAAATTCGTGTTTTGAAGTGACTTCGGAACCTCAGGAATTATGAACCTTCTGAAAATACATGTACGAGTGCGTCCCTTTAGATAAGCTCAAACGTACAACACTGTGAATTTTCATGTTATTGCGATTCAAGAATAGTTTTGTTTTGACATTCATATATGTTGTCAAATGTATACATTGGTGCACTCAGTGCCGTGAAATTAAGAGGCAAGGGATTTCTGTCCGTTCCCTTAGTTTGAGATTCATGCCTTCCGTGCCCTTGCCTTCATGGGAAGGGAAAAATATTAATCCTTTTTCAGGTACACGAGCCTCCTCCTCCCCCCCTCCCCCCCCCCCCCCCCCCACCCACTTGTTACCTCCCTCTTTGTCCCGACTGGGTATGGGATCACCCTGTAATAATTATATGCGCCACTTTGCATAATATAGAAACATGCCAATGAGGATTGGCGGATGGAATCGGGTCATGGCGGAGATTACAAGTCCAAGTTGATTTTTGCGTTTATCTGCCTGATTATTAAAAATTTTAATCTTCTTATTTTTAGTGGAGGAGGGAATCTCATAAAAAAATCCAAACATTAAAAACTATGTTGGTTTATTCAACGGTCAAAATACTACCAAACCGAGTCTAGCAGGATCAAAAAGGTGTGGTCCGAACATACAGCTCTGTTTATTATTCCACATATTGAATGAAATAAGAACAAAAGGGACAAGCATAGCAATACAAATTATAAAACAGAACGAAGAAATAAAAATTGATATGTGGTATGGGGGTGGTAACAGAGGCTAATTTACCTATCAAAGGTCAATCCCCAACTTGAACATTGAAATATAGGCAAGTTAATTATTGTTATAAACAGTTCAATACAAGATCTAATACTACTATAGCAGTAGATCTTGTATTATTGAACTGTTTATAACAAATATTGCTTCTGATATATGTTTACAATGATGAAAAGCTCCAACAGAACACTGTTTTAAACATTAGAAACCTTCTTTAAAATATTGCAACATAATTATCTGTCTATAATGTCAAGTACATGTAGTCATTTTCTACCATAAGACAATGACCAAAATAATTATATACTATAGGGACAAGGCCACATTTTCTTGCCTTTTCAAAAAATGATGGTCATATGGTCAAAATACCCTTGATGGTCGAAATGGTCAACAATGCTGAAATAATATCCAGTAAACGTTATTATGTCTTAATTAACATGACATCTCCATAAAGAACTGGAATAACGTGAAATGGCCAATCGTCACTAAAATGTCGTTTGTTGGTTCAATGAAGCAGCACAGCAAAAGCCGCCTTGTCTGCGTGCGAAGCCCTGCCTGCCTTTGTTGAGCTCTGCATGGCCTGCCCGCACCGTGCCCGCAATGCCCCGATCAAACACCACTGAAAAACTGAATATTACGTAATCACTCATGAATGATGCATATTCTTCGTCCAATCAGCGCAGATCGAGCGGGTCTATTCTCCCCAAAAATTTTCGGGAACGGTCGTTAAACTGGCAAATGCGACTGGACTGTTTGCGAGGGTCCATTTGGAAGGGCTATATCAGTTTTAGCGTTGGGGGTGTATTATTTTCTCAACGGATCGCGTTCGTGCGCAAACAGTCCAGGCAGTGGACTAGTGTAACAGGGGTCTTGGAATTATTTTATGTTCATCACAACAAACTAAATAAGTCTGGCATAAATATTCAAAATTTAATGATAAGCACCACTAAACCTAAAACAAAGACAACATCTGATTACATTCCAGTATAACAATTAACATTTCTTTCCCCGAGGGCTACTTAGAAGTCCACCTACTGTGTTCAGATATTTTAATTCACTACGACCCATAGGCAGAAATATTATTTGACGGTGGCTCTTTTTTCATATACGGTGGCTTTTTCAAGAGTTTCAGGGGGCTAATCGCCCTTAGCCCCTGCTTATTTTTTTTCACTGTTACATTCATGTACATGTAAGCCTCCTGTATTATGAAGCATTATCGACTATGAGCACAATCTCAGGCAACGAATATTTAACAAAACTTTTTGGGCCAGACTGTAAATTTGCACTGTTCACTAGTGGTTCTCAAGTACTCTACTACCAGTCCAACATAAATGTTGGCCTACAATGACCTGTATTTGGGTGCGTTCATACTTTCTATGCAAAGGTAGAATGAGCATTTTGAAAAGCTCATCTAAAACGCATTTTCACAGGACACTGTTTATACTTCTTTTCTCCAGGGGAATTCAGGCTCTGCAGCTGGTTTCGCAAACCTCGATACGCATGCTACGCGTTTATATGACGTCATATACAATAAATGCGTTACAAATGATGGTGCGCTTATGCTTCCCCAGAAACTGTGTTTTTGGAAAAACGCTAATTCAAATTCAACTTTTTGTGAGTTTTAAATCAGCGATTTTACAAAAATTACTGTGGAGACAACCGTGTTTTGAACGAAACGTGTAACAAAGGGCTCATTCTGGCCTGAAAAATGAGAGTATAAACGCACCCTATATGTACATGTACAGGTACATGTACAGGTACATGTACAACCAAAGACTGTATGTAAGCTTACATGTAGCGCTTTTTAATTGCAGCCACCAGCCAGTGGAAGAAAAAAGTTACTTTCAACTGCAAAACAAGAAACATCTGGCATTCACATGTATGTAGGCCTAAAATGTAGTCTCCAATCACATAGAAAAATTTGTCATACATGTACAAGTGTATATGTTGCAATACCAGAATGCAGTATTGCTCAGTGTGGATTATATACACACCTGTATGCCTTTGCCTTTAGCTCACCAGAAATTTGTGACCTTTGAACTTAGTCATGCACTAAGTGGGAATGGAGAGTGATATACATGTACATATAGCTCTGGAAAGCCGAGAAAATGAAAAAATCAGGCCGGCCTACACAACATCCATTTATAGGCCTCATTTTGAAGATCATATTTAAGGAAACATTATTTTTCATATACAAATGTACATTTACATGTAATTACAAATGCATAAAAATCTTTTTCAAATGCTTGTGTGAACTGGAAAAAAAAGGCGTTGAATGCACCTCGGTATGTGAGAATGTGACTAGTGCAAAATCAGAAACTTTCACATCATGAAACTTTCGCAAATACTTCATGACAGTCATTTCCGTGGCACAAAATTTTCGCAAATTTCAACAATTTTGTGTGGTGATATCACGAATCTCAACCACCTGCAAAATTAATTGTTACAGTTTCATCATTCATGCACATGAAACTTTCTGGTTTTACAATAACTCTCTCTTTGAGCTCATGTGCATTAGATTTTATAGGATTAAATATTACATTGTAAAATTTAAACATGTAATGATGAGGGCAACTTTTAGCCAAATTCTCTCTCAGGCCTTTAGTGTGGGTCCAAGGTTTGAGCAAACATTTCTTATTATATCCCTGCAAACAAAAACAAGCTGAATTCTGGAAAGCAAATTATCTTTCTGTAAGCAATGTTCATATCATGGAGGAGGATACCTTATCTCACATAAGTGCCTGAAATATCTCAATGTGGCCGTAATGTAAACAAGCCTAATCATTGTTCACCCAAACATCAATCAAATTGGCAATGTCCTCACAGAAAGGCCACTTCCCCATTTGCACAGCACCATGCAGAGAAACTGGTAGTCTGACAATAACAGACTATTTTCCATAAATTTGATTTATTTTATTTAGAGTAGTAATTTGTAACCGTATCTAAATCTTTCTTGTCTATGAAGCATATTGTGCTGCAAAAATAAAATGCTAGAACAATCATTAAATGATGCAGTCAATTACCGAATTGTAATTTCAGTATTCTAAACACAAACAGTAAATCTTTTACTGTGTAAGCTGGTATTTTCATGAGGGTTTTATTTCACAAACTTAGCAGATTTGGGTAGAGACAAGGATTAAACGACACAAAGGCAATGTGTGCGCTAAAATGTGTTATACATGTAAGTAGCCTTTGTTAACCCTTTCAGGACAAGAATTATTTAAGGGCTAAATTGATCACATTTTGTTCTTCAAATTGGCAACAATAAAATTTTTCTTTTAGTGCTGCAGGGTTCTAATAAGGTGTAATGTCTTTGAAAACAATATTCATGGTTAGATATTTTGTTGATTAGTTGAAAAAATTGCCAATTTTGATGAAAAACAATGATTTTGAACCTGTCAATGTGTTGCCAATTTAGGGATTTTAAAGATTATTCTCATTTTTAAATTCCTGGCATCAAACGCAGTATGGTCATGCAATAAAAATGGACATAGTGTGTGCAGAAATTATTGCTCTTTCTACTCATGCATCTGGTATATTTTTTAGAGCTCTGAATCAAAAGTTATTGGGCAAAACCACAAAATGTGGTCTATTGTCTTGAAAGGGTTAATATAATTTTTGTTTTAACTTGTGAAAATGTCTGTGTCCCTGTCCTACGAAAAATTATCTGTATGTGAAAGTATCAGCTATACATCAATATGATAGCATCCTTGCCTTCCAGTTTTTCAGTTCTTTCCTTATTGACGGACATTATGTCCAAGCATTGAATTAAAAGGGTATTGCTTATAAAGACTAAGCAGTCACAACTGGCAAAGAACAGCATGGTATTATGCCCAAGTGTGTATCATTGTGTGTCTGTGGGGCTGACTATACTGCATGCATATGCTGCTGTGTATTTTAGGATTGCACTGTCTGACTCCCCTCGCTCCATTATGCCCAGTCTTTTACCTGCATGGGGCAAAATGTGCAGCGTCCCATACAAATAGCACACTGCAATGGTTTAAATGCCTATTTTTAGGAAGCAGTACCCAGCGAGTGGGTTGTTGTTGAAAAAAACATGATGGACTTGGGCAACGGAACTGGCTGGAGAGGGTATAAAAAATACCATGTATTTCCATAGTGAATGTAAATGATGGCATCGTGAGAGTTGGGGAAAAGAATTCATAAATATTCTAAAATGTACATGTAGGGCCTACATGTACATGCAAGCTAGTCCTCTTTTGCTAGTTTGCAGAATGACAATCTCAAAATCTCTGTCTGCATTAGTAAACTCATTTTAAATTTATATTTCCATCAGTTCCTCTACAGAGAAATTTGTGAGACATTTTAGAGTGAAAGCCATAAGCCCCAACACAGGGGATACCGATACTATACAAGTCATCATCATCACCACCAGAGTAAAAAGCAGATGCATAAATCCCCAGCAATCGAATCTAAAACAAATAATAGAATTACCTAACGCATAACGAAACCTTCACAAACAGACACTCTTCCCATATGAGCCTGCCTGCCATAAATTAATATCAATCACTAGAAATTATGAAATCAGGTAATTTTGTTGATTGAAAGCACCTAATGCAAGCCCGGCAGTACATGTATCACATTGGTATTTGTTTTTGTAAATATGTAGGCGGAAGGCCAATGCCAAATAAACCATGCAGACTTTAACCAATAAGCTTCAGGAAAGCATCAATTGGTGCCTTTAGTATACATGAAGGCATACAGCCCTAGATCCATTTGGGGAAGGATATATGAGAAAACAGATGCTACATTTACACAGTTCAATATGGAAATTACATTTGAAAGTACATTTGAAAATGTTTGTGCACATATGTATAGATCTACAGACTACAGATCAACTTGAATGTCAGCGTATAAATTGCAAGCCTAATTACAAACTACTTTCAAATGTCCTACTCCGCAGGTTCACAAAATTCACCTGCACTTTTCCCCATCACCAATTCTGCCCGTCTATTCAGGCCCATACGGAGGACTGCCATTACAGAGGCCTGTCATTTGCTCTTGTTCCATTTGGCTCTTGACTTCATACGGGTAATCAAGGTACTCCGCAGTGAAATGAGAAATGCCGCCGGATATGGGACTGATTGCCGGAGATATTTCCCCTCTTATGTTTTCCATCAGCTCCTCCTGTATTGCACTCAGATGGAGGATTTATTATTCCAAGATGGAAGCTCCTCGCTGCATGTAGCATTTGGGCGCTGCCTAATTGCTTGTTCTCAGACTTCCATGCTAAATGCTTCTCCATCTACATCCACTACTCTTACAGAGGCAACATGCACTACCAATTCCTACATGTATGCTCATAAGCATGCAGTCCTTGTGGCTATGCAATGGGGTACTTTTAAATCCATGAAAAGAATAAATTAATAGATGTTTTATACATGCATAAAGCCAATAATGTACACATACATGTAGAAAAATAGGAATAAACTTCCTTTCATTAAATGGCCCTTTACTTTAAGAGTCTACTCTTATCTACTCCATAAGCAGATGTTTTCAGGAATAGATATTTGTGCAGATGTCAGAGAAACAGACATTTTGTGACTTGTTATTTGTGCAATAATAAACAAAGGCCACTTACATACAGGTTTGCACATGTAGCTCATTTTCATATGCTGTTGAATTAGCAATCCTACAACAGTCTGCATAATTCATTAAAAAAAAACCTAACAAACATAACAGCTTATACAATAAAATTTGCAGATTCTCCTAATAGCAATACAATACATATGAACATTGTTGTACAGGTCTGTGTAAATAGCAGTTCACATGTGAGCAAATCTGCAGTATAAAAAAACAAGGTCAGCACCATATGCTTCTTGAGGTCAAATGTTAGTAATTCAGGGTCAAGCATCTTCCTTGTTTGGTGCACAGCAGAAAGGCAAAAATCAACAGACCCTTTCCTGTTTCGTTCTTCTTTCTATGAATATCAAGATCCGCACATGTGCATGCAGTAGGTTCCTTCATTCCAGAATTGTTCTGCTTCAGCTTATATCAATTTTCTCTACTGTACTGCTACGATGCTACATGTACCAATAAACAATGATAAATTCTAATGCATATTTCAAGAAAATTAAGGTCTACAGGTATTTTTTTAGTGCATTTATGCCCTACTGTATTATCATAAGAAATGCAGGCCCAAATATAAATATATATGTAGACAAGTAGGAACAAAACTTTTAAAGCAGTAGGCATACATATGTTGGAAACATCTTCATTGCAAATCTACATTACCATACCTACAGGTATCCAGCCCCTTCCCCCCCCCCCCCACCCCCACCCTGGCAAAATATATCTTCACCAATGCCAAAATATTCACAAATCCATCCAGTCATTTCTGCCATGCAAATCTGGCTCTGAGTGATTCACACCATTAGGGCTAAAAGCCTTGCATTTGTATGTCAACTCTAGGGAAGGCCCTCTGTAAAGCCAAGGGTAAAACTGCATATATGATTTTCATTTTCACTGGCACTCTGGATCCTCTCTACTTTCTCCAGTCATTTTCATGGGAGTTAGTATTGGAAACCTAGTTTAGACATTTTCATACACATGTATTGTACATGTACATGTTCCTGTAATTGAATACATGTACATGTACATACACTGTAGAGCCTTGATTACAAAACAATATCCCCCTGAAAAATCTTTTGAAAGAGATACACATATTGTTTTGTTTCTATGACAAACAACAAAATATGCAGGATTGTAGACAGCTACATGTACATGTATTAAAGTTTTTGAAGTATAATATAGGGTTTAGCAAAATATATCAAATGTTGGGTACTAACAAAATGTCTATTCAAGGATAGAAATCAATGAGGAAATATGACAGAAATTAATGTAATTTTATACTATGCATGAAATGGGAGAACCAATTGTGGCTCTTGCCCAAAGCAGTCACTGATAACTTGCTATAACATACATGTATACAAATAAGAGCAATAGGAACAAAGGCCTAAAAGACAATCAGGTACATGTAGAATCATGAGAAGGCAGATAAATCACAATAAAAGGTTGATGAAAGTTTGACAAAAGCAATTTATGAAGAGATGAAAGCCAAAATCATTTAATCAATAAATATGAATCTAAACTCAGCCAATTGGTTACACAATTGAGATGTGAAAGTGGAGAAAACTCTCTGACTCCTACTGCACTTACATGTAAATACAAGTATTCTGAATTTCTCTTTCTCTCTGAGGTAACTTTTCCCTTGGGGGTATACTCGAGATAGAGATAGCATGTTGTATGCATAAAAATAAATACTGTAAAATTATTCACAGCAAACAAAACTTAGATAAAAAATAACTTGCTTTATAGGTATTCAAATAGAATTGAATGGTTTATTGGCACAAAAAGCAAACTAAGCATATTTAATGAGTGTTCGACATACATGTAACATCACAGTGACTTTACAAATTCACCAATTTGAAACTGACGTAATCGTATAGTGATTTCAAATAAACTTATCAAAAAAAGTTTTGAAATATAAGTTTGAGCAGTGATATCTCTCTTGCTACTATATCTAATGTAGACTCTTCTCAAATTTGGTATGGTTAAAAAAAAATCCACCCTGATATTAAGTTGGTTATAAAAGAAGCAGAAAAATTAACGAAACAGATCAATGAAAGTTTGAGCAAAATCCGATACAAAATAAGGAAGTTATGAATTTTTAAAGAAGTAATCAATCAAACACAAATTGGTAACTCCTTGATGTAGCTTGTGAGCTCCTCTCCCATTTGCTCAGTACAAAAAAAAAATCATGATTTTTTATTTTATTTGTATTGGACGAGGGAATAGATTTGTATCTTAACTTTATAAATCGAAGTTTGGTCAAACTTTCATTGATCCCTTTCTTTAATTTTGCTGCTGCTTTTAAAACCGAGTTGATATCAGGATGGACTTCCCTTTTAAACTTGAATTACAGAACTTTTTTGAGGGGTTTATTCAAAAATTGATCTGGTATAGACTATAGAATATAGATCTCCACTTTCTGGGCAACTTGCTACTATTCATAATTCCATTTGCTTGATCTGCTAACTACTCTAAATAAAGAATTTCATGAATAGTAAGCAAATAATTACCATTGGTGAAGGTGATGGGACAAACTATCACTTCTGAGGCAATCTGGATGTTGCTATCTTTCCAAAGCGAAGCTGAGAAAAGATAGTGTATACGTTCAGATCGCCAAGAAAGTGATAGTACATGTATGTCTCATCGCCTGAATCCAAAAGGTGATTATTTGCTCTACATTCCACATCTGAAACATTTAACTGTATGAGAAAGACAATAATTGTCTACTTCTCGAAAAAGACATTTAGGCCCGAATTCATAAAAGAAGTTTAAACCATTACATAAACTTCCTCCTGGGTGCACACATGTGTTTTATTTAAGCGCGCTAATGGGCAATGCATGCTTTTTAAAGCTTATTTTTAGTACGCTTATGGAGCTATTCATAAAGGTCACATACTTTTCATTCCGACTATTCGTAAAGGTCATGCACTTTCATTTCGCGCATATACATGTACCCAAAATATTGATAACGCATTGTGACTCTATGGACTGAAGAGATCAGCGAAACACATAAGTACTATGTCCGTCAAGGTCACAAATTTTTCTTCTCGGGTGATTCAATGGGGAAAACTATGTTTTATCACATGATTACCTTTTTACCAATCTAACAGCAAGATTCTTAGTATGTGGAATATAATAAACAAAGCTACTTTCATGGAAATAAATATTTACAAATTTAATGGGTGGTTCACATCCATAAACTTTTCATCTTGATGTGCTCACGGCATTGTGCTAATATCATGTGCGCATAGATGGCAGTATACGCATGCAAGATATTAGAACAATTAAATTTAGCATGCCACGTCGGAAAAGCTCTGCGTTGCACTGCCTTTTTTGCACTCTGTTCATCCACAGCACATTCCGTGCAGATCTCGCCATCTTTGTAATGCTAATCGCACAGCAGAAGCTACACTTGAACAATAAGTAAATCCACATCACGTCGCCGCCATGAATTGCAATTTTTTAAATATTTCTCATGATCTGGTCGTCGAGGTGGTCAGATGGGCTGAAAGAGGAAGATTTCAGCAAACTCCAAAGGTGATTTGCATGGTTCACTGTACATGAAAATGAATGAATCTTGCCCACTCAATTTTTTGTTTACTTATCTCTCCAATGGGGAGACTGCTTCCCGTGTATGGCTCATGTTCAAAGTCATTACGAAACATTAAGCCTTCTTCTTCTTCTTCTTCGCTGTAAGTTCAGGCCACCATCTGGTGTATTCTTTACTGTTGAGGTGCTGTGCAGGCATATGTAGTGTCTCAATAAAAAGGACCTACAACAGAGAACTATGTGCAGCTAAAAATGATGTCTGTTAATTAATGGAGGTGTAGTGTAGTGTACTTTGGATACCTCCTGCTTGAAGCAGAGAGGTACAGGAGATGGCAGCGTGGGAGTACTGACTTCCAGAGTCTTGTGGCATCTGGAAAAAAGCTTCTTTGGAGGACTTTTGTTTGTGGGTACTTGGAGTTTCTGGTCATGGCCTCTTTGTGACACAGGTAGGGATGGAGTAAAAACTGCCTGTATAGCTATTACAAGTCATCACATGTTTCCTTTTTTTCCCAGCTTTGGGAGACCTACATTAAATTTTCCTGTTTGTTTGATCTGCTATTAGTATTAACTATTAAGTTCCGACTCTCTAAAATCGTACGGCTAGAGTGCCCAAGTCTCACAGTGCCCTTGTCTGCGCACACGCGTAACTGCGCAATTCTGATAAAACAAAACATGCAGTGAACAGAAACTTTTCATCTTTATCATAGCACTAGGTATTCATGCAAAAAAAGTCAAAATATTGAAAAAAGGTCTTATTTCAGAAATTTTGTTCACAAGCCTCAAAATGTCTTTAACGTCAAAACCTCCAAACTGTGTGTAAAAGGAATGAGTGCGCAGACATGCCAGGGCACCATATTTTTTTCAATGGGGAAATGACATGGCCCCTATTTCTTGTGAAAATGGCATTGTTCTAGCTCTACTTTTGATATGGTTTCTAGCAAAATTACTCTTTAGAATTTCAGGAATAATATAAAATTAAGCTTTAGAGGAATATTAAAGAAATTCATGTTCATTTTCAAGTCAAAATCTTCGGTGCGCAGACATAATAAAAAATCAAATCAACAACTTAATACAAATACAAGTATTAAAATAGTAACACTACTTTAAATTAAACAAGTCAACATTACCCAGCTGCCATGGCCGCACAGAACTACAATCATCATCAAACAATACCAGTATACAACATGACAAATATTACTTTGCCAATTGTCTGTAATGAAAATGCTACAATAGTTTTCAAGCATGCAATCGACCATGTCCATGCCCTCAGCTGAAGGGGCATGTTCCCATGTCTCACCAGCGGGCCCGGCTGGGCCTGGGAGCGCGAGGCAGATCTACGTTGATCTGTATGCAGGGATTATGGCGCCCGGCCCCGTGCAGTCACTTCCAGTTGTGCAGCATGGACGTCGGACACACACACAATCTGATCGTCGCGCGAGACTTGCACAGCTACAGCATGCAGCAACAGCGACGACTCAACTTTGTGCGCAAATTTATGAATAAAATTCACAAAACAAGTTAGAATTTAAACAATTTTCCGTTAAGAAACATATAATCTTAGCAAATTCATATCTTACCACAGTCTAAAAGATTCAAAAAGTGCGTAAAAGACCAGAAAATTTCTTGCCGTCTGTTGTCCGTGAAGATTTTCCCGAAAATTATAATCTGTAGTCTTGAACGAAGTCGCAATAAATGTAACAATATCAAAAGTTGAAAAGAATCCACATAGTACATGCATGGATTGTATTACATGTATGTATTTTTTTTTTTTTGTGCGTGTGTTTTGTGTGTAAACATTTTATATCACTTAATTTACCCTGTTAACATGTGCGAATTGTATTTGTCTTGCAGTAGAGAGATACTAGATCTAGAATATAGCTACAATTACAATGATTTTATTAGATGTTAGCCCTGGTCTTCACTTCAATGGGATTCCAGGCTGGGGTTGGGGTGGGGGGGGGGGGGGGGGGGGGGCAGCCGGCTCATGTCCATCGCCCGCCAAATATCGCCATCCACATTTAAAACCAATGTGGCATACCATAATTACAACAACAACAACAAAAGAAAATGTGTCCCCATTTTTATTGGGGGGGGGGGGGGGGGTCATAATAGCATCCAACAACAGTATGGAAAGCCAGCCAATGCATGATTATGATATGCATTATGCAGGTTCATGTCTGGAAAACAGGTGGGGGGGGGGGGGTGAAAATTACCCCTCACCCAATAATACTACAGAAATGTGATTTCGAGAATCACGTCGATCCTCCCATGGCTCTCTCTCTCAATGGGGAATGAGGGTTTTTGAGCTATAGAGGGGGAAAAAATTGGGTAGAAATCGATGGTCGGCCCCCTGAAGGTCTGAAGGGGGCGCCATATTTCATTCGGAATAATTACGATATTGAGCCCTAAATTTCTCTTTTTCCCCCTCGGGATGGGGGAGGGGTGAAATGCCCCTCCTCCACCTATGCATATGAAAAGTGTGGTTTAGTTACTATTTTGAAGGTTGCTTTGTATATTTGAAATATTTTCTGGTCCGAAGTAGATTCAAACCAAATTGCCTGGGGAAGAAGTTAAAAATCACCAATGCAAACTTGTTGGACTTAGTTATATAATTAGCCCTTCTTCCACCATATCCCCACAACAATCCCACATCATATTCATGATTACAAGTATAATCAGAGTTAAAGTCTTCAATTTAAAGTGTCACACTTATGTAAAGTGTAATTACATGATAAGCCACTAAGCATCACCCCACAGAAAAAAATTATGATGATTATGATCTTTGTGTTGATTTGAGGAGTTATATGTGCCATTTCACTGTTATTGTAGAGAATGTTACCGTAGGTTATTTTATTTAAAACAAAACAGAAAGAAACAATTAACAATAATCAGCAAGAACAGCCAGCAAACCATTTTCAGGAAAAACATATATGTTTTATTCTAAATTGTTTTATACTCGCTAAAAAAATAGCTAATTTATGACATTTCAGACTGTTTTGTTTCACCAGACATGAGTGATGGAAGTATCCTAATTCACTACACATAATTCCGCCAGTTTTTAACAACAATATTTATATAATATTCACGGATGCCTTGACGGGGATATCAGAATATAATGCCCTCCAAACAATTGCCCCGAGTATGGGTGCAAATCCAGGGGGGGGGGGCAGGACATGTCGCCCTCACCTTTTTGAAGATAGAAGAATGTCCCCCCACCTTTTTGAATGACCTTCTTTTTTTCTTTTTTTTTTTTTTTTTTTTTTTTTTTGCTTGTCAGAGAATTTTAGAGGAAAACTAAACCCCAAAAATGTGATAACCTTTTTTAAATTTATTTTTTAATTTATTTATTTTTATTTTTATTTTTTGCTTGTCAGGGAATTTTGGAGGGAAACTAGAGCCTAAAAAATGCGATAACCTTTTTTTCTTTTTTGCTTGTCAGAGAATTTTAGAGGAAAACTAGACCCCGAAAATGTGATAACCTTTTTTAAATTTATTTTTTTTTTATTTATTTTTTTTATTTTTAGTTTTTGCTTGTCAGGGAATTTTGGAGGGAAACTAGAGCCTAAAAAATGCGATAACCTTTTTTTCTTTTTTGCTTGTCAGAGAATTTTAGAGGAAAACTAGACCCCGAAAATGTGATAACCTTTTTTTTTTGGGGGGGGGGTGTTGTCAGAAAAAAAATTCAGACATTTCGGATAGGTACAAAAGTTAAATCATGTGGTGACCCTCCCCCCCCCCCCCCGAATTTCAAAATGGATTTGCGCCACTGGCCCCGAGTCGAATCAAAACTGTTTGTCTTGAAAATGAGTTTTACCTACTTGAAATTAAGGCTTTGACGTCTCCAACGAACCCCTCCCCCAAATTATGATTTTAAAAGTTGACATTAACTCATTTTCATTTAATTCACTCAAGAATATAGGCCTACTAATTCAAGTTAGACCCAGCCTTTATGGGGGGGGGGATCCAAATTTGGGAAAGGGCGTTTGCAAGATATACATGCAAAAACATGCGTCTATATATAGAACTAAGAGTGGATAACCAGATTCACTAACAGCTAAAATCAATTTTTTGAAATCTGTAGACCAATTAAATCATCAGAAAATTGATTTTATCTCACTTAAAATTGATTTTAGCTGTTAATGAATCACCTCCGAATGGTGAGACGGATCAAGGGCCCTCATTATACTACGAGATATATGGGATGGCACTATGCATAATGTACATAGAGATCCTATAATATTATAGGATCTCTGTGATAATGTAGTAGCATGTCTGCCATAGAGATTGCCATATACTTACAAAGAGTATTATAAGACCTATATACTTTCGTGAGCCCCAGACCCTATATACACTTCAAGTTGCAAGTTCCTAGGCTAGCGGTGACTTTTGGGGGCAGCCCCCGAGTGTCGTATTGCTCTAGTGATTACTGGAATAGGATTCCTCCAAACAATTTACCAAGTTTAACAAAAGCTTTTTGTCCAAAGTCTGATTTTAATATACATGTATATTAATTTGTAACGTGTACCACTTTTTTTTTCTGAAAATGACATTGATCTCTCAAAACGCGCATGCACAGAAAAACAAGATAAATAGAGATCATTAAAACTGAAAGTGAATATATTTACTTTAAAAAAAAGTTAGTAAGGATATGTACAAAGTCAAAACTTTATTCTAAAAATGGAAAATTCTTAATATAATGCAACTTAATTATTATTTCTGAGTGATATTTTTACATAAAAACAGCCATACCCCAAAGTTTATGCAATATACTGAATAGTTATAAATACAATACTAGAAAGTGTTATCAATGAGTTATCACAGAACTCCTTGGTGTTATCAAGTATCATTTTATGGACTGTAGAATGATAGAACTTATTTTTTTTTCTTCGCTTTCATGCAGACATAAAGCACCAGTTATATGGAATTCCCTACCAAATGAACTCACTTCTATCCTTTTTTTAAATAATAGTTTTAAGAAATTCCTCTCGATTTCTTATGCACCTCAATGGCCATTCAAATTTGTTTCCAATTTGTTAAGGGTTGTGTCTTTATATGTCCTCTATATGTCTTTTTATATATTTTTGACGTTATGTCATGTTCTTTAATGTTTAAAACTACTTTTTTTCTTCTTTAAAAAAAACACACCAAACAAACAAAAAAAACAAAAAAAAAACTTTACTATAAGACCGCCTTAGTCTTTCATGCATGAAAAGGAATGGACTTGTTTATACGTATACATGTACATTTTATTGCAATTGAATAAACTGAACTTGAAATTGAAATGCAAATATTTTCTCCTTTACCTAGACAAAAATTGGGGTAACCTCGCTAGTCATAAGGACCGCTATTCATAAGGACCACTTATTCACAAGGACCGTGGTGGAAAATACAATCCTTTTCCCCCTTTCTTTATACGACTTCTTTTTCATGATGGACGCGGATGCCATACAGGCCTAAATGAGACATAACACCCCCACCCCCCCCCCCCCTCCACGGGCTTCTATAGCTCTTCTTCTTCTTCTTCTTCTTCTTCTTCTTCTTCTTTTCTTCTTCTTCTCTTCTTCTTCTTCTTCTTCTTCTTCTTCTTCTTCTTCTTCTTCTTCTTCTTCTTCTTCTTCTTCTTCTTCTTCTTCTTCTTCTTCTTCTTCTTCTTCTTCTTCTTCTTTCTTCTTCTTTCTTCTTCTTCTTCTTCTTCTTCTTCTTCTTCTTCTTCTTCTTCTTCTTCTTCTTCTTCTTCTTCTTCTTTCTTCTTCTTCTTCTTCTTCTTCTTCTTTCTTCTTCTTGCTTTGACATAATTATGAAGTCACCCAAATTTATTATGGAGGCCCCATTAGGGCCCATTATCTGCTTTGTGCATGTGAAAGCAGGAGAGAAACAGGATGGTCAAACTGAAAAAAATCAGACAAACTTGAATAATAAGAAAGCTATATGAATGTTTGAAAAATGAGATCACTACATCTATGTAAATGGATTGTAAGGTATAGTCGCAGTCAACTCTCCCATACAGTGTCACACTGTAATATTTTCTCCCTAATAGCACCTTTTCCCACGGGCGGTATTCAAAATATACTAGATAATAGGCTATAGCACATTGCTATAGGTCCTTCAAAAAGAAAAGATCCTAATTTTAAAAATTGACATTTTGGTCATTTTGTGTGTTGGAGCAAATGGGAAAGTTGACCACCGCTACATCACAGTGACCGTACAAATTCGACCAATAGTGATTACAAATTTTACAAAATTACAAATACAATTACTTTCTTATTGTTTATCCGATTTTGTTCAAACTTTCACCAATCTGCCTTTATGATTTTTCTGCTTTCACAGAAATCAAACTACTACAAAGATTGGGTTGCCCTTTAACTGGCCGGGGAGCATGAGAAAGACCCCCCCCCCCCCCCTCCGCTCCCCTCCGCCCCTACTGAACTCGGTGTCCGCCCCCCCCCCCCCCCCCCCCCCCACGTCCCGATCGATCCCGGCAATTTTTTGTTTGGGCAATGCGCATGCGTGCTCATCTCATACTGCATGTGTGTCGAAATATTCTGTTCCCGTTGATAAAAACGTAAATTCCTTATTTAAGAAGGCTAATTTTTTGCAGTATACTGTGAAACACAACATGTATAATCAAGGGAAGGATTACAGTGAGCCAAAGGTAAGTAAATTTCGCCTATTTTCGGTCCAAATATCGCCATATGTGGAGCATGTATCTTTCTTGACCTTGTTTATGTAGTCCCACATGTTAAAATTTATGTCTGTTATCTTGCCCAGACCTGTATGTGGTGGTATCTGGCATGTTTCACTTTCACTTATAATAGTGGATCCTATTACCGAACACTTTTCAGAAAATCAACCATAGCAAATAAAATATCCAATGAATATCTTGTCAAAACTTACATAATGAATGCTTAAAGTCCTACAGAAAAAGAAGTTGTTGGAATTTGAAAGAGACACCGTAGATTTTAATACGATATTCCCTTCCGAGCCGAGTGGTTCCAATGCTGTGGCATGCTAAATTTAATTGTGCTAATATCTCGCATGCGTATAATACTGCCGTCGACGGTACGAGATGTTAGCACAATTAGATTTAGCATGCGAGGTATTAGCACAATTAAATTTAGCATGCCGCATCAGAACCGCTCAGCGTTGCACTGCCTTGTACTCCGTTCATCTATCATGTCTATTGTACAGTGCACATTCCATGCCAATCTCGCCATCTTTGTAATGCTAATCGCACAGTGAAAGTTACACATGAGCGATCATTGAAGTGGTCAGACGAGCTGAAAGAGGAAGATTTTTATTAGCAAACTCCGAAGCTTGGTTTGCAAGGTTCACCCTATGAGGAAATGGATGAATCTTGCCCACTTATTTTTTTGTTTACTTGTCTGTAGGGGAGATTAGCCTGGAAGGCTCTTTCAAGAGTAAAAAAAAAAAAGCTGACGCTACTCGTCAAAGAGTAACGTCTTCTTTGAAGAGTAGCGTCAGCTTTTTTTTTTTTTACTCTTCAAAGAGCCTTCCAGGCTAGGGGAGATTGCCTCCCGTGTATGACTTGATGTTCAATGTCAAATTTTGTAAAACAAGAAGCCCGTATGGCTAGTATTATCGTACCTTGTGCTGTCAAGTGCTGAGTGTACAGTGTGCAAGTAACAGGCCTTAAATTTCATCATTTTTAGGGCAAGGCCAGTTTGGCCTTAAATGCCTCATAATTTTTAAGGGCAGTAAGGCCATTACAAAGGGCGCCAAGGCCAAAGTCATTTTTCAAAAAGGGCATCGAAGGCCAACTTTGTTTTCTGCTTATTTTTTAGATGTGTGTTTCAAATGTCAAATATCTCATAATATGTTATATATTTCATATACCAATCATTTTTTAACCGTTTCCTTTCTGCTTGTTTTTGACCATGGAAAGTCTTGGTTTTGACTGTTTTTTTTTAAATCCCCCCCCCCCTGTAATTAGGCCTACTGTTCATTTGGTCATTGTGTTGATGATTTGAATCTCTTTATTATTTGTGAAGTAAACAAGAAAAATGATATTTAGGCCTAAGTAATGGCGATGTTTTAAAATCCACGAGCTCATAATGATCAAATACCGATTTCATTTTCTTCCCTTCGACACCACACCACGATTTTCTATATCGCTTATTTTTTTTATTTAAAAAAAAAAAATATTTTACACAAATCCCGCGGGTGTCCCTTCCTTTCTACATTCCTTCCGACACCACGAATTCCTTTCTTTTTTAGGGGAATTCACACAACTATTTTAAGCTTGTATTTCATTTGCACATAAATTTGAAAATCGTTCCGGACCTCGGATCGTGATGCTATAAGCCCAGTTTTTCACCTACTTCCAGGCCATTTGACACCACATTATATTTATTTCATTTAAGAATTTCATGCTAGCATTGAATTTGTCCATAAATTTTACTACGTAAAAGTTGGTTAGACACTTCAAAAATTGGCTTGAATTTAACTTTTATTTTAGTCAAAGCTAAAATGTCATGATGCTACAACTCATCCTCCAGTAAAAGACAGTTATATTCTTCCATTTAATATGATTTTTTTTTATTGGATTCCTGCTTCAAAAAATCTGTTTTTGGTTTCAATTTATTGAATTTCTCTGATTATTCTTACTTTTCAAACATGTATAGTCACATGACTCATGCTCGCGATCGCGATCGTAAAATCTGCGATCGCGATCGCAAACATGAGTTACGTGACTATATAGCTATAAGAGTTTGAGAAGGAAGGATATTCGGAGAAATTCAATAATTTGACACCAAAACAGACTTTTTAAAGCTGGAATCCAATAAAAAATCATATTAAATGGAAGAATATAACTGTCTTTTACTGGAGGATGAGTTGTAGTATCATGAGATTTTAGCTTTGACTAAAATAAAAGTTAAATTCAAGCCAATTTTTGAAGTGTCTAACCAACTTTTACGTAGTAAAATTTATGGACAAATTCAATGCTAGCATGAAATTCTTAAATGAAATAAATATAATGTGGTGTCAAATAGCCTGGAAGTAGGTGAAAAACTGGGCTTATAGCATCACGATCCCGCATCACGATCCGAGGTCCGGAACAGGTTTTCAAGAGGAAGCGGCCCCGTAGGCTTCACCTCTCAAGCGCAGCTCAACTTCGTGCGGTCAATACATCGAGTCAAAATCAGGTTGTGATATTTTCGTGAGCTGCATTTTATATCAGTGACAGCGAACGCATGGCGTGCGCGCGCAGATTTTATTTACTTTTGATGATGAAACAAACCTGATGTATTATACCTTACATGTACTTGCAGAGCATATTATAAATTACGGAAAAGGGCACGACGGCCAGTTTGAAAAAAGGGGCACTGCCTTTTGGCCGTGAATTTATCATTTTTTGGGAGAGCATCTCGGCCAGTAATAGGGGCATCGACGGCCTGGCCGTCGATTAATTTATGTCCTGAAGTAAAAGCACAGTTTATGCATTAGTTAACATATGTATTTTATTTCTCTCTCCTGTCTTCTCTCTTTCAGTATGACCAGTATGGGTATGATGACAGATATGAATCACATACAGGTAAGCGAAGAACTCTTTAAACTTTCAAAGCTAGTTTTGAGTTCTGAAAAATTTAGAGTTGTGCCCATTAGCTCAGCAACCCTCACTTTTTTACGTTTTCTCTTTGAAGTTTTGATGTTCCTTTCAAGTTGTCCTAAGACTTGAAATACATGTCCTTAAGAATTATCAGTTTGGAATGGAAAGAGAACTGAGGACAAAATTAATTACAGGGGTTTTTGGAAAAAGGGCAAATTTGTTTTGTGCACTGATTTATTGTATCCCTGGTAATTGTGATTTGCAAAGATATTTCTAATTTGACCATTTTGAATAAACTGGCCTCCATTTTGCCGGTGATGTCACCCGTGTAATTGTATAATCTAATAATAATCATTCTTGGGAACGAATGAAATCCATTTTGCAGGTGATCCCAGTAAAGACTTTGCGTTCCGTGATGACTACTCCCGTCGAGGGAACTCTAATTACATCGTCCCAGAGGATATCAAGAGATTTCTCCTAGATTTCCAGAGCCACATTCGAGAGAAAAAGGTCTATGATATCAACCATTGTTATGAAACAACGTAAGTTCAGAGACATTCTCTCTTCTTTATATTGATACAGTGAAAAATGTTTTTAAAGACCACTTACAGGGTACCAATCACCAAAAAATATTTTGCTCTTTATGTGAGAAGTTCCATATCGTTATACTATATTCAAATAATGGGCTTCTAATATTAATTTTATATTAAAAAGAGGTATTGCAGTTTTAATTACACTCTCTATAAGCGTAAAAGTGACTCGTGAGTAGACTACTCAACGCACCCGTACAGGCACACCAAGATAAGAGTTCACGCTGAACCGAACTTGGAGTTTGGTTCCATGCGATCATTTTCATGTTATTCATTATTTCCTTCATACTCCTAAATTGTTGACTTCTACAATGCCAGATAAAGTTATTTTAGGTTGATTTTATACCTGCTAGCTTTACACAATTAATTTTTTTCAGGTGATTGGTACACTTTATGGGAGATCAGAAAAGGGGTTTATATGAGTGGTCTTAATGTATAGGTTATTAAGTACAGGCTTCAACGAAAAACACTGTTTAAGGGAAACCAAAAAATGTGGGGTTTTTTTATAGACAGATAGTCGTACTTCAACAGTAGTCAATAAAGAATGTTTCACTGTATTTTAAAGGAAACCAAAACCCAAGGAGAGAATCAATGTTATTGGAAAGTGAGAATTCAGAGAAGCACTTTACAAAAAGTTTCATTAAAATTGGTTAAAAAATGAGAGAGTTATGGAAGTTTGAAAAGTCTCGTTTTACTTTCTATGGGGATCCTCAAATTGGCAAAATTGCTTCAAAATGGCTGATTTTGTGAACAACTCTCCATTTGTTTTGTACACAGATTTTCAGATTTTCCCCATCATCTTTCAAGGTGCAGTTAATCTCCTTCTGAGCTCAACATATATAATGGGAAAATGTATTTTACACCACATATGTCGAGTTCAGGAGGAGACAAGGAGCACCCAGAGAGATAATAGGGAAAATCTGAAAATCTGTGTACAAAACAAATGGAGAGTTGTTTACAAAATCAGCCATTTTGAAGCAATTTTGCCAATTTGAGGATCCCCATAGAAAGTAAAACGAGACTTTTCAAACTTCCATAACTCTCTCATTTTTTAACCAATTTTAATGAAACTTTTTGTAAAGTGCTTCTCTGAATTCTCACTTAAATAACATTGATTCTCTCCTTGGGTTTTGGTTTTTAATTTATGTTGTCTGTCTTGGGTTTGTTCCCCGGCATGGCACTTATGTCCTTGCAGAAAGCGTTTTATCTAAATTGCTCCTCTCCACCAAGGTGTTAAATGGGTACCTGGTAGGATACAAAAAGTTTTTGTGGTTTATTCAGCATTGTGAGCATCTTTAAAGGGAAAGTTCACCCTGAAGATTACTTGAGTTTAAAAAATGCAGAAAAAATAAAGAAAAATATTGGCGAAGGTTTGATGAAAATCGGTCAAATAATAAAAGAGTTATGAGTATTTAAAGTTTTGGATTCGTGACGTCACATGCGAGCAGCTGCCCATTGGTCATGTAATAAATATTCCATATATTCGCATTTTTTTTACGTTCCAGGATAAATTAATATTGTTTCTTTTCAGAATCTAGTATTGAATAGCATTTCTGACAATATATCAAATGCACAGACGAAAATATTCTAAATTTTCTGAGAAAACTGTATTTTATGGAATATTTATCACATTACATAATGGAGGAGCTGCTCGCATGTGACGTCACAAAATCAAAACTTCAAAAGTCCATAACTCCGTTATTCTTTAACGGATTTTCTCCAAACTTTTGCCAATATTTTTCTTTATTTTTTTTCTGCATTTTTTAAACTCAAGTGATCTTCGGGGTGAACTTCCCCTTTAAAAGGCCCCTGGCTGGAATGCTCCCCAAGGAGTGGAGAAGGTGCATCCATTTTGTGCAGGCAAGCCTGAATCTGATGACGGGGGTAATGATATATCTGTAAAGTGTTTAGAGACATCGTATATATGCATTAGGCGCTATATAAATCCCAATATGATTATTTTTAACCTCTGATCTTCTGACAAAACGCCGCCCGGAGCACACGTCGCTGTAGCAGATGTCAGATCACCTTAACAGAGGTATGATATTTCATACAAAAATGCCTTGGGATTATCCTTGTTATAATAATTTGAAATTTATTATTTTGTGAACTATTACTTTCTTTATTTGATTGCAGTTTCAACAAGCTGTCAGAGAGTTACTTCAAGAACTCACCATGGCCCTCTGCAGACACAGTATCAGGCATCGTTGGGAACGGTACTATATATATATATATATATATATATATATATATATATATATATATATATATATCCTCCTAAAACATATATTTATTCACCAATCAATTGATAAATCAGGGGATGAATTATTTTTATTTGAAATTGTATTGCTTATTTAACAAAAAGAGAAAGAAATCTGATCAATTGATTATTCGAAAATATTGAAAAAATACCATGAATTCCAATCATAAAAGTCAGTTTTGTTGTCTGTAGCTAGGTTGGTTAAAATGTATTCCATGGTAATTTTTAGTCATGAGTTGAAAGATTACTGTTGAAATCATTTTTTAGCCTAAGCCTAGCATATCTGGTCATAGAACGTAAAACTGAAAATTTATGGCCTCTTATTTTGACAGTTAATGTCGATATAAATTTTAACTCTAGTTTGATATCAATGACAATTCTGAAAGGGCAATCCAACCTTTGTAATAAGGTGATTTGTGTGAAAGCAGAAAATAAGAAAAACAGGATGGTGAAAGTTTGAAAGAAATTGGACAAAGAATAAGAGAGTTATGAATGTTTGAAAAATGAGATCATTGAATCCATGCAAATCTCAAAATCGATAATGACGTTTTCACGGTCAACTCTCCCATTTGCCGTAGACTAAAATATCATTAAATTTTGGTTTTCGCCTAAGGGCCTTTTCCCTCCGGTCAGTACTCAAAATATATTGTAGATAGCATATTATTATAGGTCCTCCAAAAAGAAAAAGATCTTACTGGGTCATGCATTTTGAAAAATTGACATTTTAGTAAGTTTGTGTTCTGTAGCAAATGGGAGAGTTGTCCA